>CM057829.1:28284753-28610449 GCA_030068075.1 Paguma larvata
ACAATCGATTGAGAAAAACTGAAAACTTTTCCTCTAAGATCTGGAACAAGGCTAGAATTCCCACTCTCACCACTTCATTAAAACATAGAAATGGAAGTCATGGCCAGAGCAATTAAATGAGAAAAAGAAATACAAGTTGTCCAAATCCATAAGAAAGTACAATTATCTCTGCAGATGACGTGATTATATGTGTATAAAAGCCCTCAGATAACCTGTTAGAACTAATAAATGAATACAGGTGCAGGAAACAAAACAAATATACAAAAATCAGTAGTGTTTTTATACACAAACAATGACTATCTTAAAGGAAATAAGAAAATAATCCCACTTAAGATAACATCAAAAACAAAAACACTCAGGAATAAATTTAACCCAGGAGGTGAAAGATCTGTACAATAAAAACGATAAAACACTGTAAGGAAATTTTAAAAATGCATGAATAAATGGAAAGACATGCTGAGTCCATGGAATGGAATAATTAATATTATCAACATGTGCATTCTACCTAAGGCGACAAATTCAGTCCAAATGCTATCAAATTTCCAATGGCTTTTGTCACAGATATAGAAAAAACAATCCCAAATTCTACATGCAACCATGAAGGACCCTAAAGAGTTAAAACAGTCTTGAGGGGCACCTGGGTGGCTCAGTTGGTTAAGTGGCCGACTTCGGCTCAGGTCATGATCTCACGGTCTGTGAGTTTGAGCCCTGCGTCAGGCTCTGTGCTGACAGCTCAGAGCCTAGAGCCTGCTTCAGATTCTGTATCTCCCTCTCTCTCTGCCCTTCCCCTGCTCATAGTCTGTCTCTTTGTCTCTCAAAAATAAATAAACGTTAAAAAAAATTTTTTAAATAAAAATAAATAAAAATAAAAAAACAATCTTGAGCAAGAACAAAACTGGATACATAACACATTTTGATTTCAAAATATATTTCAAAGCTACCAAAATCTAAACAGTATGGTATTGGCATAAAAACAGACACAGACTGGGGCGCCTGGGTGGCTCAGTCGGTTGAGCGTCCGACTTTGGCTCAGGTCATGATCTCGGAGCTCATGAGTTGGAGCCCCACGTCAGGCTCTGTGTGGACAGCTTGGAGTCTGGAGCCCGTTTTAGATTCTGTGTCTCCTTCTCTCTTTGCCCCTTCCCCGCTCACACTGTGTCTCTCTCTCTCTCAAAAATAAATAAACATTAAAAATTTTTTTTAAAAAAAGAAAGAAAGAAACAGACACAGACCAATGTAACAGAGTAGAGAGCCTCAAAATAAACTCACACTTACGTGGTCAACTAATTCTTGACAAAGGCACTAAGAACATATGGTGAAAAGATAGTCTCTATAATAGAGTGTTGAAAACTTTGATAAGCATACACATGGAAGCAAGAAGGAAAGAAGGAAGGAAGGGAGGGAGGGAGGAAGGAGGGAGGGAGGGAGGAAGGGGGAAAGAGGGAAGAAAGGAAGGGAGGGAGGAAAAAGAAATTGGACCCTTATACAAAATTAAAAAAAAAAAAACTCAAAATGATTAAAGACTTTAACGTACCATCTGAAACCATAAAGCTAGTAGAAGAAAATAGAAGGAAAGCTCCTTGACATTAGTCTTGACAATGATTTTTGGATTTAACAATCAAAAGCACAGGCAACAAAAGCAAAAATTCACAAATGGGACCACATCAAACTGAAAAGTTTTTGCACACAAAATAAATAATCAAAATGAAAAGGCAACCTATGGAATGGGAGAAAATATTTCCAAACAATATATCAGATAAGAAGTTAATTTCCAAAATATGTAAGGAACCCATGCAATGCAAAACAAACAACCTGATTTTAAAAACAAGCATAGGATCTGAACAGACATTTTTTTCCAGAGAAGACATACAGAGGGCCAACAGGTATATGAAAAGGTGCTCAACATCACAAATTATAGGGAAATGCAAATCAAAACCACAATGACATGTCGGCTCACACCTGCTAGAATGCTGTTATCAAAAAGACAAAAGTAGCAAATGTTGGTGAGGATGCGGAGCAAAGCAAACTGTTGAGGATTGTCAGTGGGAATGTAAACTCGTACAGCTACGGTATAAAGGTTTCTCAAACATTAACAGTAGAACTGACATGATCTAGCAACCCCACTTCTGAATAAAAATCCATATAAAATGAAAACAGGATCTCAAAGAGACATCTGCATTCCCATGTTCACTGCAGAATTATTCATAGTTCCTAAGATACAGAAACTGCCTAAGTGTGAACAGATGAATATATATATACTTTTATATAGTATTTAAGTGTATACTGTATATACGTGTGTATAGTACATATGTGTGTATATATAATACATATGTGTATATGTGCATATGTGCATTTATATATTTTATATATAAATACATATATAAAATGGAATATTGTTCAGCCTTAAAAAAAAAAAGGAATTCCTGCCATTTGTCAGAACATGGATGGAACTTGGAAGACTTTATGCTAAGTGCAATAAGCCAGACACGGAAAGACAAATACTGCATGATTTATGTTATGTGGGGCCAGTAATAGTCAAACTCCTAGAAGCAGAAAGTAGAGTAGTGTTTCCAGGGGCTGGGGGAGGGAGAAACGGGGAGATGTTGGCCAAGGGGTATAAAGTTCTAGTTGACGCAAAGTGAGTGTGCTCCAGGGCTCCAGGGCACCACACTGCAACCGTAGCTAACAATATTGTGTTGTATACTCGAAATCTGCTAGGGGTGATTTTAAGTGTTCTTATGGCAAGAAAGAAAAGATGCTAATTTTGTGAGCTAATGGATATGTTAATTAGCTTTATTGTGATGATTATTTCATAATTTACATGGTATATGAAATCATTAACTTATATCCCTTCAATACATATAATTTTTATGGGTCAATTATATCTCAAAATTCTAGAGGGAAAAGAACTATAAAAAAAAAAAAGAAAATGTGAATTGTTACCATTTTTAAAAAGTACATAAATATCTACTTAAGCTAAAAAAATACACATACTCTTTGGGGCGCCCGGTTGGTGACTCAGTTGGTTAAGTATCTGACTGTTGGTTTCTGCTCAGGTGATGATCTCAGTCCTTAAGACTGAGTCTGGGGTCGGGCTCCATGCTGAGCATAGAGCCAGCTTAAGACTATCTCTCCCTCTCCTCTCTCTCAAAATAAATAAATAAACTTTTTAAATATATATATTCATACATAAAAATCGAGATGTATAAGGATATTTATTGAAGCATTATTTATAGCAGGTAATAATCACAGTGAACGATCAATAGAGAAATGAAATAATACGAAAGAGATAAATACATACACACATACACAACAGTCCAAGGGACTCAGAAGAGTTCCTATGGGGTGTTATTAAAGAAGAAAACCAAAATACAAAAAGTATATATAACAACTTCATATTTTTGTTTAAATAAATAAATAAATAATACAAAACATTTGTGTGATGGGAGAGAGCAGAGAAGATACTTAAAAGGACGCAAGGCTGTTTGACGTGAATTGTTTCAGTTGGAAGGAAAGAGAGCTGCCTTAGAGGGAGGCTGGGAGGAGGGAGGAGCCACCAAAAAATAGAAGAAAAAGAAAAAGCAGCATTTAAAGATGCTTGTGTGGGGGGGTGTGTTTGCCGTTACGTACCAAAGATCTATATGTTCACATTTATGTATCAAAATGAAAAATAAATGGTTTGAAAAGATTGTAGCATTTTAGTCTGTAAAAGCAGACACTATTACATAAAATAATAACACAACAAAGATCAAATATATTTTACATAAATAGGTATAAATGGGCTGCACTTACCCACTGGAAGAAAAAGATTTTAGATAGGATCACAAAACAAAACTCAGTTCTGTTTAAAAGAGAAAGATCTAATACAAAGTGATTCATCAAGATTGGACATTTTTAAATGATCGAATGTACACTAGGCAAATGAAATAAAAATCACAGGAATCATACTTCCATTGTCTGATGACGTTACTTCATATATTAAAAATATTAAATGGTAGAAAAATATTAAATGCCATTCATAACGCTAGTGGATAAAATTTGTAATTAAGATATAGCAAAGATAAATATTTACGTACCAAATAATAAGTATCAACATTCATAAAGCAAAAAGCATAGGAAATGCAAGAGGTAAATATAGATTAAGTTTCCGGGTCTTCTAAGGCTGTGGAAAGGCCATAATACAATCTATGTATGTAATTAATAATAGTAGTAGAGCCATTGAGAAAATATATATTTGATACAGAGCTCTGTTTTCTTCTGTGTGGGTGCCCACGAGACACCAGCACCCAACGACCGTGTTACGTCACACAGACAACTCTCAGTTGGAAAGAGAGAGGGAGCAAAGGAAACCGGGAAAGAGAGGAAGAAAGGAGGGAAGTACAGAGAACTGTGTGGGACGTCAAGTCAGCTCGGGAAGACGGCGTCGTCTGCGCCCGCAGCAGAGCCCCTGTGACTGACAGTAAACCATCCCTACTAAGCAAGGGGGGTGTCAGATTGCCTGCAATCACGCTGGCACCTGATCACATTCTCCAAAACTGAAGCAGCAGGAACAGTGCGTGCATCCTCGTCCGACAAGAGCCAGGTGGGGAGTGACAGGGACAGACGTCCCATGGAGCAGGTGACAGCCTCCACACACACGTGCATTCGCCTGTTTGGACGAGCCACTCAAAGAAGCTGCAGTAGGCATGAGACTTTGCCTGAAATACTTCGCGGTGGTTAAATATCACACCGCGGGAATTTAACATTGATACAACAATACAAAATCCGTACTCAATTTTCCCAGTTGTTCCAAAAGCCTTCTAAGCTGTTTGTTTTGTTTTGTTACCCACAATCCAATAAGGATCCTGAATTATATTTTATTGTCATGTTTTTTAGTCTTCAATTTAGAACAGTATCCGCTCCGCCTTTGTCTTGGTATTTTTGAAGCACCTGTCAGTTGCCATACAAGGTGCCACAGTCTGGGTCACAGTCTGATTGTGTGCTCATAATCATACTCAAGTTAAACATCTTTCCAAAGAATACTACATGGGTCTCACTGAGAAAGCACTCACACGGGCACATGGCCACACAGAGTATTCTCCACTCTGCGCCTTGGGACATGCACGCCACCACCTTACTTACGAGGGCCACGTGCCAGGGACAGAAGACTAACAGACAGAAAGGAAACCAGGACCCTGAGTACTTCTCGAGTCAGAGAAGCTATATTTCTCTGAACACAACACTTCAGACGTTCAAGTGATAGGCAAATACATTTTCATTCTTCTGGAGCAACTGATATTTTGATCACTTTCAGACAAACCCAATAAAGGGAGCAGATACCAAGGAATTGGAAGGAAACTAAGTAGAGGATCTGGTATAAGTAAACCTTGAACTTCTAGGTACACGAACCAATAAATGAACTTATTGTCTAAGCCAGTTTGAGTTTGGGGCTTATGTAACGGTTGTTACATGTCTTGAAAACATCTTATCTGACACACAGGGCTTTATCATATCAGTGAAAATGTGTTTAGAACATAGAACAAACCAAACAACATACTGAAATGATAGTGAACAGAAAGGTCTTGTACAATAAATCAAATTAAAAGAGTAAAACAGGAAAATTTAGGGATAGTTTTCAAAGAGAATGGCATTTATCAGCTCACCAAGGTCAGAAGAACGTTTATTTCTCCTTTACATTCTTAGTGCTCTCTAGAATGCCTGAAATCCGGGCGCCTGGGTGGCTCAGTCGGTTAGGCGGCCGACTTCAGCTCAGGTCATGATCTCACAGTCTGTGGGTTCGAGCCCCACATCGGGCTCTGTGCTGACAGCTCAAAACCTGGAGCCTGCTTCGGGTTCTGTGTCTCCCTCTCTCTCTGCCCCTTCCCTGCTCATGCTCTGTCTCTCAAAAATAAATAAATGTTAAAACACACACACACACACACACACATTAGAATGACTGAAATATCTAAGGGACTCTGATTGGGTCATCAAATGAGTTCATTACTGAATTATATCTATAGCAACAAGATGGGTAGAATTGCATTATTTTCATAAGTATATTAGGACGTCTGTAGTAATGGAGAGAAGAAAATCATGAAGAAAGAAGTTCAATCTCTGGCTGAACCAGAATATCTCTGAAATGTTTGGCCAGGTCACGTTCTACTCTTCCCAATCTAAGAGACAGACTCCAAAACAACAGATTTAATTGTCTATGTGAAGAGTTCTCCCCACTGGAAAGCCAGATGCTTGGAGACTCAGGTCCTCAGAGACTCCTAAAAGACAAGAAACCTGAGTGCCTTCCTCGTGGGAGATCCACGGTGCGAAGAAAGAAGGAAATAAGGAAGTCATCGAGCACCATCTGCCTTTATTACTGCCTGTTTCTCCAAACAGAGAGACATTATTTAGATAACAGCTCCTGGGGGCCGGTAGGGTGGAATGAGCAAGGACTCCGCGCCCATAGAACACCAGTGTGTGAACTTGCATTTTTAATGTTTGATCTTGAATATGGTTGTCTTCTTGCACAGAATTTGGGTTTCTGCATCTGTTTGACTGTATCTCTGGTGCTTATATTTTAATATTAAATGTGTTTTCATTTTCATTGTTATTTGTAATATGATGTTTACATTGTGTAAACACGATTTATTTGTGGTCTTAGATGCTCCTAGAGCGTGAAACTATTGGGCTATTTATTTTTCTGTGCCTGTACTTAGAAATTTAATGTTAGTGTGTGAATTTGTGGAGTTTATGTGTGTGGATCAGGGACCCGAGGATGTGCTGTGGTGTCATGGGATGAGTCCGAGAGGCTGTCAAATGCTGAAATAAACAACGAAGAAAGACCCTGTCCTCTCCTTCCTGGGCATCTTTTAAAACTAGGAGCTGGGGCGCCTGGGTGGCTCAGTCGGTTAGGCGGCCGACTTCAGCTCAGGTCATGATCTCACGGTCTGTGAGTTCAAGCCCCGCGTCAGGCTCTGTGCTGATGGCTCAGAGCATGGAACCTGCTTCGGATTCTGCGTCTCCCTCTCTTTCTGCCCTTCTCCTACTCATACTCTGTCTCTATGTCTCTCAAAAATAAATAAACATAAAAAAAAAAAAAACTAGGAGCCCCTCACTCGTTTGGACAAATGTTAGCCTGCCTTCAGGAGTTTGAAGGCGACGACCTTTCAAATCCCTTCTTCTCTTTGCAAACTGTGAAATTTGTCTAACGGCAAAATGATAAAGAAAAAGAGAGAGAGAGAGAGAGAGGAGGTGAGTGAGTCCGGTGACTGAAAAGAGAGCTGGAAATTTTTCTAAAAGAGGTGAAAATTGGGTCAGAGGACACACATTGAGAAGGAAGCAAAGAGAAACCAGTGAAAGAAGGAAAGAAAAGGACTGAAAGGGAAGGACCCGAGTGGGAGACGAACACGGGAGACTTGGAACGGAGTTCTTCCTGCCTGAAGGCAGAACATTCTGGCTCTGAGAAGGACACCTGCCGGCAGGCCCCCAGAACAGGAGGAAGGGGCTGCCGACAGGCTCCGCGCCCAGCCTGGGGCAGCAGAGGCAGGACCGTGGGTCCCACAAACGCAGGCACCTGCAGAGATGCGCTGAGCCAGCCCGAGCCCTCCGAGGGGCAAGGCTGCGTGGCCCGAAGCCCAGGGACCCTGGGAGAACAGGCATCCACTGAGCAGACACAGGAAGAGGCCACCTGTGCCCACATCAGGATTCCGTGGCTGCCCTTCTCTGTCCCCGTGAGCGGGATGGGCACGAACGCCTCCCTGGTGACCGAGTTCATCCTCGTGGGCTTCTCCCACCTGGCCCACCTGCAGCGCTGGCTCTTCGTCCTCTTCCTCTGCGTCTACCTGCTCACCGTGGCCGGCAACCTGCTCATCGTGGTGGTGGTGTCGGCCGACGCCGCCCTGCAGTCCCCCATGTACTTCTTCCTGCGCATGCTCTCCGCCCTGGAGATCGGCTACACGTCGGTCACGCTGCCCCTGCTGCTGCGCTGCCTGCTCACCGGCCAGCGCCGCGTCCCCCGCGCCGGCTGCGCCCTCCAGATGTTCTTCTTCCTCTTCTTCGGGGCCACGGAGTGCTGTCTCCTGGCGGCCATGGCCTACGACCGCTACGCAGCCATCTGCAGACCCCTTCGCTACCCGCTCCTGCTGAGCCGCCCGGTGTGCCTCCGGCTGGCGGGGGCCGCGTGGGCCTGTGGGGCGATGCTGGGCCTGGGCCACACCGCCTTCATCTTCTCCCTGCCCTTCTGCGGCCCCAACGCCATCCCGCACTTCTTCTGCGAGATCCAGCCCATCCTGCAGCTGGTGTGCGGAGACACCTCGCTCAACGAGCTGCAGATCATCCTCACCGCCGCGCTCCTCATCCTCTGCCCCTTCGGCCTCATCCTGGGCTCCTACGGCCACATCCTGGTCACCATCTGCAGGATGCCGTCGGCCGCCGGCCGCCGGAAGGCCTTCTCCACCTGCTCCTCCCACCTGACTGTGGTCTCCCTCTTCTACGGCACGGCCATCTTCATCTACATCCGCCCTAAGGCCAGCTACGATCCGGCCACTGACCCTCTGCTGTCCCTCTTCTATGCCGTGGTCACCCCCATCCTTAATCCCATCATCTACAGTCTGCGGAACACCGATGTCAAGGCTGCCCTCAAGAGAACCTTTCAGAAGATGAGGCCTGCACAGACTTGACGAAGGAGTGACCATGGTGACTGTCCCTCCCAGTCGGCCCCCAGCACCCAGGGTCAAAGGGAAGGAGGCATGGGGGGAGGCAGTCAGCCCATCAAGTAGGCAAAGTTACCTTGGAAGAATGGAGCCAAACCACTGGTCAGACCCCGCCCTTCCGTTGTAAGAAACAAGAGACAGGACGGTCACCTTCCCAAGCCAAGCAAGCTGACAACTAAAGAAATGTTGCAAACTGGCATCTCCACCAGACTCTCAAGGTAATGCGATTTCCAGGCACCATACTGATGCTTTTCGTTTTAATGTTTATTTATTTATTTTGAGAGAAAGCGAGTGGGCAAGGGAGGGACAGAGAAAGAGGGAGAGAGCATCCCAAGCCCAGTGTGGGGCTGGAACTCACAAACATGGGATCGTGACCTGAGCCAAAATTGAGTCAGACGCTCAACCACCTAAGCCACCCAGGCGCCCACCGGTCGTCTTGAAGCGATCTGGCATTTCTGCCTCTCTGTGAGGCATTCATTTCCCACTTGTGGCACTGCTGGTCAGCGCATTAGCGCTGATAATCACACCTGATTACATCTGCCACCAGACAAACAGCACTCCTTAGGAAGGGAGGAGCGCCCAGGGAAGTTCCCATGAAGGTAAGTTCTTGTGGGAACCAGTATGACCCAGTGGTTAGGAGAAGAGATTTTACTGTCAGACTTTAATTCAAGTCTATCCGTCCAAAGATCAGCTTGTGACTTCAGGAAAATCATAAAATCCCCCCGAGCCTCAGTTTCTTTATCCATAAAGTCGGGATGATAATAGTCCATAGCTTTGGGATTTTCTGAAGGTTTACAGATGTGTAAATTACCAAACTTAATATCTGGCACAAAACAGTGGCTGGACAAATGTTTTTATCAGAGTCAGAAAGGTGGGCACAGAGGACACCCACCCCATGCCAGAAGCACTTGATGGAGAGAAAGGTACTTGGAAGTCACTGCCTTTGGCAGCCAGGAGACCCGAGGGAGGAGAGAGAGAGAGACCCCACGCATGCTACAGACTGTGTGCCCAGCACAGACAAACGGAAGACAAGCAGGGATGCTGGACAGCCAGTATGAGTGCAGGAGGGTCAGTGCACAGGACAGGGAACGGAGACGGCGGGAGTTCATCGAAAAATAGTCTCAGAGGGGCGAGTATTCGTTAACTAAAAACACAGTCCACACCCGTTTTGTCATTCCCAACACTTCATTCAGTTTTACAAGCATTTCTCAAAACTACTGCTCCTCGGTACTTATCAGGACCTTGACCGAGGCAGTGCATGCAGAAAGGGCTGGTAGTCAGCTTTTCTTCTGAAAATCAAGGTCTCAGCTCCAGACTGAGGCGGGCGAGCAGAGAGCTGCGCACCTACGACGAGTTATTTCCGCCTCCAGCTTATCTCCGCATCAGCAACACCCTGCATAGGCCTGTTCTCAGTAGCTGCGCCCTGGGGTTCTCGCGCCTCACACGAAGGAAGGTCCCGAGAATCGGCATCATGAAAGTCTCAGACACACTCCCCTCACACCTCAGAGTTGGGACCGACTGTACCTGTCATGTGAGCAATCACTTTGTGCCAGCAGCTTAATGAGGATGCGGCGCACGTGAGAGAAACTCCACGTGTGCGTGCACGGCGGTGAGTTCTGACGTACGTACCTCCCTGCAGCACCGTCCCCATCATGGGACGAACATTTCTGACCCCCACCCCGAAGTTCCCTTGTGCCCCCCTGCAGTTTCTCCCTTCCACCCATCCTGCACTGCCATCCCCAGGGAGCCACTGATCCGATTCCTGGGACTCCCGATGAGTTTGCCTTTTCTAGAGCTTCATATAAATGGAATCACAAGTGTGAACTCTCTCTTGAATGCAGTTAATTACGTTGAGAGACACCATGTTGTGTGCACCAACAGCTCACTCCTCCCTATCGCCGCGCGGTGGCGTTCCAGCGTCATACACCGGTGTATCACGATTTGTTCAGCCATTAACCGATTGAGGGATATTCAGGATGTTTCCAGTTTGGGGCTATACAAATAAAGCTGCTACAAACATTTGCATACACCTCTGTGTGGGCTCTCGTGTCTCCTGGGTAAATATCTGGGTGTGGAGTGGCTGGATCACATGTAAGGTGTAGGCTGGACTTTCAGGAAACTATGCAATCACTTTTGCCACCTCGTATGACACCTAGTATGCTCACAGCCAAATCTGTAACCCATTTCCAGGAAATGTACATTTCCTCACCATATGCTTGGTTTCTGATTACGCCTAATATTTTCTATTCCACCATTGTCCTTGTTCAGTCTACGTCAGCCTTATTTTGCGCGGATCACGGAAGGCACATTAAAGCCTTTCAGGACGAGGCCTGGAGCTACAGACCTGCGATCACAGCCCAGGGGAGAGCGGGGGAAACCCTGGGCTAAGACCGAAGACCTGGCTGCCACCCCACCGCGCCACAGACGACTTGCAGGACCTGCCACGTTCTGCTGCTGTCATCTCTCTGGTTTTCAACTTCCTCACTGAACCCCATGAACCCCGTGCCAGGTTCGGCCCCATATTCTATGCCTATTTTCCCCCTATTTTCTCTTTCTTGTGGCAGATTTTCTTACGAAGAACCAAAAAGATTACGTTCGATGCTCCTTGTCCACCATCCCTACCAAGTGATCTTGAGCTACAGTAATCCCAGCCAAATAGAAGCCTGGTCACTTTGTTGCCATGGAGACCAGTCAAAATAGGTAGTAAGTTTCTAAATTCAAAACTATGATGCTGGATCTAAAACAAGTCAAGTGGAGAGGTTTCTGTTGGTCTACAAAGAGATTTCCAGCAAGAGGGCACACATGCCCAGGCCACCAGAAGAACGGGAACGACTCGAGGAGGAAGCACTTACTGGAGGGACCTTTGGCGACCCACATCCACCTTCCTCCAATGCCGCGCTAAGACAGCAAATGACCACGGCCCCCAGGATGTGGTGTGCTCTCCGCCCGGCCTGTCCAGTCCTCGCTCATCGCATGCTCCACCTGTGTGGAGATGGCCAGCATGGGGTCCGGTCTCACCCAGGACTGTCGGCTCCCTGTCTGCAGAGACCAGCCCCAGCAACACCACGGCTTTGCAAACCAGGCATGTGCACCAAAAACAGTAACACAACTGCCTGGCCAGCCGCCAGAAACGCGCCCATACTCATAAAAGGTCCTCCCTTCAAATCACAGATGATTTCTTGCTTCCGGAGTTTCCGAGAAAGCACATTACCTGAGTCCTTTATCATTTGCAGCTTGAGGGAGTGTTCCAGCAGCAAGGCGCCACAGGACTTGGAACCCACAGGGTCGGGGACGACGACAGGCCAAACGCAAACTGAAGGGTCTCACAGGTGGAAAGGCATGTAAGTCTGACCTTGTGCCCCAGTCGACAACAGGATACCTACAGAAACAGACACTCAGATCAATGGAACAGAATAGCAAACCCAGAAGTGGCCCCATGAACATACGGCCAACTCATTCTTTGGCAAAGCAGTAAAGAACACCCAATGGAATAAAGACAGTCTCTTCAGCAAGTAGTGCTGGGAAAACTGGACGGCGACATGCAGAACAAAGAACCAGAACCACTTTCTTACACCAGACACAAAAATAAACTCAAAATGGATGGAAAACCTAAACCTAAGATGGGAAGCCATCAAAATCCTAGAGGAGAAAGCGGGCAAAAACCTCTCTGACCTCGGCCGCAGCAACTTCTTACTCAACACGTCTCCAGAGGCAAGGAAAGCAAAAGTGAACTACTGGGATCTCATCAAAATAAAAAGCTCTGCTCAGCGAAGGAAACAATCTGCAAGAGTAAAAGGAAACAGACAGAATGAGAGAAGATATTTGCAAATCATGCAGTTTGGGGGTGATGGTAAGGTTCGTGGATTCAGAGCTGATGGCCAAGAAAGAATTCTTACGACGTCTTTGGTGCAAAAAGGTGATTTTATTAAAGCTCAGGGACAGGACCGTTGGCAGGAAGAGCTGCACTGGGGCTGTGAGGAGCTGGGGGAGGTAAAGTCATGGTGAAGTTTCCAAAGCGACTTTCACATGCTCAAGAAGACTCGCAGGACACCGGAGGCCAGGCTATGGTCAAGCTAAGGTTGTTTTCTCCCTAGCAAAGCATCAACATTAATTAAGATAGTAGGGAGTTTCTGGAGGAAAGCTATACTCAGTCTGCCTCAAATATGTGTCAATGGGCTGCAGGTTATAAGGAAACTCAGTTCTACCTGCCATTTCCGTCTTGCTTTTGTTTCCCACATTGCTATGGAGGGGAGGGTGATGTTAGAACTCCAGGAACTGAGTCGATAAGTTTCTGGAGATTAGGCTGTTGATAAGATTGCCTTTTTCTTGTGACTTACTGAGACATTTGTAAGCTGATGAAGACCCATATCCTGCATGACTCTGGTGTCTATCAGCTAGCCATTTGTTTTCCTCTTTCCTTTGTTCTTGGGCAGCCAGGAGACCCTGAGGAATGTCAGACGTATCCCACCTGGTGGGGGGGGGGGTACGGGGTGTCACCTTATGCTCTCTCATCATAATATCTGATAAAGGGTTAGTATTCAAAATATATAAAAAACTTATAAAACTGATCACCCAAAAAACAAAAATCCAATTTAAAAATGGGCAGAACAAAGGATATGAAAATACTAATTTGAGGGGACACATGCACCCCAATGTTTATAGCAGTGCTGTCGACAACAGCCTAACTATGGAAACAGCCCAGTGCCCATGGACAGATGAATGGATGAAGAAGATGCCGTTTGTATATACAATGGAGTATTACTCTGCAACCGAAAAGAATGAAATCCTGCCATTTGCAGCGACACGGATGGAACTGGAGGGTGTTATGCTGAGTGAAATAAGTCAGAGAAAGACAGATGCCATATGATTTCACTCGTATGTGGAATTTAAGATACAAAACAAACATGGGGGATGGGGAGAGAGAAAAAAACAAGAAACAAACTCTAAACTCTAGAGAGAACAAACAGGGCTGCTGGAGAGGTGGTGGGAGGGGGTGGGGGGACGGATTAAGGAGGGCACGTGTTGTGATGAGCACTGGGTGTTGTGTGTAATTGATGGATCAGTATGTTGTACACCTGATGCCAACATTACACTGTATGGTAACTATACTGGAACTAAAATTTAAAAATTAAAAATAAATTTATAAAGAATAGGCTGCCTCCTGGAGGCGGACCTGCCTCCCTCATTTCCTAGCCCCTCCCTGAGCCCCCACTCCCCGCTGTCAGGGGTCAGGTGACAGGCCCCACTGTTCTGCAGTCTGCATGGACTGGAACCCCCAGGCACAGTTTCTCTGGGTGGCGTGGGAATCTGCAGTCTGGGGGCTGGAGCACAACTCTGCCGGCCTTTCATTGCACTTGACAGTGATTCTCAAAACGCAGTGCACACCAGCAGCAACAGCATCACCCAGGCACGTCGAAATTTAAACCCTCGGATGTTGCCGCAGACCCGCTAAACCAAGATCCTGTGGGTAAAACCCAGCTTAGCACCTGAAACCCATTCCCTAGACCTTAGCTCAAGGGACAGTTGCTACAGGATTTCAGGCTCAGGACCTGCCTTCCTGGAGAAGACGCTGTGGTGGGTCTGGGCCACACACTGGTGCGGCGTCCCCAAGTCCAGACATTTCAGCAGGAATTGGTGTGCTCCTGAAAGCCTGGGCATCGGAACGCTGAGCTACAAGTATCTGTAAACAGTAGCTTCAACCCAAGTCCCGTGGGCAGCCGAGTGGGATTGGCCCAAATCGTTCACCGGAGAGAGAATGCTGGGTTCCCATAGCCACGAGTTTAAAAGGAGCTTTCTTCTTCCCCTGAAGGGAGTAGCTGGTGCGCAGAGAGGCAGGGGCAGCCCAGCCCCCGCCCAGAGACCAGCACAACCACCTCAGAACCTCTGACTTTGCAGGAGGCCAGCCAGCCCACAGCTCAGCACTTCCGGAGGTGATAGGTGCCCTGTTGAGAGCCAGTGGCCTTGAGCGGTGTTTTGGGAACCGAAGGCTTTGAGCGCAGCCTTTGTCCTTGAGTCGGACCGCAGCCAGGTCGTGTGGGGAGGTTCAGAATGCCTTTGCAAAGTTTAATATAGCAAAATACAGTTTGCCTGCTGAGAACTTGTGGAAGGAGACATGTCTTGTACGTACACCATTCTCAGATTGTGGATAAATACCCGAGTGAAAATAAACTCGTTGCTGGTGACGCTTGGGGGCGCCAGCCCTCCCTTCACAACTGTGCCTTGTGTATCAGTTCATCCTCGCCCCCCCCCCACCCGATCAGGAACCGTTCGAAGGCTGGTCCGCCGCAAGTGGCCCCTCGAAACAGGGACCTGAAACAGGGGATCCGGTGAAGGACACCGCTCGGCAGGGGCCCAGCCTGAAAAGAAGGCTATATTTTTGGAGAGCGGTAAGTACTAAGGGAGCAACATGGGGCAGACAGGGAGCCGTGCATTATATGTAAAGGGATTAAAGCACATGCTCGCCGCCCGAGGGGCAAAAATAGGGAAAGATCAATTAAAAAAAATTTTAGAGTATATAAACAAAGTATGCCCCTGGTTCCCCAAAGAGAAAACTGTAAGTATAGATACCTGGACTAAGGTAGGGAAGAAATTACAGAATTATTACACTACTAACGGACCGCACAAGGTCCCAGTGGAAATTTTTGGTTTATGGACATTGGTCCGAGATTGTTTAGATTTACGCCATGAACAGTTTAAAATTGAGAAACTGAAAGATTTGGGGAAAGAGGAAGTTCCCGAAGTGGCGGTAGCGTCAGCTAAAAAAGAGGAAGTAACATTGGAAGACAGTTTTCCTCTATCAGAAGCCATAGAACAGCCCAGGGCTGAACCTTTATATCATGAGTTCCCGGAGGAAAATTTCCAGGAAAAAGTAGGAAAAGATCAGCTAGAAAGATTCCTGAAATTTATAGAAAAAGTATGTCCCTGGTTTACAGAAGAAGGGACAATAAATATGAAGACATGGGAAAGAGTAGAAGAACAATTAAAAACTTATTACACCTTGCATGGACCTGAAAAGATCCCGGTTGCTGCTTTCACTCTCTGGCATCTGATCAGAGATACTTTAGATCCTGTCCATGAAAGGACTAAGTTTAATTCTACTTGTGAACCTGATGAAACAACTCCTATGTCACCAAAATCAAAAACTCTTACTGCTCCCATGGCTGCACATTTAAAAGATTCATTTAATGATGATGATGGTTTTGGGGATGAAGAGAACCAAATAGATTTGGAAGAAGAGAAAATAAAATATGCTGAGGGAGAGAAAACAGAAAACTTTTATATTGTTATTGATAGAAAAAATAATAGTTTTCCAGTAACTTTTGGTATATTCCATGTCAGGGATGCCTTAGATCCCCAGGTGGAGGCTGAAAAGTTAACTAGAGTGCTAAAGAGTACGCCTCCTGAAGAGGAGAAACCAATTTATATACATTGATATATATAGATGATATACAGAGGTACATAGATATAAATTAAATATAGCTCTCTCTCTCCTTCTCACTGTTTTTCCTTCTACACTCTGGTCAATCTAACTATATGTGAGGGCTTCTCATTCATTCCCTGGGTTAATAAATATAATAATTGGAGCTAATTGACTCTGGCTGGTCTACCTCGGGATAGAGATTTTAAGGAATATTCCCAAGCAGCTGCCGAAACTCCTTTTGTTTCGGGGAACTTCCCTGTCCTCTCTGGCCCGACACAGACTGCCTAATTCCACTAGTGGAAAACAAAGAAAACAAAACAAAGAAATCAAAACAAAAGAAAATAAAATTCGGTGATCTGCTCATCTATCTGAGCTGACGGATTTTAGGACCATGTGAACTTTTCTCTCTGCCCGCTGCACCCATTCTGTCCTCCCGTTTCTATTCTTCAGCAAATAATGCCTCTTTAAACCTTAAATCTCTTCACTGGTTCCACAGAAAAAATTAACAACAGTAAACTTTTAAGGGGACATAGATAAAATATTATTAAGATATATATGTCTTTTAAATCATAAAATTTTATTCTACGAAGGTTGAGATAAATGGGATTTTAAAAGTACACTGGTATAAGGTTGAAATTCCGCTTTTCTCTCTGTTCAAAACGCAAAGGTTTCTTGGACTACTCTGCTCTTGATAAGACAGTATAAACAGAGGTTTTTCTCTTTTGTCTATAGAGAAAACCAAGGCTTTAGATTTCATCTTTATCAGGTCTTTAATTGCTTAGCGAAAACTTCTCAATGTTAAAGGAGCTAAGTTTTGCTAACAACTATATGATGTTATGCATTGGCCTTTAGGATCTTTTACTGCCACCTTGGTTAAATAAATAAAGTTTTAAGATTTATAGTGATCTGTATTTAGGAGATGCTTTATAATAACTTCCTGAGGTTTTAACAAACTTCCCAGGATTTAAATAGTAAATGAAACATATTTGGTGTTTAAATAAATTTAAGTTTGATGGATCTGTCTTTAAAGTTATCAGCATTAAATATAAAACTTTATTCTATTAAGGCTTACTGAAGGTCAAACAAGCTCATGTTGTCGCTTCCAATTTGTTAGTGAAAGGAAGCCTGAAAATAATGGTTAACTTTGCCTCATAGTTTTCATGGGTAAATGTTAAGACAGTTTTCAAAGTCCTTGGTAACCGAAAGTGTTAAAAGTTCGGCTTGCATGAGAACTTGAGATTGAATTCATTGGCTATCTAATGAGATAAGAAACTAAAGCACTAATTACTAGGTGTAGGTTTGTGCTTTGGACTTGCTGCAAAAAACTAAGAATGTTTGGAACTATGAAAAAACATGCTTTGTGCTTAATAGATTCATAAGTTTGCCATCTAACAAATACTAATAGAGTTCACAAGTGGTTACTAAAGTTCTCACTGGAGACTAAGGTTTCTAGCAGTTAAAGCTCTATGAAATGTTCTTGAGACTGATGAAAGTAAACAACTCTGCACTGATTAGAAATGCATGACAGGTTTACTTCCTCACACAGAAACTACAGTAATACCTTTTCACAAAACGGAAATTTCTAACCTTCTCTTTCAGCTTCAGGTTGTGCTTTTAAACGGGCATTTGCCTTTTTTCACAGCTCATATATGTGCCCACTCTCATTTGCCTGGACCGTTGACCTTCAAGAATGAACTGGCAAACAAACTTACTCTGACATTAGTTTTATTAATAAAAGAAGATAAAATTTCTCAGGCTATAAAATCACATGCCTTACATCATCAGAATTCTAAGGTATTAAAACCGCAATTTGACATTACTAGAAAGCAGTCTCATCAAATTTTTTAAAAAATTGCAAAACTTGTCCAACTTCTTTTCAAAACAGCAGTGTTTAGGGAGTTAACCCTCAAGGACTGCAGCCAAACGGGTTGTGGCAGATGGACGTCACTCATATCAGTTCCTTGGAAAATTAGCTTATATTCATGTTACTCTGGATACTCATTCTCATGTCATCATTGCCACAGCACAAACAGGGGAAGCCTTTAAGGATGTTTCTCAACATCTATTTGTTTTTCCTACTTGGGAATCCCCAAAGCCTTAAAAACTGACAATGGCCCTCCTTATACATCAGCCGCCTTCAAAATGTTTAATGGGATGTAATATTAACCTGGGGTCAAGGGTATGCTTAAGTTTTTTCACAGAGTGCTGACTCCCTGCTGTGGATTCCGGAGCGCCTAGTCCAGCCCTATGTGGAATCCTCCGTGCCTCCACTATCAAACAAGATTCACCTTCCTCCACCCCGCTACCAGCCACTGAGCCGCTGCCTGACAAGGACAGCCCAAGCCCGCAGGACACTAACATCACCCACACCGGGACCTAGATGCTGTTGCTTGCCTGGTCACATTGACTCAACCAGCAAAACTGAACACTCTTGGGATAAAATATAAAAACACATGCTGGGGGTCTGGAATCATTCTGATATAAGTCTTGACTGGTCAAAGCTTCATCAGCAAATAACTGATATTGATAAAGCTTGAGAAGAGTTTAATGCCGATGATATTGCCACCAATTTGTATAATAATTTGTCTGACTTTGTGCACCACTCTTCTTTTGTTTCTATGATGCTTGACATTGGAGTCTCGATTTTAATGTTAATTATTATTTTTGCTACTTCTACCGGTGATCTTTAAAGTGCTGAGTCACAGCATTGAATCTCTTTCAGTAGAAATCAGAACCTTTGCCTTGAATAATAAAAAAGGGGGAGCTATACCCTCTTGCTCCACAGAACTAAGAAATGGGTCAGGTTGGGATATTGTGAATGTATCTGCTTGTGTTACCCATCCTTATGCATTATTGGTAGGCAATGCGTCAATAGCTCTACCTCTCAATAGCACTACTGTCAATGTTTCTTGTAATAACTGTATCCTCACTAATTGTATCTCTGTTGTATCCAATGGAACAAAAGGTGAATGCACTGTATGATATGATATTGTACCTTGGAGAAGAGGTGCAAGGTCTAAAAATCAGACAGCACTTACGATGCCATGCAGCCTATCGGGATATTTGTGTTACTAATGTTACTTATAATAGTAGTAAAATTCCTTGGGATCATGTTAAAAAACAATTGCTGGGCTTATGGGTTAATGCAAATGAAACCAAAGATATGTTTATGTTGCATAAAGAAGTCTTAGATTTAAGTTCTGCTCCTTCACTACAGTTTAATCCCGCTCAGGTTGCGGATGACATTCTGAACAACCTCAGGCGTGTTTTTTCTCCCTTAGGGGACTGGGGCGGACTGCCTCATTTCTTGCTCTCGCTGGGTTCCGCACTCTTGGGAATATTGATAATTTTAATCGTGCTGCCGCTCCTCCTCCGCTTGGGAAAAAATGCAATTTTAAATGTTGCTTCTGAGCTCCACATGCTGAGTCTAAAGACTCATCCCCCTATGCGACAAGCATAAAGGGACAGAGTAGCCAGTGACAGGTAAGTACTCTGAGGAATCCTTAACAACCTAAGACAGGGCCTGCACGACGGAGTGTAGGTACCAATGACAGGTAAGTTAAGGAAATCGCTCAGGGACACCTAAGACAGGCACTGTCACCTGGCTGTCTCAGGGAGACGGAACGCTTAATTGCCTAAAAAATAAAAAGAGGGGGAGATGTTGAGAGCCAGTGGCCTTGAGCGGTGTTTTGTGAGCTGGAGGCTTTGAGCCATGTTGAGAGCCAGTGGCCTTGAGCGGTGTTTTGGGAACCGAAGGCTTTGAGCGCAGCCTTTGTCCTTGAGTCGGGACCTCAGCCAGGTCGTGTGGGGAGGTTCAGAATGCCTTTGCAAAGTTTAATATAGCAAAATACAGTTTGCCTGCTGAGAACTTGTGGAAGGAGACATGTCTTGTACGTACACTATCCTCAGAATGTGGATAAATACTCGAGTGAAAATAAACTCGGGGCTGGTGACGCTTGGGGGGCGCCAGC
This sequence comes from Paguma larvata, assembly GCA_030068075.1. Taxonomy (NCBI): domain Eukaryota; kingdom Metazoa; phylum Chordata; class Mammalia; order Carnivora; family Viverridae; genus Paguma; species Paguma larvata. The sequence goes on from CM057829.1 coordinate 28,304,829, forward strand.
CCTCCCTTAACAACTGTGCCTTGTGTATCAGTTCATCCTCGCCCCTCCCCCCCCCATCAGGAACCGTTCGATTCAGCGAAGGCTGGTCCGCCGCAGTGCCCATAGGTGCTCAGGGCCACCACCACCTCCACTTCCTGTGTGTGAAGAAAATGTCCTTTCTTGTGTAAATTTCTAATCACCACTCCCACCTCCTCGGCCTTGAGACACACCCTGAGGAAAGGCAGAGAAAGTTCCATCCCTGAGCCACCACCAAACCCAGTGCCCAGGTGGGGGGGTGGGGGGTGGACACAGAGGGAGACCACGGTCTCCCCCTCCTTCACATCACCCATGAGGCAGAGCAGGGGATCCGCGAGGCACTACGGAGGGGAAGCGAACCCTTAGGAAACAGGGGGAGTTAGATGAGAAAACCCTAAAAGGCCCCCCCACCGGGACCCCACCCCGCCTGCGGGTCTGCTCCCAGATAATCCCGGGGACCCAGCACCAGGGACCAGGTGCGCTCTGGGGTCAACCGCGCTCCTGCAGAGGCTGGGACACATCTGAAGGGACAAGGTGGGCACAGGCCCGATTCCCAGACATCCTACCTGCGACCCCAGTGTGTGCCTGACGGTGAGCAGATCCCCGGAAACGGAAACGGTGACCACGGAAAACCCGCTCGAGCGCCTGGCTCCAGGCGCGTGTGCCTCCGGATCTCCCTGCGCGAACCCCACCGAGAAAGGACCGGGGCCGGGCGGGGGATGGGGCGCCTCGGCTAGGTCCCACCAGGAGCCTCGGGCTTGGGTCCTCAACTTGGCCAGGGCCGAGTGTCACACGGGCCACCGCGGCTCGTGCAGTTTCTCGTGCGTGACGCCAGGTGGGCTCTGAGGGGCGCCAGCAGGTGGGCGCGGCGACCTGACTGAAGCTTGGGGGCACGGGAGCACCAGGGGAGTGGGAGAGGCATGGGAGGGGGTACGGGGGGGGGGGGGCCACGGGGGCACCAGGGTTGCGGGAGGGAGCACCAGGGGAGTAGGAGAGGCATGGGAGGGGGCACCAGGGGCATGGGGGCCACCAGGGGTACGGGAGCGGCACAGGAGGGGGCACGGGGGCACCAGGGGAGTGGGAGAGGCATGGGAGGGGGTACGGGGGGGGGGGGCCACGGGGGCACCAGGGTTGCGGGAGGGAGCACCAGGGGAGTAGGAGAGGCATGGGAGGGGGCACCAGGGGCATGGGGGCCACCAGGGGTACGGGAGCGGCACAGGAGGGGGCACGGGGGCACCAGGGGAGTGGGAGAGGCATGGGAGGGGGTACGGGGGGGGGCCACGGGGGCACCAGGGGTGCGGGAGGGAGCACCAGGGGAGTAGGAGAGGCATGGGAGGGGGCACCAGGGACATGGGGGGCACCAGGGGAGTGGGAGAGGCATGGGAGGGGGTACGGGGGGGGCCACGAGGGCACCAGGGGTGCGGGAGGGAGCACCAGGGGAGTAGGAGAGGCATGGGAGGGGGCACCAGGGGCATGGGGGCCACCAGGGGTACGGGAGCGGCACAGGAGGCAGCACGGGGGCACCAGGGGAGTGGGAGAGGCATGGGAGGGGGCACCAGGGACATGGGGGGCACCAGGGGAGTGGGAGAGGCATGGGAGGGGGCACCAGGGACATGGGGGGCACCAAGGGAGTGGGAGAGGCATGGGAGGGGGCACGGGGGGGGGGCACGGGGGCACCAGGGGTGCGGGAGAGGCATGGGAGGGGGCACCAGGGACATGGGGGGCACCAGGGGAGTGGGAGAGGCATGGGAGGGGGCACGGGGGGGGGCACGGGGGGCACCAGGGGAGCGGGAGGGGCCTGCGGGCTCTGGAGGAGAAGGCAGGGCTGGGGATGGAGTCCGGCCTCACTGCCCTCCCAAGGCAGAACAGGGGCCCCTAGGGGGAAGTGGAGGGGGGGCAGGGCTGGAGGTGGACAGCGGACAGAGTGCCCGCCAGAAGCTGTGCCCTCCTGCTGAGCAAATCACTCTCCGCCTTTGTCCCCATCTGTAAAGCGGGGAAGAGGCAGACTTAACAGGTGTTACCATGATTAAGTAGCTGCTTCATCATGGTTTGCTGCGCGGAGCACTTGAAGGGTTAAAGGGATACAGGCATCCACAGCGACTTCAGACTCGGACCTGGCTTCTCACCAGAAACTCAGACGGTGAAACAACAAAGTCCTCCCTGCTCAGTTTCGGTAGGTTTCATCTCCTGGTCCAGGCTGGTACTTACAGGGGCCAGGGAGGCTGGTACTCAGCAGATACTCCGACCACCTCAGAAACTCTGACAAGAACTCTGGAAAGGGCCCAAAGGCATCCAACAAATTGAGAAGCATTTATTCAGAGCTATTTCCTACCCCTCTGCAGGAACAGTGAGAGGGGTTCTGTGTTCTAACGTGGAGCTGCTCCCCACCGGCACCCAGCTCTCTGGCCCCAAAGGCCCACCAGGCAAGGCAGGTCTCAAAGGACAGCAGGGAAGGGGATGACTTGATTTGGGACACAACACAGGACACTGTCAAAGTAATGGCGGTCTCAGTGGCTAACAGTCAGGGAGGGCGACATGTCATTTCACCCAAGCTGTGCACACTGACGGAGAAAGCAGGTCTGCAGACCAGCCAGAAAGTGAGCCTGGAGAACAAACTCCCAAACCAAGCCTTGATAAGATCCTCAGATCCTTAATGTCTCAGGGCTGCACACGCCGGCAAGCAACCTATCTCGGGCTGAACATGAGGCCTTGCAAACGCAGAACGTAAAAGCCCAGACTAACCACACGCTGCCTGCGCTCTGAACTCACCCTCGGAGCCACACAGTCCATCAGGACAGCTCACATGGTTTAGCAGAACCCCAGCCAGTCACTGGCTAACCAACCAACTGTGCTGACCAGAGTTGCCCTTAAGAAAAAGCCTCAAAAATGAAAACAAGAATTCAAGAACACTGGCCAGCAGGAAGGAAAAAGAGACCCCATAAAATTAGTCCAGGCAAGTCACTAAACAAAAAAAACAAAATCTACAGTCATCCTTGGGATCGCAATGCATATTTGCTGCAGGAATCCACCAAAAACTATGAGACAGGCAAAGAAACAGGAAAGTGTGACCATATGTAAGACCATAACAGTGACACTGTCTCTGAGGGAAACCCAGATGTCAGACGTAGACACAACAGCTATTATACATTTGAAACTAAAAGGATTTAACAACATGTATGGTGTTTTTGAAAGTTGCTAAGAGAGTAGATCTTTGTTTTCAAGTTTGTCTATTTATTTTGAAACAGACAGCATGAGTGTGAGAGGGGCAGAGCAAGAGAGAGAGGCTCTCAAGCAGGCTCCTCGAGGTCAGCACAGAGCCGGATGTGGGGCCTGAACTCCTGAACCGGGAGATCAGGACCTGAGCCAAAGCCAAGAGTCTTACACTTAACCGACCGAGCCACCCAGATGCCCTGACAGTAGATCTTAAAAGTTCTCATCACAAGGAAAACAAGTGTTTCCATGCAGTGACAGATGCGGTTGGTAATTATTTACTGCAAATACATCCATCGTATCATTGTTACCCACCTAAAACTACTATGTTACATGTCAATTATATCTCAAGTAAAAATAAACAAATATCAAACAATAGTAAAGCCATATACTATCCAGAGACAGCGATTGGGATCTGACGGCTCTAGGGCCTTCTGGGAGGGGCCCGCTGGCCCCAGAGGCTCAGAATGTAGAGGAAAATAATGCAAGAAAAGTACAAGTCACTCAGGAAAAGCAGAGGAGGGGGATCCTGGCACAGGGAACAGTCAAGGTCAAGCAACGGAGTGATGGACCCCACCAAGCACCTAGTGTGAGGGCAAACGGAGACAAACAGCACTTGGGGCCTGCGCCGCGTCCTCATAATCATCCCACGTGCCCCACGGAGCAGCCGCAAGTGCGTGCAACTGGTCAACCAGCAAACCTGCTTCTCTCTCCTGCCGCCTGGTCCCCAGAACTGCAAATAACTCGCTTATTCCATGGCTTGCCTCTGCAAGGACGGGCAACTGTTAAACACCAATAGTGCTTTTCGAGAAAGGCAATCCAAATATCTAATTTATCCTCGGCTGCTCCTTCAAATGGGCAAGGGAGGGAAATTCCTTTCCAGGTGAGGACACCAACAGACCAAGTTAAGACACTGAGGCTGAGACTGGAGTCTCGTTACCCTGATTCTGCTGGTGTCCCATTGATACCGGATTCTGTTTTGGATTCCTCTCGCCTCAGCACTGCCCCCATCCCTCCAATGACCCCACGTCTATGCAATTTGACTGCAAATTAAGATTTGGTTTCCTCTTGGAGGAACATCAATCTTGATGTCGACTGAACCAAAATTAGTTTCTGGCTCTGTACCCCATCCTACATGTGCAGAGAGATCACGCAATCATTGAAGTGGTCACCAATTAAGTTCATAAGAGACTTAAACCGGAGTAGTGGCAGAAAAGTAAAAGCACAGTAATTTATGTAATAAAAGAAGACTCACGGGGGAATTTTAAGGTTGGCTGAGGCAAGAGACAAGATAACCGGAAGGACTTACTTCTGGGGGGGGTTCTGGGGGACTTACTTCTGGGAGGGGGGGTGCAAGAGGGGGAGGAAAGGTATTTCCAGATCCTCAATCAACTTTCATCAAATGTTAGAAAAGAAGAAAGGGTCGCTTCCTCTCCAGAGTGGTCCTGGAAGCCCGCGGGGGTTCGGCACACATACCACTTCGTTATAAGGAATAATTCTTTTTTGAAAAAGAGAAAGAAAAAGAGCAGTGGCAGTGCGGGAGGGAGGGATGACGAAGCAGACACAGAGGACTTTGGGGCAGTGATGCTCATCTGTATGAAGCTATAGTGGCAGATACAAGTCATTACACGCTTGTCAAAACCCATAGAATGGGCACGAAGTGAGCCCTGCCGTGCCCTGCGGACCTGGGAGATTATGACGAGTCAGTGCGGGTCCATCGGTGGTAACAAACATACCCTCTGGTGTAGTGTTGATCGTGGGAAGGCCGTGCCTGCGGAGGCAGGAGGTATATGGGAAGTCTTTGTACTTTCTGCTCAATTTTGCTGTGAACTTAAAAAATAGAGAAAGGGGAAAAAGAAAAAAAAACTCAAAAATTTCCCCCTGAATCCATTTATCCTAAATGAGTCTTGCAATCTTTCTTCTCTTATTGCCAAAAGTCTCTAATCTTTATACATGTAAGTCCTCAATGAAGTATTTCAAAATACTGATTACCTAATATTTTCTCCCAGTCTCTCAGAACCGAGTCTTCCTTTCCAACACACACACGATCCTCTCTCTTACCGCTCATCCCTCATACAGCACACCACACACACCTTCCCTGTTGGGACCTGTGATGATTCCCTCCCGCCGAGGATCCTCCCACCGGGGTCCAGGATTGGTAATTCTCCCAATAATTAACACCGAGCGGTACAGCACGGGAGCGCACCGCGTCTAGCCCTACTCCATCTTCGTGAGGTTTTCCCTTATGAAAGTTCACAAAGGGAGGGGGGATCCAGGCAAACCGCAGGAGAGAAAGAATGGATCGGGACTGTGGTTCTGGTAGGCGTGGCAGGGGACGGGGATGAGGGGAGTTTTGCTTCTTGGATGCTCCATGCTCCAATAAATATAATGATGGTCATAGCAAAAGTAAACGTTTCTCCACACATCCTTGTCTGCCTGCTGATTTCTCCATGGTGATTCAGAAAAGCAGACGTGGGGTGCCTGGGTGGCTCAGTCGGTTAAGCGTCCGATTTAGGCTACGTTCATGATCTCACGGTCCGTGAGTTCCAGCCCTGCATCTCGAGCTCTGTGCTGACAGCTCGGAGTCTGAAACCTGCTTCAGATTCCGTGTCTCTGTCTTCCTCTGCCCCTCCCCCGCTCTCTCTCTCACTCTCTCTCTCTCTCAAGACTAAAAACATATTTTTTTAATGTTTAAGAAAATTTTGACTTTTAGAACAACACCTCTAGCACCGTTGGGCCATAACCCTGCAGGCATCCCCGCTATGACCCCAGCACTATAAAATTATCTCGACAGCAAGGTCAGGATTTGTGTGTACTTTTATCTGCCACAGCCTCTAGCAAATGAGAGCCTGGCTTGTTTAAATAAAAAACAAAAACAAAACAAAAAAACAAGGTTCTCAGAATTAGTCAGATTTGGGTTGAAATCCTGATAAGCATTCAAGACCTTAGTGTGACGTTGGGCCGGTGATTTAACCTCAACTACCCTCCTATCTTAGTCTACAATTTAGGATATAGCCTAACCTGTGAGAGAGTAAGACCAGAGACATAAACGAAAAGAGACATAAACTCGCATAGTTCTCCCCACTACCTGGTGTCGGACCTCCCTGAAAACCTTCCTGACTTAGGAAATAGGGTTGATAAGAGTGAGCATTTACTGAACACCTACTATGTGCCAGGCACTGTTCCAGGAGCTTTACATGTTTAACCCACTTCACCAATTCCACTTTCACGTGAGGACACTGGGCCACGGAGACGTTAAGCAACTTGGCCAAGTTGGGAGCTCCCAGAGGGGAGCTCAGCCAGTCTGATGCCCCACCCCAAACCGTGTTCTTAATCACATGAATATTTGTTCTGCCTAATGAGGATAAAAATGATGGTGGGGGGGGGGGTGAAGAGGTTTTTACTCTTCATAAAAAATTTAAAAATCAGGGGATTATGATCTTTAAATTACGAACGGTAATTATGAAGTTTGCAGTAAGTTACCTATATAATGACACCTGTCAGGAAACGTGCCAAAGACTTACACGCAACTTCTGGCCATCACGTCAACCACTGTGGTTTCTGTACCATTAGGAAATGTGATTGAGCATCACTCTTAAGGGTCGAAAGGCTTCTGTGTCCCCTTTTCATTTGTTTGAAAAGTAGTTCTTGCAGTTAGAGCCGGGGGATAAGCCAGGAGCCCCGGAGGCCGTCTAGTTACATGGAAAACCTGAGGCGGGCAAAGGAAAAGGTATGACTTCTTCATATCAAATAATCGAACCGGCCAAAGGCTGTTATGCCTGGTGGGACCCAGGTTTCCCGCCCTCTAGCTTCGTGTTGTTACCCTGACACGGGGCTCGTGGTCTAATGGCTGGCAAAGCATGATCATCACACCAGGCAGAGGCAGGAGGGGCATGAACACTGGAGCCCAGAGGAGAGATTCGCCACAGAGTCGCACCCAGTAGTCCGCAGTTAGCGGCTGTGTTAACAGAAGCAGAGTGCCTGCTAAATCAGTCTAACCCACCAAGTGTTAGTTCTACCAAGCCCGGGGTATTGCACTTATTCTTAGACAATAGAGATTTTCCAAGAAGGGGAGGGAGACTTGGCGGGGGCGGGGGGAATTTGTCTTCAAATATCTGGAGGACTATCATAATCCCTAGCTAGTTTGATCGAAAAGAAAAAGGAAAGGACCCAAATAAATAAAATCAGAAATGAAAGAAGAGAGATCACAACAAGCACAACAGAAATACAAACAATAATAAGAAAATATTATGAGCAATTATCGCCAGTAAACTGGGCAATCCGGAAGAAATGCACAAATTCTTAGAAATATATAAACTACCAAAACTAAAACAAGAATAGAAAACGAACAAACCCAAAACCAGAAAAGGAATTGAATTAGTAATCAAACATCTCCCAAGAACAAGAGTCCAGGGCCGATGGTTTTCCCGAGGAATTCTACCAAATATTTAAAGAAAACTTAGTATCTCTCCTTTTAAAGTTGTCCCAAAACACAGAAATAGAAGTAAAAGTTCCAAACTCTTTCTATGAAGCCAGTATTACCTTGATTCCAAAACCAGACAAAGACCCCACTAAAAAGGAAAACTACTGACCAATTTCCCTGATAAACACGTGTGCAAAAATCCTCAACAAGACGCTAGCCGGATCCGACAACACATTAAAAGAATTATTCACCACAGCCCAGTGGGATTTACACCTGGGATGCACAGGGCTGGCTCAATATCCAGAAAACAGTCAATGTGACACGTCACATCAGTAAAAGGACAAGAACCACAGGCTCCTGGAGAACGCTTAGATTTCCACTCTGGCCCCTAGGAATCCAATCAGAACTCGAGAAAACTGGGGAAGCAGCTAAAAAAGCAGCGACTGGGGACCTTGGGACGACGTCACTTTTCTTAGCCTAAGTGTGTCCCTCTACAGAGTGGAGGTTCTTTCTTCCCCAAAGCAGGTGGCAAACACGCGAGCTAGGGGCACCAAGGCAGGGCTGGCCTCCCACACTCGGGCTCCGCGCGCCAGGATCTCCTAGCGCAGGGGCGAAGGCACCTTGTCACCTTGCATGTGGCGACCTTCCCCACACTCCGGGGCTTTCGCCGTCAGTGCGACCACACCGAGGGCGCGCTTCCTCCTGCGGGGTCTCCCGCGCCGGCCTCCCCGCACCGGCCTGACCTTGGGGGGCAACTGGAGGCTCGCGCTGCCGCCGGGGCGCATCCCGCTCCTGCACACGCCCGCGTGCGACTTCCGGTGACACCGACGCTGCCGGACGCGGGCTTCGCCGCGAGCTCGGCGCCCGCGCTGCTGGCTGGTCCCGCGGCTGTGCGCGTCCCCACGCTGGGCTCGCCGAGTGCCTGCCGCTGGCGGGGCTGGTGCGGGACAGTGCGGCCACCAGCTCGGCCCGCGCCGTCTCCGCGCGTCCGCACCCCCGCCCGCGCGCGCCTGCCCGCGCCCCCTGCCCCTCCCCACCTCCCCGCGTCCGCGCCCCTGCCCGTGCGCGCCTGCCCGCGCCCGCCTCTCCAGGCCCGCCTCCCCGTGTTCACCTCCCCGCGCCCCTCCCCGCTCCCGCCTCCTCGCCTCCCCGCGTCCGCGCCCCTCCCCGCGCCCCCCAGCCCCTCTCCGCACCTCCCCGCGCCCGCCTCTCCAGGCCCGCCTCCCCGTGTTCACCTCCCCGCGCCCCTCCCCGCTCCCGCCTCCTCGCCTCCCCGCGTCCGCGCCCCTCCCCGCGCCCCCCCCGCCCCTCTCCGCACCTCCCCGCGCCCGCCTCTCCAGGCCCGCCTCCCTGTGTTCGCCTCCCCGCGCCCCTCCCCGCTCCCGCCTCCTCGCCTCCCCGCGTCCGCGCCCCTCACCGCGCCCCTCCCCGCGCCCCCCCGCCCCTCTCCGCACCTCGCCGCGCCCGCCTCTCCAGGCCCGCCTCCCTGCGTTCGCCTCCCCGCGCCCCTCCCCGCGCCCGCCTCCCCGCACCGGTGCGGCGCGCAGGCCGGAACCTCGTGGCCGAGCGCCACCTGCCGGCCGCCCCCCTCCATCTGCAGGCTTCCAGGCCGCTACCACCGGGGTTCGCTCGGCTCTTCTACCTGGGTGGTCGCGCCGGCCCTCAGCACGCTCCTCTCCACCCTCAGGAACGAGGAAATGAAGGGGTCGGCGAGGAAGCTCCTGGGGAGTCTGGGGAGCGGGCGGGCCCCGGGATGGGAATGTCCATTGCGGGGCGGTTTGCCCGCTTCCGTGTGTGAATCTGCAAGGTCCTCCCGAGATGGGGGTGGGTGGGGCGATCTCGAGCTCCCGTGAGGTCCGGAAATGTGCGGGGAAATCCCTCCATCCTCCGTTTGCACAGGTTCGGGGAGCGGCCTTCGGGCCTTCTCTTAGGCGGATGGAGAGAGGAGGCATGATTGGGGGAGGACATTCCCCACCCTCGGGGTACAGTCACCGCCCCCGAAGGGTCCACGTGCTGGTAAGGTCGTGTATGACCTCCCCGTGCCCGCCTCCCCAGACGGTTAACCCCACCCCCGCTCCCACTCGGAAGGCACAGCATGAAAGACCCCATGGTGTCGGGCTTCAGGAGGCCCCCCCCAAATTGACAGGGAAATCGCAGACTCTACCCTGCAGGAGACCCCATCAGGAAAGAACAGAGCCCCGGAAACCAGTCCAACCTAATGCCCACCTAACCCGTCACCAGTGCCCACCAAGAGCACTGGACCCCTAAGTGTGGCGAGCAGCGGGACAGGGGGACAGGGGGACAGAGGATGGGACCCGTGTGCCTCCGAGAGGACCGGACACGGGTGGTGAAGGAGGCAGACGGGAACACGCTCTGTCAGTCAGAGCCTGGGAGGCAGCCTAGAGAGGCCCACCGGAAGCCCCCACCCAAACTGATGCCTCCCCGGGAGAAGACCTGCTAGACCCTGCGCAGGCAGGACAGAGACTGGTGCACAGCCACACGGTCCAGAGACCCCTGCCCCAAGGAGACCCCTGCTGGAGACACAAAACCTCTGGGTCCCCAGGGAAGATCTTTTCCCACGTCCACCATCATCCCCAGAAATAAGAACAGTTTGGTTACAGACATAATAAATAAGAAGGGACACAGTGCCAGGTGACATTTCATACCAAGCAGCTTTAAATAGGGACACGGGACCTACTCTAATTTGAATCGATAAATTATTAATTAGATTGCAATATGTCAGAGTAATTCATTTGTGATACATCACTTCACTGTTTTCTCTAAGTAGAAATTCAGTTTGGCTCAACGTATGGTATGACATTACAGATGACCTGTATCGGTGGAAACACAGAAATTAGTGGAACATGGATCCCAATCTAGAACTTACTCTATCTCGTTGGACAGAAGAAGAAATAGGACTCCATAAACCGAAGGGAACCAGGGAAAGATCCAACTGCAAGCCGGCTTTGATGCTGTCTCCACTGCGCCTTAAAACTTTATGTTCTGCTTGAGTCCCATACACGATCTTGCCACCCGATCAGTTGTGTGAGATCCAGGAGTGCGGAAGGTAGAAAGCAGAGAGCTTCCTGCAGCCCTTCCTCCCACTTCACCCCAAATCTCTATCTTTCCCATTAATTCGGGGAAATCATCGAAGGATGCAGGTGGTGAGAAGGGCTGTTCCTGGCATCACCCATCCCTGGCGCGGTCACTCCCCGACGCAGGACTTGGTCATGAGGAGCACAGCGCCCCTTTTGATGCCATACTCTGCCATGGTCTTCCCGTCTTCCAGCTTCTTGCCGTTGCAAACCACGATCTGCTTCTCGGGCACGACAGCGGTCTTGCTCTCGATCATCTGCTTCACCTGGGCCGCCGAACTGGTGCTTCGCACCGGGAGGAGGTGCCTCTGCCCCTCTTCTCCCATCTCCACCAGAAACAAGGGCAGCTCCTCCTCACTGGGCTTCACCACCTTCGGAGTGAGGTGGATGGTCGCCCGCCTGTCGATGCCATAAGACGACGGCTTTCTCTGGGGACTGAGAGTCTTGGAGCCCAGCAGAAGGACCTGGTCCTGCACAGGAACCATAGTCTTAGCCCGGACATACTCACCGATCTTCTTCACTTTGTCGTCCAAGTTAGCAGTGAGGGTCATTGGTGTCCGTTGTTCAGAGCAAACCTCCACCTGGACGATGAAAGCCAAGAGACCCAGCATCTAGGTCTAGGTGTTTGGAACGTCTGCAGCCTCTCCACCACCTGTGCCCTCTCTGACCGGCCCTGCCCCCCCTGCCCGCCTGGCCCTCCCTTTCTTTGGAATTTCTAGCTTAGAACCCAAGAAAATCAGTTGTATTCCGTTATAGCCGTACCTCTTTCGCATCCCAACGTCATTTGTGACTTCCCACATTACTTGCCTGCCTCCTATCCAGGTAAAGTTTGTCAAAGGTCAAAACTAAATGCAATTACGAAGCATCCAAAGATATATGCCGGACTCTAAAAACAACTCCCAAGAGAATTCCCAAGACTTGGTGGCCTCAGGGGATACTCCAAGTACTGCCCTCCACGACTACCTTACAAGGAAACCCTGGCTAGGACACCTCTTCTCTGTACACTCATTTCCTTTTTTAATGTCCCATGGCCTTCTAATAATAACTCAGTGTGTTATGTGCCTTGTTCATCTGTATTTCCTGTGTTTTTATACGGTGTTGTGGAATACGGTGTCCTCCTGTAATTAGACCAGGGCCTCACAGGAGGTAGCGCCAGATCTAAGTCCTGTTTGAATAATCCGAAACTGGGCAAGCTCACCTGCGTCGTTGCCGGCAAGCCTGGGGGTCCCTCCCTCCTGCTCCACTCAAGTCCGCCTTCCCAGTCTGGACGCCTCGGACGTTTCTTCACTGGACTGGGGCCCCTCTGTGCCAAGCACCGCCCTTACCCCAGCGCTCCTCACGGTGCACATACTCTACGAGGTAACATACCGGGTCTTTAATGGCTCTGAATACATGTTTTGTGAACTCCTTTTCTGGGAGGAGAAGGAGTTTAAGAGCCCAGGACCCTGAACACAATAAGGGTCAAAGGGCTTGCATGGTTTCAAATTTTGCCAGCCCCGTTGAGACGAAGCCCGTTCACATCTCCCGCAACCTCCCTTCACAGCAGCTGGTCAGGTCTGACACAGAAGAGAATCCAGCAGTCAAGCGAGCCTCTTCTATTTCCAGAATCTTCCTTCACCTCGGTAGATATCGGTGCCTGTCGCATCCCTGCAAGACGCCTCCCAGCCCCCCAAGCTCCATCCCTCCTGCACTCCTGCACCCCCCCCCATCTCTTGGGGCATCTCTCCGTCCCCACCATCCAGCCCCAACTCACACAGACGCAGGAAGCACGAGATGCCCTGTCTGCAGCCAAGGGAGAAGAAGCGGGAGGCTGAGGGAAAGAGCCAGCTTACGTGCACAGGCTGGGTTAGAAATCCCCTGCCTGAACCACTGTGTCTATACCCTTTGTTCTCGAATGACCTCACGAATTTTCTTTCACTTTTGCTACAGTGGAGTCGGTAAACAAAGAATACTGCCTGATCAAGCACTTTGCTCTCGGCCCTCCTGTTCCAAACACAGGATGGTCCTTTGCTGTTGAGAATTCCCCCTGCTTCACAACCACACCCCCGATCCTGACCTCCGGGACCAGAAAGGCCGGTCAGGGTCAGTGAGGAGTGATGGGACCATGAGCAGCCTGTTCATGCCAGCCTGGCAGAGGGAATACGGTCTCGAGAAGACACAGGATGAGCCGCTGCAACGGAAGGGAGACAGGGCTGCAGTCCCAGGGTGCCACCTGCTACGTTCGCTCCAGCAGGCACATTCACCTCCTCCAATGTTTGTTTTCCAGCCTTAACAGGAGAGGCTTAGACAGGATTTCTAAGTTCTTCCAGGCTCGGAAAACTGTTCATAAAATGTCCTTTACAAAGAACGTTAGGTTCCTGGGTCGTGAGCTCTCTAACCTTCCTATCCTGCCCCAGAACATGCGAACCAAATCCAGTACTTAAAACAATCCTAGGCCAACAATCAAGTGCTGAGCCCACCTTCCGAGCACCAGAATACCGCACATCCGCTGTCCCCTCACAGCACTCAGTTTCCCCACCTTTCTGCTGGACACGCCCTACTCACTGTGCTCTGTGACCGCCCAGAATCTCCGGATCTCCGAGGAAGCTGCTGCTTCCTCCCCGGCTCTGCAGATTTGGATTGGGACAACAAGGGCGTGCACAGGCTGTGTGCCCTCAGGGAGTTTGCTTGACTACTCCGATCCTCCTAACATCCCAAAGGAACGACTGCCCTCTCCCAAACTCAGGACACCAGGTCAGGGAGCACGCCTTTCCTCCAGGCTCTCCCCTAGGCCTCAGGGATTTACACAGGTCCAACCTGTGAGCAGCACCTCCTCCAGGAAGCCCACTCTAACTGCCTTTCTATGCTGGGCCATGCGCCCATCCTCTATCCAGTCATATACCTTCCGCGAGCCCCTCGGAGCAAGGTTTGCCAGCAATAAGAGCACCCGCTTACTTGTCTGTCACCCCCACTAAGCAGCAGGAATCTTGGGGGTCATGACTGTGTCTTGACCTGTATCTTCAGCACTTCATGGGCACTACTGGTGCAGTAAATACTTGATCGTTTCCAAATGCACGAATGAACTAAGAAATAAATGAGTAACATGAAATGGAAAATAACATTTAAGGAGTACTTATTAGATTTCAGGAACTCCACGAGACATTTGTAAATGAACCACGTTTACCGTTTCCACTTTCCAATGAGGTAAATGTTGGTACCTCCACCTCCACCTCCATTGATAAGAAGGGAACTCACCCATAGTCTTACTAGTAGTCGATGGAGAGCAAGACTGGAGATGCAAATCTCTACCACCTTACTTCCAATCCTCTCCTAGAGCAAAGGACAGGGGGAGTGCGTGGTGTGCATGCCCTGGCATTACAGGAAGGGCACAAATCAGGGAAGGAACTGGGCAGAGAAGGAGCCTGGTGAGGAATGAGCTAGAGCTTGGGTCTATATGCAGGTAGGAACATCCCAGGTGGTGGGCCCTGCCTGGACTACCGGGCAGCAGTCACTAGACGGCCTGTGAGAGCAGACGTCAGAACCTGGAGGAGGAGGAGGACAGCCCCCACCCTGGAACTGGGGTGGGTGGGTGGGTGGGTGGGGATGGTTTACAGGGGTCGCTGTCACACCTGCCTCAGCCACAGGAGATTCACCCAGGGGAGTCGGGAACTTGCAGCTCAGAGCTACTGCAAGGGCAAACCTGGGATTCCCCTAACGGATTCAGGGGATTCTCTACCCAGACAGGTAGGACTCTGAGAAACACTGCTTTCTAGGAATCCAAATAACAAACCTGGACTCTGCTCTCTCTCCACCTAGTTCCCTTCCATGCCTAGGCCCCGACTGCACCCTGTGCCCTTCCTCTGGCCACAGGGAGGATTTCTTCCCAGGACCTGACCTCCTCCTCGCTTCTTAGAACAGTGGCAATCTGACGTTTTTTTCCCTCTGTGTCACAATAAATTTTTTTAGATGCAGAAAGATCTTTTTTCATTTGCCCTTTGTCGTAAACTCTGGATCTAAAGTTCTCTCTTGTCCAGCAAGAGAGCGGATGCAGGATTAAAATGCGAGAGAGATGGCTAATGTCCGGGAGAAGACAAGAGCCCTGAGTGAGGGTCCTTGCTCCATTTTTATTAGGATCAGAAGGCTTAAAAATGTGGTGATGGGTGTGCACAAAGAGACAATGAAACCGTGAACATTAACTCATGGGTGTGAGGGAAAGGGAGTTTTGAAGATATGTAGTATTAGGGATTTGGGTCAACACAAAACAAAACCCTGGCACTGGGAAGGTTGTTTACAGCAGACTTGAGGCACCACTCTGTTTACCTAAACCGGCCTAAGGGACAAGAAAGACAGAGCATGCCATCTCAGGGTCAACAAGGCTCCTTTCTTTTGCTAATTAGCTCTGCTCTGGGCAACTTTCGCCCTGCTGAGATCTAAAGTCCTTCCTTCCTGTGAAAGCAGCTTTCTGCTATTGTACTAAGTTGGAGGGCACTTCCGCCCTAAATACCTAATCCTGTTTACCTAATCTTGGATATTTTCATCCTGAGATTTCCTATTCCTATACCTTTGTCCTATACTGGGGGCTTTTTCCCTGTTTACCTAATCTGTTTACCTAATCTTGTTTACCCAAATTTGGGTGTGTTCATCCTGTGGCACACTGGTATGTGCGCCCACCAGTGCAAGCCCAGGGAATTCCTCAGCTTATTCCCCACAGTCCTTCGAACATATTCGGGAAAGGCAGCCGAGGTAAAAGGTCATGCGACCGAGATCTTACCAGGTCATAAAACGAATGTGTCAGACACACACACACGTACAACCAGTCGGTGTGACTCCCTCAAGAACAGGGCAGGTCGGTGCCAGGCCCTTCCTGTCTGTTTAGTGTCACCCCTGCAAGTGTGTGGAAAACCACCCGGAGAGCTAGAATACTGCTTCAGAAATGCCAACCGTACTCAGTCACAAAGCTCCTGGGAATTTTCATTTATTGATTGGAAAAATAATTCATCCACTCTCATGAAGGACAATGTGGAAATACTTATAAGGGTAAGTATTTCTAGATTTTTCCATCATGGTCCATTGATCTGTATGTCTCTCCTTATGTCACTGCTACACTGTCTTTATTACTCAAGCTCTATAGTAAGTTTTAAAATCAGAGTGCATAATTTATCCATCTTTTTATTTTTTACAAAGTTGTTTGGCTATTCTTTGTCCTTTGTATTCTAATATAAGTTTTAAGATTAGCCCGTCAGTTTCTAAAAGAAAGAAAAGGAAGGATGGAAGGAAGGAAGGAAGGAAGGAAGGAAGGAAGGAAGGAAGGAAGGAAGGGAGGGAAAATCCTGCTTTTTTGATAGGAATTGTATCCATAGAGAACTTTGAGGAGAATATTTACATTTTCTTCTAGAATTTATAGTTTAGCAGTTAGGTCCATGATCCCTTTTGAGTTAGCATTTGTGTATGGCGTGAGGTAAGGTCGTCCAGATCAAAATGCTTTTTCCACGTGTGTGTATTAATATCTGATTGTCTCTGGACAATTTATTAAAAGACTCCTTTTTCCTCACTGAATTGTTTTTAAGATTTATGGAGAGCCATCATGCTTTACAGTCCCTGGGTCCTGTTTTCCTCACTCAGCAGGTTTCCGGCGTGTTCATCGTATGGTTGCTCGCGTGTGTAATCCCCCTGTGCTCACCGCTGGTGATATTCTACTAGTCACTTGTCTGGTTCTGTACTACAAAAGGTATTTGGGATGTTGGGCCCAGCACGTCTGTTTTAGTGCAGGTATCCGGGTCTGCAGCAGCGTGCAGACGCGATGAGCTGACGCACCCGTGGGTGCAGGATGGGGTGCCGCCAGCGGCCACGTGGGAGTGAACCCAGTCTAACTCTCCTACTTCCCATGCAAATTACCTACACACCCTGAAGCGTGGTGCTTTCTTCTGTACGTTGGAGATTTGACTTAGGATCAGGCTGTGCTACCACTAGCAAACACCTAAAAATGTGTGGTTTTAAACAGACAGAAGTCTATTTCATTCCACATCAAAACCCATAGGTAGAAGATTCAGAGTCAGTATGGTAGTGCTCCCAAAAACACTCGGGGCCAGGCTCCTTTGACCTCTGCTGCTCTTAGGGTGTGGCTTCCGCTTTTAAGGTCCGGATGGTAATAAGCAGTTCTCGGCACCGAGTGGCTCCATCGTGAACCGAGGTCAGCTTTTCTTGCGCCATCATTTGTCATAAGGCACACCTCCCTCCAAGGCAGATTAAAGGTGGTTACACACTCCAGGACAATCCTCCCATCCGGACCGGGAACTGCTATGAGGAGATGTAGAGGCTGCCTCACCCTCCGCCTCCCTGAGCTTGGAGATCATCTAAGGCCAGGGAACCTCGCGTCCTTGTCTCTCAACTGCCCCCAGCTGCACCATACAGCCCCACCTCTGAGTCAGCCTTCTATGCCCCAAGACTCCTCTTTTCTATAGAGGAAACCGGTCACCTCCTCTAGGAAGTTTTCCCTGATATATCCACCCAAACTGGTCCTTCCCCTCATCACAGACACTATTCCCTCATTCACTCAGCATGTTGGAATTAATGACCTTTCTTTTTCAAAATGTTTATTCATTTATTTTCAAGAGGAGAGGAGTGGGGGGAGGGGCAGAGAGAGAGGGAGACAGAGAATCCCAAGCAGGGTCCGCGCTCAACTCGGGGCTCAATTCCACAAACCCTGAGATCATGACCTGAGGTGAAATCAAGAGTCGGACACTCAACCAACTGAGCCAGCCAGGTGCCCTTGTATTACTGACCTTTAAAGATTGGAGTCTTTCCTCCTTAACATAAAAAGCTTCTGCACAGCGAAGGAAACAATCAACAAAATAAAAGGCAACCGACTGAATGGGAAAAGATATTTGCAAATGATGTAGCAGATAAAGGATTAGTATCCAAAATCTATAAAGAAGTTATCAAACTTAACACCCAAAAAGCAAATAACCCAGTGAAGAAATGGGCAGAAGACATGAATAGACACTTCTCCAAAGAAGACATCCAGGTGGCTAACAGACACATGAAAAAATGCTCAACCTCACTCATCATCAGGGAAATACAAATCAAAACCACAATGAGATACACCTCACACCTGTCAGAATGGCTAACATGGACAACTCAGGCAATGTTAGTGAGGATGTAAAGAAATGAGAACCCACTTGCACTGTTGGTGGGAATGCAAACTGGTGCAGCCACTCTGGAGAACAGTATGGAGGTTCCTCAAAAAATTAAAAATAGAACTACCCTACGACCCATCAATAGCACTACTAAGAATTTATCCAAAGGATTAAAAAAATGCTGATTCGAACAGTGACATGCACCTCAATGTTTACAGCAGTGCTTTCAACAATAGCCAAATTATGGAAAGAGCCCAATTTCCACCTACTGATGAATGGATAAAAAAGATGTGGTTTATCATAAGAGACTCTTAAATATGGAGAACAAACAGAGGGTTACGGGAGGGCTTGTGGGAGGGGGGATGAGTTAAATGGGTAAGGGGCATTAAGGAATCTACTCTTGAAATCATTGTTGCACTGTATGCTAACTAACTTGGATGTAAAATTTTTAAAAAATCAATAAAAAAAGACGTGGTTTATATATATATACAATGGACTACCGCTCAGCTATGATTAAGAATGAAATCCTGCCATTTGCAACAACATGGGTGGAACTGGAGGGTGTTATGCTGAGTGAAATAAATCAGCCATAGAAAGACAGATATCATATGTTTTCACTCATGTGTGGAACTTGAGAAACTTAACAGAAGGCCATGGGCGAAGGGAAGGGGGAAAAACAGTTACAAACAGAGAGGAGGCAAACCATAAGAGACTCTTAAATACAGAAATCAAAGTGAGGGGAGATGGGGTGGGGGAGGGGAAATGGGCGATGGGCATTGAGGAGGGCGCTTGCCGGGACGGGCACTGGGTGTCGTATGGAAGCGACGAACGATGGGTGTCTACCCCCGCACCCAGGAGCCCACCTTACACACTTTATGTTAGCTAACTTGACAATAAATTATAATTTAAAAAAGAAAAGCCTGGGGTCTTTGATAATGTGTCTGTGCTATTAACGATGATTTCAATGTGCTTCTGGCTTGCCTCCTGCCTGTGAGCTTCTGGGCACAGTGACAGAGCCGGCGGAGGATGTGTCGCGTGTAAATCAGGTCTTAAGGCGCAAAGGGAAACCCTGTCCCATAGACGCAACCTCGGTGTCTGACCAGCCTTCCAAGCAGGAGGAACAGAGCGCGCCAAATACAAGCAGCTGGGCAAAATTCATCTGACAGAAACATGAACTCCGCAAACACGCTTATGAGCTGAAAATCCACCCAAAACACACATGTCTTTGCTGCTTCTTTGGACGAATGCACGGAGACAACACAGCCCCCCCAAGCAGCTCAGAGCACAGGGGCGCGGGCACACGAAGTGCTGCAAGTTTCCACCAGCCTCGCTCCGCGCTGCCCCCACCCCGAGGCCCCGCTGGAAGCTCCACCCCTCCTCCGGGACGCCCGCCCCGCGCCCCCGCCCCGCGCCCCCTCCTCCCGGACGCCCGCCCTGCCGCCCCCACCCCGCGCCCCCTCCTCCCGGACGCCCGCCCTGCCGCCCCCACCCCGCGCCCCCTCCTCCCGGACGCCCGCCCTGCCGCCCCCGCCCCGCGCCCCCTCCTCCGGGACGCCCGCCCTGCGCCCCCGCCCCGCGCCCCCTCCTCCGGGACGCCCGCCCTGCCGCCCCCACCCTGCGCCCCCTCCTCCGGGACGCCCGCCCTGCGCCCCCGCCCCGCGCCCTCTCCTCCCGGACGCCCACCGGACGACGCCGACGGAAGAGCAGGAAGGGACGGAGCTGCAGGGGGCGGAGCGCCAGGGGAAGAACCCTGGAGGGAGGAGAGGAAGACAAACTCGCACCTTGTGTACCTGCCGAGACCGGTCCAGTCCGGACGGGTGCAGCGAGAGCTCCCCAGGGGTCTTCCTCCTGGGGGCCTCTCTGCACCCCCAGGGCTCGAAAGAATCCCGTCCGCGGTTGTCTACACGTCCCGCCGTCTGACTCCGGAGGGCGACAGCCCGCTGGCCGTGCCGGCCCCCAGGCCGCGCGCCCCAGAAGGGCCCCTCCTAGACCTCTGCCTCAGCGCCAGCTGCGCCGCCCAGATGCCGGCCGAAGACCGCCGCCTCCCGGGCTGCCCTTTCCTGGGGACCGTCGTCCTCACGCCGACGGCCTCCGACCGCCCCGCGGCCGTCCGCATCCCACCCCCGCCCGTGGCCACGACCTGGGTCCGAAACAGCGGTCCCGACGCCACCCGCTCTCTGCCTGCCCGTGTGTCCCCACCGGCAGGCGGGGGCTGTGTGCGAGCTCCCAGCTCGGATCGGACTCTCCGTGGAAACACCACCTACACGGAGACGCAGGTGGCTGTCGCCAGCGCCCTCGCGTGGCCGTGGTCTCTCAGCGCCACTGCCTGGGCGGCGCTCGGGGTCAAGTCCGCCGAAGGGTGGACCACGGCGTTCGAGACCGCTCCTCCCGCCTGGCGGTGGTCACCCCCTTCCACAGCCCGGTCGCTGCTGGCTGCCTGCAGACGCGTCCCGACGCTCGGAAAAGGGCCGAGTTCTCCTGCGGCGGGTGCCCCAGCTCCCAACTCTCTCTCGGTTACACCCTGAGGAACCAGGGAAGTGAAGGGGCGCTCAGGACCCTGTTGGGGAGGGACAGGGACCCGAGGGGGCGCTGAGAGCTGCCCGTGTGCTTTCCTGTCCCGAGGGGACCACCGCGCTTCCGTGGGGACGCCGGGTGCCCCATACCGGGCCCTCCTCACCCATCACGCCACAGGGGTGGGCGGTAGCCGGGTGGGTATGTGTGTGCGCGTGTGTGTCCGTCTGTGCGTGCCCGTCTGTGCGTGCGTGTCCATCTCTGTGCGTGTCCATCTCTGTGTGTGTGTCCATCTGTGTGTGTGTCCATCTGTGCGTGTGTGTCCATCTGTGTGTGCATGTGTGTCCGTCTGTGTGTGTCCGTCTGTGTGTGCGTGTCCATCTGTATGTGCATGTGTGTCCGTCTGTGTGTGTGTGTCCATCTGCGTGTGCGTGTCCATCTCTGTGCGTGTGTCCGTCTGTGTGTGTCCATCTGTGTGTGCGTGTCCATCTGTGTGTCTGTGTCCGTCTGTGTGTGTGTGTCCGTCTGTGCGTGTGTGTGTCCGTCTATGCGTGTGTGTCCATCTGTGTGAGCGTGTCCATCTGTACGTGCGTGTGTGTCCGTCTGTGTGTGTCCATCTGTGTGTGTGTGTCCGTCTGTGTGTGTGTGTCCGTCTGTGTGTGTTTGTCCGTCTGTGCGTGTGTGTGTCCGTCTATGCGTGTGTGTCCGTCTGTGTGTGTCCATCTGTGTGTGTGTGTCCATCTGTGTGTCTGTGTCCGTCTGTGTGTGTGTGTCCGTCTGTGCGTGTGTGTGTCCGTCTATGCGTGTGTGTCCATCTGTGTGTGCGTGTCCATCTGTATGTGCGTGTGTGTCCGTCTGTGTGTGTCCATCTGTGTGTGTGTGTCCGTCTGTGTGTGTGTGTGTGCGCGTCTGTGCGCCGGGTGTGTAAGGCCGAGACGGAAACCCTGCTGAGGAGGGCGCGCGGCTCCACCGGAGGTGAAACGATGGGAACCAACGAGAACCCCTCCTCCTTCCTCTCTTCCGCCCTGAACGTCCCGCGTCTCCACACCACGTGCCTGGATCACCGGCCACGTCACCGCTTCACCCCCATGCCTGATCCCCGCCACCTCGTTTTGCTTCTCCCTCAAGTGGTTTCCACTTCTTCATGTGTGTTTGGCATTTTCCGTCCGTTTCACCCTCTCAAATGACAGCAGGTCAGGGACCTGGGGACACACAAGCTCTGAATCCAGCCCAAGAACACGCGGCTTACACTCAAGACCCAGGCCCTGCAACCTCTCAAGACACTCAAATAAATGTCCCAGCCTCCTAAGGGGCCAGGTGAAGCCCGCACGGAAGAGGTGACGGTCACCTGCGCACCTGCACCCCGCCCCCGACGCCCACGGGTCACCTGAGCACCAGCATTTCTCCCCCCCCTCCTGGAATCCACGGGTCACCTGGGCACCAGCATTTCTCACCCCAATTCTCCCTCCCTCCGGGTCCACAGGTCACCTGAGTACCTGCATGCCCCACCCCACACCCCGCCACCCCGGGTGCCCACGGGTCACCCCTACCCGGGAGCCACAGGCCAGCACGCAGAGCCTCTAGAGCCCCAGCCGCCGCGGAGGCGCAGGACCTTTTGCACAACGCGGGCTCTGGCGCCCTCTGCCGGCTGCGCGCGGCACTGCGCCTGGCGTCGAGGGAGGGACCCAAGGCCTAGTTGAGGAAAGGTGTATACAGTACACATTCGTGCACACATTCCAGGTGCCGTTTAAAGTAATTTACACATGTTGACGCATTAATCCCTGTCACAACACCCTGGAGCAGATACTAGTTTGTTCAGGTGCGCAAACTAAGAAAAACATTTTGGGGCGCCTGCGTGGTTCAGTCATTTGAGCATCTGACTCTTGATTTCTGCTCAGGTGATGATCTCAGGGTTCATGAGACTGAGACCACCACCAGGCTCTGCGCTGACGGTGCAGAACCTGCTTGGGATGCTCTCTCTGCCCCGCCCCTGCTCAATCTCTCTCTCCCTCTCCAAATAAATAAAAATAAACCTTAAAACGATAAGACACAGGGGCGCCTGTGTGGCTCAGTTGGTTAAGCACCCGACTCCGGCTCAGGTCATGATCTCGCGGTTTGTGAGTTCAAGCCTCGCGTGGGGCTCTGTGCTGACGGCTCAGAGCCTGGAGCCTGCTTCAGATTCTGTATCTCCCTCTCTCTCTGTGCCCTTCCCCTGCTCGTCCTCTGTCTCTCTCTGTCTCTCAATAATAAATACAAAACATTAAAAAAATAAAAAAAAAAAAAACCAATAAGACACAGTTCAGGTAGCAGCTGAAGAAGGTTGGTGCCCAGGAGGGAGGACTCGAGTCTGTCCTCCCAACCCTGGGTTTTGGTACAAACGGCGCCTCTGCCGCCCAGGTAGGAAGTCTCAGCCTCTCGGCAAACTTCGAGGAAATCATCCCAATCTAGAAATCTGATTTTCCACATGAGGCAGGTTTTCTTTCTGGGAATAAGGGTCTCTCACATGCCCCAAACTGCTGGAAATTTTGTTACAGCTCATGGTGTGTGTTCCTGGCTCACATCCCCCATACCCCACCCCCACCCCCGAATTTCAGGTTCCCGAAGGCAAGGACCAAAGTGTTGCAGAAAATTGGCACTCAATTAATTCCATGAATGAGTGAAGGAATACATAACAATAAATTGTTGCTCTCCAAACAATGTATAAGGATTCTGGGAGGTCCTAATCCCGCAGATGCGGTCTCTCAGCTTTTCCATGGCAATGACAAAACCAAATTTTCTTTGGTACATGCTGATAAGAAAAAGGAAAATCCTATGGTTATTCCGGTCCCAACACAAAACAACTTTGGCTGAACATGCACAGAACAGCCTTGTTAACTCTGTCCATCCTCCTCTTTCCAGCCACCCGTGAGGAGTAATTTTATTGTCTCCGTTGCCTCATGTTAGACTGTGTCCTGATTTTAAGGTAGATACCCCCGCCTTATATTAATACCCTAATCTCATCCCCACAAGTAATGCTGGCCTTAATTCCACTCTTCAAATCGCTTATGTAATTTCTTTTTCTCTCAACCACGTCTACCCTCTTCCTCTCACTGGCATCTGGAAACCTCCAGCCTTTCTGCCTGTTTATCGGCTCTGTTCGCAAGCAGACCCTGGTGCGGAAATATGACAGAATTAAATGAAGCGGTCTAAGAAACTTTTAATGAAACCTGATTTGATGAATAAGTGGTTTAACACCCGCTTTAAAACTAGCATCTCATTCTGAATTAATTCTACATGCAAAGTTATCGACTAGAAACTTCTGGAGTAAATCTCTGCTAAGATTAGTCAACCACAATCCTCAGTGTCCGCAGAAGATTCAGGTGCTCAGAGGCAGATTTCCAGTCTGACTCAACGCCACACAAGTGACTTCGAGGCTCTTAGCCTTAGTAAAAGCTGCCAGCCACCTCCGCAGAACAAGAACAAAAGAGAATTACCATCTGGGACAAACGGCTAGGCAAGTCCTGGGGACAGGGCACACATTTTAAGGACAAAAGGGATGAGTTGGATGACAAAATGTTGCGTTCAGAGCTAATGGTCAAGAAAGACTTCCTTCTAAAGCACAACTTCCCTAGAACTTAATGTAGTTGGCAGGGTTTTTTTTTAACATTCATTTATTTTTGAGAGACAGAGCATGAATGGGGGAGGGGCAGAAGAGAGGGAGGCACAGGATCTGAAGCAGGCTCCAGGCTCCGAGCTGTCAGCACAGAGACCGACGTGGGGCTCGAACCCACAAACCGTGAGATGATGATCTGAGCTGAAGTGAGTTGCTTAACTGACTGAGCCACCCAGGCAGCCCCAGGATTCTTGAGGCATCTTCAGTGTAAAAAGGTGGCTTTATTAAAGCACAGAGACAGGACGTGTGGGCAGGAAGAGCTGCACTGGGGTTGAGGAGTGACTAATTATATGGTCTTAGTTAGTGGGGGTGAGTCTGTAAGGAATTTGGGAGCAAGGTTTCCAGGACCTTGAGGGGCGAGCTGCTGTTAGGAAAAGGTCATTGACGACAGTGTGGTAAAACCTCAGGCACGAGACCCTCCAGATGTGTTTCGGGGGCCATCAACGTGGAGCATGGTTGCCAGCATCTATCGTGGGGGGTGGAGCTAACGGAGGTTTCCGAAGGGATCGTTACAGGCCCCTGGGAGCCGACATAATGTTCTTGTATCGTATCGTATTGTAATGTGTTGACATAGAAGCAGCTGAGCTCCCAGGGGAAGGTCACTGCGCGTGTCTCGAGGACTTGTCAATGGGCTGCAAGCTGTAAAGGAAATGAATTATTTTCTTTTGCCTTTGTTCTCACATCAAGTTGGGCAGGCTGTTATGAGCTACCAGTCCACTGGGGTAAGCTGGGAATTTGGGAGTACGGTGGCTTCTCAGCGCCTGAGCTGTTGGGCAGAGAGGGGGGCTCCTCCTGCTGAAGTAGCTGAGTGGTTTCCCCGTGCCTGCAAGGTCAAGCCGTCCTCTGTCAGGTCTGCGTTCGACCAGCACTGCTGGGCCTGGAACGCCCCTTGGCGGCCTCCAGCCTCTGTGGTGGTGAGACTTCTGTTACTAATTTTCACAAGGCAAACAAGAGATCCAAAGAAGCCGGAATAAAAGAACCAAGTGTATGAGTGCTTAGGTGCCTGAGAAGCAGAGGGTTCTTTCCAGACGTTTGAACCACGGCAGAGGGAGCGAAATCAACAGTACACGTTCCCGACTTACTGTGTGCAAAGAGCTAACGCCCGTTGTGTACGACGACGGGAAGATGTGGGAGGAGTTACATCAGGGACCCGAACGACTAAGGAGGGTGGACATTATTTGAGGAATGCATGGAAGCTACTGAACCGGAAAAAAACTGGGAAAAGAGACCCCTACAAACGCTTGAAGCTTGAAGCCTGTAAGACGTGGGTCCCACAGGGCGAAGCCGTCCATCGGGTGCAGCACTCACTCGGGCTCGAAGCATTGAAGGGTGTCGTTCAAGAACCTCAGGGTTTTAGTCGCGTTCAGGTCTGGCCACTGGTTCCCCTCCGAGGGGCCCACTGGGCCCTTAGACACGAGCGATGAGGGAGCGTGGGGCAAGCCGAGGGCCAAGCGCAAGCTAGCCACCCCCCCCCACCACCTCCAAGTGGGATCCGTGACATTCCTCAGGCTCTCCTGGCTGCCCAAGGACAAAGGAAAGGACAGAAAACAAGCGGTTACACTGAGAAAGTCTCCACCAGGTTATGAATAATTTAGTAATATCGGGAGAAAAGGGCAATCTTATCAATAGCCCAGTCTCCAGGAACGCCCAACTGTCTTACTGTTAATGCTTTCCTGGAGGGGGAAACCACCTTAGCTGGACAACGGCTGGGCCTCCAGCAAGGACTCTTCTGTAGCGCACGGAAATCCCATTGAGAACATTCCTCTTCGCTTCACCTCGCTGACTCCACTGCCAGGAGTCACTCTTCACGGCCCGCAGCTCCTCCTGCCCACGGGGCCTGTCCCCGTGCTCTCTCATTTTATAATTGCCTTTTTGCACCAAACATGTCTTCAAGAACCCTTTGCTGGCTGTCGCCCCGAATCCCACCGCCACCGCACACCACATCACCACTGCATGGGGTTCGGCTCCCACTGCACCACGGAGCCAGGTTTCTCGATGCAGAATGAATCCCTCACTCCGGAAGGGCAAGGAAAATAGGCCTCCAGGGCACCTAGGCCACTGAGACCAGGGGCAGGGAAAGTGCTAGGCGAAGGTGGGACACAGGCCTCCTTCGCACTTGTGAGGCCCTCCCTGAACGCCAAGAGGGCTCCCCAACTTGGATCAATGAAGCCATTGACTTCAATCCGCATAGCAAGCCGTTCTCTGCAGTCCACGTTACACCTTCCCTGACTCCCCCCCCCCCCCGCCACTGCCCAGAAGCCCAGGCCCTTTCCCTCAGTCCAGCCTAGAATGGATGCTAACAGAGCCCCTGGGTCACTCGTCACTGCGTGATGGTCAGTGTCGTTCTCTGAGAGCCTGTCTCCTGCCAGTCTAGATGTTTTCCAGGGCCCTGCTGGAAACCTGGAGACAGGGTAGAAGAAAAGGATGATTTTTCTCTCCCCCCCACCCGGCACCGCTCTCCACACACTGGGAGGGAACGCCCCGCCAGCCCGCCCTCGAGGCCTCCACACGCTTCCCACAGCAGCTGCTTCCGGAGTCTCCAGTGTCTCCTCACTTGCTCCACAGGCCACACGAGCGGTGCCATATTGGTGACATGTTTTGAAAATCACAGCTGTTTGGGGGTGAGTTGGGGAGACCCTTCCTCTGACTTTCCCTTATGTTAATGGACCAGAAGTGCAAAGTGTTCCCTGCTCCCAAATCCTGAGTGAGCAAATCAGAAGGCACGGGTCCAGAGGGGCCCAAGGTCACAAGGACGGTGACAGCAGCCAGCCACGGCAGAAAGAGCCGGCGAGGGACGCCCGCTGGCCCCGAAGCATCCAGAAGAGAAGGCCTATCAGGAGGCTGGGTGACCAGCTTGGGGTGCAGACAAGCAGTGTGAGGAGGTGCCGTAAGCCACCTCGGGAGGAGGAGGACCAGACACAGGGGGTGAAGGGTCACTCTTTCCACAGGCGGCTGCGACGGCACATTTTTCCCGTCCCACGACCGTTTTTACAATGTGACGTTCACTCCGCGATGCGCAGTCTGTGTTTCTGGCCCTTGAACCTGCAAGGTCTTGGGACCGCCTGGACCAACAGAATGCGGCAGAAGTGACACCACGTGACTTCCGAGGCTTTGCCAGAAAAAAGACAGCTTCGACCTGGCTGGCTGGCCGCTCCCATCCCTCCCAGGGCACACGCGTTTGGAGCCCAGCCACCAGGTCACGGGCAATCCCAGGTCACACGGAGAGGCCACGCCTAGGGCTCTGCCTGCCCACCCAGCTGAGTCTCTGCTGATAGCCATCACCCATCTTTGGACCCTTCTGCCGACCTCACCTCCCAGCCTTCGAACCTCCCCAGGATCTCCCCACTCTCCCCTGTGTGAGTTCCGGCCCACAGAAACCCGGAGATAAACAATTACTCGTGCTTTAAGCTGCTGTTCGAGCGCAGCAGGTCGTGCAGCAACGAACACCAGCGCGAGGAGTCTGACTGCGGGCTCTCCTCCTCGTCAGCGGCGTGGCCCCGAACCGAGGGGCAGCATCCTCGCCCGATGAGGGCTTCGAGGGCACGACACCTTCCTTACGGAGCTGCCCTGAGCCGCCGCCCGCAGGCCCGCCTACCCCGTTTCTGCACTCCACCTGGTCCCTCCCTCATTCGAGAACAGGTGCCCAGGAAGCCCGCGTTGCTCACTGTGCCCAGAGGATCCCCTGCCTGCGTGTTTCCGGTCAGAACTTGTTTGTAGAAACACCACCAACAGAGCACAGAGCTCTCCCGAAATGTCTGATAGCAGGTGTCTGGGCGGAAGCACAGTGCAGCCGGGCGGGCAGCCCAGAGCGCCCCAAGGTCAGGTCCAAGGTCACATGCCTGAGGGAGACTCGTCCCCACAGAGGCAGGGCTGGAAGCACCTGCTCCTCCTAGGACAGCTGGGCCACTCTGTCCCCACCTCCTTCCAGCAGGACCTCTACCTGCCGCCACCGCGCCTCCTGATCCCCACGGCGTCCGGCTCACCACTGGCTACGGCACAACTGTGCAAACGACGTCTAAGGTGGGAATTCCGGTCTTTTAGGGTCTACCCTGGGGCTGGAACAACTCATCGTCCACACTGCGGGGTTGCCTACCGCACAGGCTTCCTGCCTTTCCCCAAGAAGGAGCCGCTGTGGGAGCAGGGGACGCTCATAGTGGGTCCAAATGGCCTGTGGTGAACCGTCGCCACGGACGGGTTTCCAAGCACTGCTCTGGGACTTGACCGGAGCTCTTCTGGGACTTCAGATGGTGAAGTGACAGGACCCACCCAGCCCTCCAGTCTTCTGCAAAAACGTGAGCGTCACTTTAAACAAACAGTGCCAAAGGGAGAGAGTAAAGTTGAGCTGGAAAGAATCGCCTCTGTTAAGCGAACTGGAGGAATCATGAGTCCACAGGTTCCCTTGCCCCCGCTCCGTTCTCGGACAGTGGCTTCCTTCCCAGCTGCTCAGGGGTCGCAGAGACTGAAGGCAGGGGGTGCTCCAGGGCTGCTGGGCCCACGGTCCCCAGCACCCATCGTTCTTCTGTCATGCGGGTCCTCGCGTGGGTTCGGGTGCGTGCTCCAGGAGGCGGGTCCTCGCGTGGGTTCAGGTGCGTGCTCCAGGCTCCCATGGGCACCCACCATCGTGACACAGCTCACCGAACGGCAGTGGCAGCGCCTAGCACTTACCAGCATTCCTCCGTGGGCCAAGGACCACCCTATGCCGGTCCTGGCACCACTGAACAAAGGACGGTGTGATGACGGTGAGTAGGACGAGGGGAGGAGCTCAAGGCACTTTTCCGCAGGTGGTGGTGGCTGCTGCAGGAGGTGGTGACTGCCGTGACTCCAGAACCCCCCTCTTCCCCGCCACTGCCCGCGCTTAGGCACTAAGGTATCACTGACTGGTCTCAGCCGGATCCTGCCCTGCTTTGCCCTGAGGCCCTTAGTGAGCCCACAAAATCCTCCTTCCACCCCTCTGCTGAGGGGCCTTTTCACCAGCATGGAGACCCCTGAGGCCCCCTCCTTGGACTGAAGCCCAGTGTGTTCTCAGGAAGGGACGAGCTGCTGAGTCACACTGTGCACTGGTTTATTGAGATTGGAGGAGATCCCTCCCCAAGAGACACCACAGTGTGAAGGGGAGGCCGCCTCCTGCCCCGAGTTCTGTGTGTCCACCCGGGGTGCCTTCCTTCGTTTGGGATTCTCACCTGCCATTGCTGCATGCAGCCCCCCAACCTGCCCCCATTTCTTCTCCTTTAACTCCGCCCCCGAAAAACAGGACCAGAGAGAGCAGTCCTGGGAAGGAAGACTGTGAGTAAGGACTAGTTGGGGGTAAATGAGCAGGGGGGCAAGGGGAGGGGGGCCATGAAAGGGGGGGGAGGAGGAGGAGGGAAGACTTGAGGGGAGGAGAAGGGGGGAGAAGGAGGTAGGGCAGGAGGGGACATTAGCAGGGGGCAGGGGGAGGGGGAACATGAACACAGGAGGTGAGGAGAGGGGGGACATGAGTGGGGGAAGGAGAGGGGGGACATGAGTGTGGGGGAAGGGGGAGGGGGATATGAGCAGAGGGGGAAGGGGAGGGGGACATGGGGGGAGGAGGAGGGACTTGAGAGGAGGAGGAGGAGGAGGGAGGAGGGTAGGGGAGGAGGGAACGTGAAGGGGGGGCATGAGCAGGGGGGGTAGGGAAAGGGGGACATGAGCCGGGTGAGGAGGAGGGGAGACATGGGGGGAGCATGGGGAGGGGTGTACATGAGCAAGTGGGGGGGCAGAAGTTCGAGCAGAAACCATGTGAGGGTGTGAGCTGGGGAGAAGTGCGTCACCTCGTGCAGGGAGGATGCCGTGATTTCCAGGTGCTGAGGGGAGGGTACCCAGGTACGAGGACGCAGGGAAAGTGCGTGGACAAACACGGATGTGCGCCAGTAGGAGAGACGGGTCTCAGCTACGCATGCACTGCGCGGGCACAGCGGGGGGCGCGAGGACACCCGGAGGGTGTCGCACCTGTGCGAAGGTGTGGACCAGCCTGAGCAAGCGCAGAGCGGAGGCGGGAGTGTATGCGCCTCAGCAGAAAGAATGAGAAGAGGCAAATTCAAGAGGGACAAACCTGGTGGAGGGGTGAGGGGTGAGGGGTGGTGGCAGGTGAGGGCGGGGCAGGAGGAGAGGGCAGGGAGCACAGAGAGGTGGGCAGGCCAAGGTGGAGGGAGCAGAGGGGAGGGCGGAAGTGGGGGGAGCAGAGGGGAGGGTGGAGGTGGGGGGAGCAGAGGGGAGGGCGGGAAGGGCCAGGAGGGGAGGGATCACCGACAGGCGGTCCTGGCAGGCGGGGCAGGAGGAGCCGGCAGCAGGGGGCGGGGGCACAGCAGCTAGGCACAGAGTGGACAGCGGAGTCCCGTGAGTGCAGATGGCTGAGGACGGTTCCCAGAGTCCTGGGGACTCGGCCCTCCCTCCCCCTCCGTCCCCCTCCCTCCCAGCCTCACTTGTACAGCAAATGGACCCGGCTCCCGTCACAGCTGAGCCGGTCCGGGGGCTCATGGGGCCCCCTGGGCAGGCCCCCCGAGGGGTCTGGAGGCGTTGGGGGATGGCGCCGTGGGCGGAGCTGCTGCCGAGACCGGAGCTGATGGCGCAGCTCGGAGACGCGCTCCTCCTTCTGCAGAAGAGGGTGGGGGAGAAGGGGCAGTGAGGAGGGGGCTCCCAGAGCGGAATGGGGAAGAAGGGGGAGGAGGGGGCTCAGGGAGCGGAATGGGGGAGAAGGGGAAGAGAGGAGGGGGCTCACCGAGTGGAATGGGGGGAGAAGGGGAGTGAGGAGGGGGCTCAGGGAGCGGAATGGGGGAGAAGGGGGAGTGAGGAAGGGCTCCCAGAACGGAATGGGGGAGAAGGGGGAGTGAGGAGGGGGCTCAGGGAGCGGAATGGGGGAGAAGGAGAGTGAGGAGGGGGCTCCCAGAGCAGAATGGGGGAGAAGGGAAGAGAGTAGGGGGCTCCCAGAGCGGAATGGGGGAGAAGGGGCAGTGAGGAGGGGCTCAGGGAGCAGAATGGGGGGAGAAGGGGGAGTGAGGAGGGGCTCAGGGAGCGGAATGGGGGGAGGGAGGCCGCGGCGGACAGAGAAATGGAAGAGAGGGCCAGGAGCGGATGAGCCGAGTGGGGCTGCAGTGAAGAGGAGGGGTCAGGGAAGTGAGGCCGTGGGGGTGGGGAGGGGAGGGTCAGGGGAGGGTCAGTGTGCCCCCACCGCGCGGGCACCTCGGCAATGATCTTCTCCAGTTCCCGGTTCTCCTTCTCCAGCAGCCGGGACTTCTCCTCGTCGTTGTTGTTGGTGGAAGACCCCGTCTTCATGGTGTCCTGAGCCTCTGACTGCCACTCGCCCCGGGTGACCAGCCTGCGCACCTGGGGGGGCAGTGTGGGGGGCATGGGGCGCCGGAGCTGGGCTGTCAGTCCTGGCGGGGGGGGGGGCGGGGAGCGACGGGCAGGGGACCTGGGGGGCCGGGGAGCGGAGGCCCAGCAGCAAGGCCATTTGCCCAGAGCACCGGCGGAGCCTCACCTTGGGCACGAACAGCACCACCAGGGTGATGTAGGAGGAGAAGACGATGGCGAGGGCCGCGAAGGCGAAGGCCGCGTCCTGCTGGCTGGACAGGATCATGGTGACTGGGGCCGTGATGAGACACAGGACCTGCGGGCGGGGGGCGTTGGGGATCTCCGGGCTCTCCTCCCTCTCCTCCCGCCGCTGCGGGGCGGGGGGGGTGGGGGGGGTCCAAACCCTCCCACCCAGACCGGCTCTAGGTCAGCCCCACCTCTCCTGCTACCATTCCACACGTTCAGAGTCCCCGACTGCCCCCACACCTGGTGGCAAACTGAAGCAGCCAGGGAACCACTCACGGGCCACCTAACCTGCTTCTGCGTCCCCGACTGTGTGGCGGGGACAGTAACCTCTGCCTCATGGGCGGCCACGGGGAGGTTAATGAGACAGTGCCTGCAGTGTGCTTACCAACTGTAACGTGCTTTGCAAACCTGGGGCGTTAAAAAAGCTTTTAAGACTTCCACCCACTGATCCCAGGCAGCCCGTGGGGTCAGGGCCAGGCCGGGGGGCTCACCGCCACATTGTAGATGGCCATGCCCAGGCCCGGGGGGCTCACCGCCACATGGTAGATGGCCATGCCCAGGCCCGGGGGGCTCACCGCCACATGGTAGATGGCCATGCCCAGGCCCGGGGGGCTCACCGCCACATGGTAGATGGCCATGCCCAGGCCCGGGGGGCTCACCGCCACATTGTAGATGGCCATGCCCAGGCCCGGGGGGCTCACCGCCACATGGTAGATGGCCATGCCCAGGCCCGGGGGGCTCACCGCCACATGGTAGATGGCCATGCCCAGGCCCGGGGGGCTCACCGCCACATTGTAGATGGCCATGCCCAGGCCCGGGGGGCTCACCGCCACATTGTAGATGGCCATGCCCAGGCCCGGGGGGCTCACCGCCACATTGTAGATGGCCATGCCCAGGCCCGGGGGGCTCACCGCCACATGGTAGATGGCCATGCCCAGGCCCGGGGGCTCACCGCCACATTGTAGATGGCCATGCCCAGGCCCGGGGGGCTCACCGCCACATTGTAGATGGCCATGCCCAGGCCCGGGGGGCTCACCGCCACATGGTAGATGGCCATGCCCAGGCCCGGGGGGCTCACCGCCACATTGTAGATGGCCATGCCCACAGCCCTGTGGTCGTTGATCTTCTCCGTGGACACGCTCTTAGTCTCATAAGCAAGAAAGATGCCCAGCAGCAGCAGGAGCCCCTTGTAACCATAGAAAATGCCTAGAACAGCAGGAAATGGTCACCTGGCGACACGCCTTCCATGCATCCACCCCCCGCGTCCATCGCCTGCGCCCGCTCTGCCCACGCCCCCCGCCTGTTCTTCTTACAGCCCCGCAGCCAACGGGGCTCCCCTCCAGTCACCCCTCGACCTCGCACACCCATCTCTCTGCATCCCCCAACCCGACCGCACCTGACCACCCCGTCCTGGGACACAGGTAGGTGACTGCTGACAGCAGGTGTCGGCCGTACCGGGGCCCCACAGCGTCTCACCCCCCTTACCCTCCAGGCTGAGGGTAGTTTTGCTCTTTGTGGTCGCAGACCAGAGCAATGTTCAGGAGGCCGAGAGGGGCCTGCCCCCGCCCTCACAGCTCTGCTCTTACTATAGGGTGCAGACCAGACAGGAGGGGTCAGGCCGCCTCCCTGGTCCCTCTGCCCCACCCCTCACCCCTGCTTTAGACCCCCGGCTCCTCCCAGAGAAAGTCCAACTCTCCCCCATTCCCAGAAAGGATCGATGCAAAGACACAGAGGAGGACACTCAAACCACCCCTTCTTCCGAAGACCCCTGTCCCCGCCAGCCTGCTGTCCCTGCCCCACCACACCCCACACACCGAGCCACGTGTTCATCTTCTTAGAGCTGCAGTGCTCCAGCTGGGGCAGGATGGACACGTCAATGTCTTCCTTCGGCTCCTCCTTGGCAAAGGTCTAATGGAGAAACAGGGCCACCGGGAAGACGGCGGTCACCCTCCCCACCCACTTCTGCCCCCTCTTTCCTAGGAGACCCTCGATACTGATGCCAGGCCCCACCTAGGCCCAGGGGTGTTTTCATCAACCCCAGCTTTCCACAATGGCTGGAAAGTCTACACATCCTTCCTGGATCCCCACCAGCTGCTTTCATCAGGGACCTCAGGGCGCCTGCCAGGGTCCCGTACAGGAAGGGCAGGGGGAGCTGCTGGTGAGCACGAGGCGGGACAGGGCTCGCCCGCGAGTGGCTGCACGCCTGGAGACCACGCTCGGCCCAGACGCCAGCGAGCCTCCTCGGTCTCTGGCCTCAGCGCCTCCTCCCAAGCCGTACCTCGATGGTCCGGTGCAAGGGGTCCACAATCTGCCAGATGGCGAGGGTGATGACATCCATGCCCACCAGCAAGCCCACGGTGGCGTACAGCTTCCAGGGCTCCAGGGTCTGGACGAACACAGAGCACAGGCCGGTCGGGAGACGCTCTCTAAGCCCCGAGAGCCAAGGACCCGAGGGCCGAGGGGCAGCAGGCGGCTCACCTTCCTCCACTCCTTCTTCTCCTCCTTCTTTGTGAAGACCGTGTGCACCCACCAGATCTTAGTGAACATGGAGCCATAGCCCAGGCTGAAGCCCAGACCCAAGAGCCAGAGGCGGGCCTGGCACAGGAAGAGAGCAGGGCGCCACGGTGTGGGGCGGAGCCTCGGGAGGGAACAGGGGTACAGCCAGTGGGGATGGCGGTGTGGAGGGCCGGCACGGGAGTCTCTGCCTTCAGCACCTCCCTCCCATCCAGCCGGGCGAGC
This sequence comes from Paguma larvata, assembly GCA_030068075.1. Lineage (NCBI taxonomy): Eukaryota > Metazoa > Chordata > Mammalia > Carnivora > Viverridae > Paguma > Paguma larvata. The sequence goes on from CM057829.1 coordinate 28,339,143, forward strand.
CGTCCACAACCTCCTGGGGTTTCTGGCCAATCGGGTGGGGTGCAGCCCCAGACCCTCCACAACACATCCCCACCCACCTCGGCAGACCCACCCGGGGGGCCCTTTGCTCCCCCTGTTCCAGCCACACTGACATGCCTGCCTCAGACACTGGCTCTTCTATCCCCACGAGCCACGTGAATGACCATCTATCTCTCCAGCCGATCAAGTCCACAGGTCCTTCGATTATTCAAGTGCCACCCCTGCTGGGGCCCAGCTGTTCCCTGAGCTGCTTCCTCTTTGCTTTGAGCAGACACCGCGCCCAGCGCCTCTGCTGTCTACCCCTGCCACTGCTTTCTGGTTTCACTGGGGACACACGGCCTCCGGTGGGGTGCACGCACATATGCGTGCAAATGCCACGGGCACAGCTGCACGGTCGGGACGGGCACGAGAAGGAGGCACAGCGAGGGCAGGGAAAGGGGGACCGTTTCCCACCAGCGTGAGGGAACTACAGAAGCCAGCCTGCCCCCACAGCCCCAGGACCTGCCGTGCCCCGAATACCAAGCTCCTCCTCCCTGCTCCCCCACTCCCTGCTGTCAGTTCGGGTCTCCAAACCACAACCAAGGCCCCCCTGGGAGCTCAGTTCTTGCTCTCAGCCCCTACACAAGCCGCCACTGTTCACGGCCCTTTGTGCAGACCCCTTCCTTCACCCTCAGCACCTCCCCTCTCGTCTGCGAGCCCATAGCAACCTTGGAACCGACGAGAGAGCCACACAGTAGAAGGTCTGGAGGACAGAAAGAAGGGATGGCGCCAGGCAGGACCGCAGGGTGGCATTAGGGGGATAGGGACAGTCGAGGAATGGCAGGGACCGCGGCCTCCGGGGACGGGCTCTGTGGGGGGACAGCCATCTTCTGCAGGGTGTCCACCCATGGCCTCCTCACCTGGCAGACAAAGGGGAACTGGTTTCTCCCGATGTGGTAGCCGTCCAGCCCGAGGGGGAACACGGCAGCCAGCGCCAGGGCGCAGCCCACAGCAGTCAGATTATTCAGGTTGGGCTGAGAGTTCTGGATGTAACTAGGGCAGAGGCAGGGGGCAGGGGGGGAGAGCAGAATTAACCTCTTCTCCGAGGGGGGGTGGTTGGCTCCTCAGTGCTGCCAGGACCTGACCCAAGCTCGGCCTGGGCGAGGGTGCACGGTGCAGCCTGGGAGACAAGGCCGTGTGGGTGGGGGCTCCCCAGCCCGGGACCCCACCTGCACACACTGTGTCACCTGGCCCCAGAGGCGCTGAGTGTTCAGGCAGCTGCTTTGGAGCTGGGATGGGGGTTTCCAGCCCAGTGTCCACTGGGAACGCATTAGAGTGAATGCATCCACCGCCCAAGGCCGTGGGAGGATCTTATCCTCGGTCCCTCAGGGACGGGCATGCTCACTGGGCAGGGCAGACAGAACAAGGAAAGTATCAGGCAGGAAACTTACCGGACATGAGAGTTGTAGATGTTAAAAGACAGACAGACCACAGCCAGGACAATGCCCAGGCTGGACAGAACAGAGACGGAGATGAAGAGTTTCTGGGACATGAAGCGAAATGTCTTGATGACCAGGGTCTGGTCAGCCGGGGGAGCCCCTCCTGCGTGGCATGGGGGGTAAGATGGTCCGGTCAGGTGGGGGTCCCTCCCGCATGGCACTGGGGGGTCTGGTCAGGTGGGGGTCCCTCCTGCATGGCACTGGGGGTCTGGTCAGGTGGGGGTCCATCCTACATGGCTCTGGGGGGTCTGGTCATGTGGGGGCCCCTCCCGCATGGCACTGGGGGTGTCTGGCTAGGTGGGGGTCCCTCCCGCATGGCACTGGGGGTATCTGGTCAGGTGGGGGCCCCTCCTGCATGGCACTGGGGGGGTCTGGTCATGTGGGGGTCCCTCCCGCGTGGCACTGGGGGTGTCTGGCTAGGTGGGGGTCCCTCCCGCATGGCACTGGGGTGGGTCTGGTCAGGTGGGGGTCCCTCCTGCGTGGCACTGGGGGTGTCTGGTCAGGTGGGGGTCCCTCCCGCATGGCACTGGGGGTTCTGGCCAGGTGGGGGTCCCTCCCGCATGGCACTGGGGTGGGTCTGGTCAGGTGGGGGTCCCTCCTGCGTGGCACTGGGGGTGTCTGGTCAGGTGGGGGTCCCTCCCGCATGGCACTGGGGTGGGTCTGGTCAGGTGGGGGTCCCTCCTGTGTGGCACTGGGGGTGTCTGGTCAGGTGGGGGTCCCTCCCGCATGGCACTGGGGTGGGTCTGGTCAGGTGGGAGTCACTCCCACATGGGAGTTGGGGGGTCTGGTCAGGTGGGGGTCCCTCCCGCATGGCACTGGGGTGGGTCTGGCCAGGTGGGGCTCCCTCCTGCATGGCACTGGGGGGCGGGGGAACAAGGAATGAAGGTGGGGCAGAGAAAGGGGCAGGCAACCCCCATCTCTAGCCAGGGGGCCCTCGCTGCCCTGGATCAGGGCCCCTCCATGCGCGCTCCCCGCCGCAGGGGGTCAGGAAGCAAGCAGTCAGAAGTGAGGGTGAAGCTAGAGACCCAGATGCATCACCAAAGCCCTAGTCTGTTTCTGTCATTGTTTGTTCTGTGTGCTTTTCCGTCTGTTTTGCGGCAAAGGAAAGTGGGAGGGAAGGAAGGGATGACAGAGATAAACCTCACGAGGTCTCTCATGACTCAAATCAAAAGCTGCAAAAGACAGCTGTAGAATCATACATCTAGAGACTTCAAAGTATCCGGACTGGTCTCCTAACCTCCTGAAAAACCTGGTCTGTGATTTTTAACCCTCACTTATAGGGTGACATACGCAAAGGTGTTTTCTAGTTATTAATAGGGGAAGCTCAAATGTGTCACCGAGTTCACAGGGGGAAAAAAAACCTAATCTCAATTTGCTTCGCTTTAAAAAGAAAAGTATAATTTAGGCCATGCAGCATTTATAGCAGCACAGAACACTGTCCTAAATTCAAATTACGAAGAAATGTCAGCTCGCCAGCAGCGCTGGGAATCACTAGATCCCAGCTGGGTAGGGCGGCTGCCTCCCTCCTCGCCCCTCCTCTTGTCCACCTTGAGTGTCTTTCCCATTCCCGATCATTCAGCCCCCCGAGCGCACAGAGTAATTGCTTACTCTTCCCCTTAGAAAGCACGTTTTTCGTGGAAGAAAATTACATGAGTGTTTGCGGCCTCTGTTTAAGCAACTGTTTTCCTGACAGAGATGAAGAGGCCACAGTGGGCCTCAAGTAGCTGGTTCACAGACAGCAAGCCACCAGAACAGAACCCAAACGGGGTTTCCTGGCCGCCCCTGTGCATCCCCACCCCTCACCCTCGTACCTGAGCAACGTCCTGTCTGAACCAGTGCATTGCTACCAACCGCCGGCCCCTCCCCAAATACACGGCCCCCTGGCCGTGTCCTCAGAGTTCCAAACTAAGGCACCCGTTACCCCCCACCCCCCACCTCTCACCCCTCCCCCCCACCCCTATTCACATGCACAAGGCTTTCCCTCCACTGCTCAGAGGCACTGAAGGAGAGCATGGGCGGGCCTGCTTACCAATCCACTTGTCCGTTTTGGACCAGGAAAGGTCATCCTTGGTGCTGTCATAGTAGCCAATCTTCTTGTAGCTTCCACCTGGACAGGGACAAGGTGGGGGGGGCGGTGAGGGTGCAGCCTGGGCACCAGCTCCCCAGGACCCCGAGCAGCTGTCCTGGGTTCTACCTCACCCCGAGCTCCTCAAGGGCACCTGGGTGGAGCCCGGGGCCTCCTGGACCGGCAGTCTGACTGAAAGGCAATACGGGGTGGGCCCCCACGCAACGTAAATACACGAGAGCATCTTCTGCGTCTAGACCGTCGCCACCATCACGCAGCCTCACGCCTCTCAGGGCGGATGTCTCGCACTTGAGTTCTGGCTTCTACGGCTTGCCACATTCCTGCTCACTCTCCCGCTCATGACAGACAGAATCACAGGATCTATTTTCCCAGTAGCTTTCATTTTAATTTTAGACATTTCTCTTCTGTTGGCTTGGGTTCTACTTCCTTGGAAAGTTGCATCTGCCTCTTTAAAGACCCACAAGACGGAATGCAGTGACTCCTAAGATTCCTGCACCAGGAATCTCGGTCACCATAACTCTCCCTTCAGAAGCCAGCGCACCGCCCTCCAGCAGAGGTGGGGGGGAAAGGAGGGAGGGAGGAGGATGGGGGGCAGGAAGGTGGGGGATGGGGATGGGGTAGGGAAGCAGGAGGGGCATGGGGAGGAGGAGGGGAGGTGGGAGTGGGGAGAAGGAGGGTGGGAGCTGGGGGGCAGGAGAGAGCCTTCCCTGTGGAGGCCACACACGGGCTCTCTTGCAGGGGCCCTAGGAGGTGGGGTGGGACGTGGCAGTACAGCTCACAGAAGCCTGGCAAATACACACGTAAGTGCGATAAATTATAAGAAAACGCAAACTAAAAAAGCCAAACTATGCGCACTACACAAAACTTCGGAATGCTTGTTTACACAGAAAAGAAATTCAACAGGGTTCCTTTACAAATGGCAGGTTCGCCACATCCGGCTTTCCTTGAGTCGTGGGGGTCAGCTCCTTGTCCCCAAGGAGTCCCCTTGAAATTAACTGGGACGCCGCTGGGGAAAGATGGCTCGCTTTGCCTGCCCCTCTCCAACTCCTGCAAACCCACAGCCAGAGGGGGCGGCCCCTAGGTCACCGAGCTCCTGCCCCGGGCGGTGACCCTGCCCAGCTGGCCCCTACCCCTGCGCTCACCCTGCAGCTGCTCGATGAGGGTCCAGGCCATCCGGGAGCCGCTGGCATCAAACACCACGTGGCCCTGAGGCAGGGAAACAAGTGGAGGCAGAGAGAGGTGATAAAAGCAGGAGGAAAAAGAGACTCAGGGACTCTGTGGATGCTTATGTTTCTGATGTAACTGAGCCTCTGAATGAATTCTATTTCTGGCATTTGCCTTCATATAGGACATACCCCAGATGCCCATACCCTAGATTTCAGACACATTATTCTTTTGAAAAGAAGCTTCGCCCATGGGATTTGAGTGGGAAAAAACCCCAGATGGAGCCCCGGAGAGCCGAGCTCCGGCCATGTGACCTGGGTAGTCCCCAAATCCCTCTGGAAGCTAACTTCCCCAGTCTGAAAGGAAGAGGAGACGACCTATCTGACTAGTTCCTCTTCTAAAGTCCTGTGATCTCATCTGACTTGCAAATCCCTGCACTGGAAAGAAACGAGGGATAGGTGGAAAGAAACGGAACACGCCACTTTTCCTTCAAGTCTCTTTCGGGTTCTTCTGGCTTGGGGGTCCCTAGCCCCCAACCCGACACCCATTAATGCAGAGACTGACGTGTGTGCGTGCGGGAGGGGGCGCTGTGCCTGCAGGAGGAGGGGGGCGTGAAGGAGGCCGGTGTAACTCACAGAGACGCCCTCGAAGGACGAGGAGTTCATCGCCCGGTAGATCTGGTCGGTGATGGTCTGGTTGTTGTAGTTGAAGTCCTCCAGGCGCACCCCTGAACGGCCACCCCCTCCGGATGTCTTGTTCAGAGCCAGCGCCAAGGCCCAGATGGCGTCGTAGGCCAGGGGCGCCTCCTGGAACCCACCGGTCTCCTCAGGGTGCCTCTTGAGTCGCTTGGTCAGTTTCTCCACAAACTCCTGGGATGTCTGCAGAGGCAAGGACGGAGAAGGGTTGGTGCGGGAGGGTTGGGGGGGCACGGCTTCTGATCCCGGCTCCGGCACTTCGGACCTTCGAAATCTGACCATACCCCTGTGTCTCTTAGATCAGCCAGGTGAGCTGGGTCCAGGGGCTCAGCGTGCCCAGCTGCCAGCTAAGAACGGGAACAGGATTTCTAAGGAACAGTCACTCTGCAGAACAAATGGCAAGAGAAAGGAGAGACAGAGCTGCTGTGCAACCTTGTCTTGTGCTCAGACCCAGCACCCAACAGCTCCTCCAATTCGGAAACACCCTAGACGAGGTCCCTGCAGAGCCCTCCTCGCCGGACTCACCAAGCAGGAAGGGGACTCTTCAGCATGCTACCTGCCTTACCATCCTCACAGGAAATGGGCTCACAGCCCCTGGAGGCTGTTTGGGAGACTGAGGGCCCAGAAGCAATCTTCGCATGTTTGAGGTCCAATACTCAGTCCCTACCCACACCCTCCCCGCCCTCAGTCTCTTTCCTCCACAAGCCAAAGAGAACGAGATGGCTCCTATAACTGTCAGGAGATGGATAAAGAGCCCTAAATTCCTGTACCTGGCAATGACCTCGTTTGGCTAAATAACCTCAGGTTAGTTGCTCAAGTTTTTGGAAATGTCTACCACGTAATGGAGAAAATCACATCTGCCCCCTCTCACCTCCCAGAGGCCACACAAGCAAATGCCCAGGGGCCACTTCTTGGCAAAGCACAAGTAATAAACAGGGCACCTCAGAACTCTGTTCGATCTGGAATGTACTAACATCCTCAGACTCTATGAAAGAAATTAAGAGACGAAGTATAAATAAAACTCTCTTTCCCATGCCCTGCCCACTTTTCTTTCCATTCAACTTTCTGAAGACACAGGAGTGGGAGATGCAAGGGGCAGGCAGTGTAGGTATGGGGGAAACTGCCTCTGAAAACAGGCCAGGACCAAGTTCCATCCATCTGCACACCCTCAGCACCCAGCCCTGTGGCCAGCCCAGCACGGACAAGCAGGAAATGTGTCCAGGATTAGGGTAGCAAAAAACACCCCACGTGTTACTCTAATGGGAGCTCCAGGCCACTGTGTATCTGCCCAAACCCACAGAACGCATACCCCCAAGAGGCAGCCCTCATGTAAACTGTGGGCTGTGGGCGATAATGTATCAATGTAGATCCACCGCCTCTAAGTACTCTGGTGGGGACGCTGATAATGGGGGAAGATGTGCACATGTTCAGGAAGTATATTCTTCTCGATTCTGCTGTGAACTTAAATTACTCTAAAAAGATATTTTTAAAAATGTCCATTGGCACTTTTCCAAAGAAGACATCCAGATGGCCGACAGACACGTGAAAAGATGCTCAACATCACTCATCATCAGGGAAATACAAATCAAAACCACAATGAGATACCACCTCACACCTGCCAGAATGGCTAAAATTAACAACTCAGGAAACAGATATTGGCAAGGATGTGGAGAAAGGGGGACCCTCTGGCACTGGTGGTGGGAATGCAAACTGGTGCAGCCACTGTGGAAGTCAGTGTGCAGGTTCCTCGACAAATTAAAACTGGAACTGCCCTACGACCCAGGAATTACACTACTAGGCATTTATCCAAAGGATACAAAAATGCTGATTCAAAGGGGTACATGCACCCCAATGGTTACAGCAGCACTTTCGACAATAGCCAAATTATGGAAAGAGCCCAAATGTCCATCAGCTGATGAATGGATAAAGAAGATGTGGTTTATATGTACAATGGAGCATTACTCAGCCATCCAAAAGAATGAAATCTGGCCATTTGCATAACGTAGATAGAACTAGAAGGTATTATGATAAATGAAATAAGTCAGTCAGAGAAAGACAAATACCCTATGATTTCACTCTTATGTGGGATTTGAGAAACAAAACAGATAAACGTATAGGAGGGGGAAAACAAGAGAGAGGGAAACAAACCACAAGAGACTCAACACAGAACAACCCGAGGGTTGACGGAGGGAGGGGGGTGGGGGATGGGCTAGATGGTGATGGGCATTAAGCAGGGCACTTGTTGGGACGAGCACTAGATGTGTACGTAAGTGACGAATCACTGAGTTCTCCTGAAACCAATATTTCACTGTATGTTAACTAACTAGAATTTAAATAAAATTTTGGAAGAACACAAAATCATAAAAAAAAACTTAAAAAAAATAAAATAAAAATGTCTGTTGGTGGGGTGCCTGGGTGGCTCAGTCAGTTAAGCATCTGGCTCTTGGTTTCAGCTCAGGTCATGATCTCACAGTTTGTGAGTTTGAGCCCCACGTCAGGATTCTCTCTCTCTCCCCCCACCGTCCCTCCCCTGCCCACACACTCTCTATTGTCTGTCAAAACAAATCAGTAAACTTAAAAAAAAATGTCCATCGGATGGATCTCAATTCCAACTGATCCATCTACCTGCTGTGTAACCTCAAACGACTTATTAAACCCCATTAGTTGGTTATTCACCTTTTAAGTGGCCTTCGTGCTCAGTGAAGAGCCCAACATGGGTCTTGACCTCATGACCCTGAGATCAAGAGTTAGACACTTAAACCACTGAGCCACCCAGGCACCCCTGGTTATTCACCTTTAAAATGGGCATAATACTAACTATCTTGAAGAGTTATTATATAAAATAACAACATATATAAAATGCAGGGTATAAGGTAAGTTACAGCTTCTCTTTGTGAATTTCCTTGTCTCTTAATCTCACCGTTGTCACTCAGATCCATAATCCAGCTCAGCATTTCAGGATCTGTATCCCCAACTGTCTCTGAGGCATTTGTAACTATATAATCAATAATCCAAAATTAAAAACATCTAAGACTGAGCTCAATTTTCCTCACTCCGCAACACTTCCCAATACATGGACTGAGGCCTTCGAATCACTTCGGGGTCTTTCAAATCATGAAGTCCTCTTAATTCTTCTGTCGAAATGTTCCATTAATGCCATCAGTCCCTGCACCAAAAAATGTTAATTATAATAATAGCTAACATTTCTATTTCCTTACAATGTCCTAGGTATTTTCTAAGATATATATAAGGTATATCTAAGGTGTATATATAAATTTATTTAATCCTCAAATAATCTAATGAGTTTTATTGCCCATTTTCGAGATAAAGAAACAGGCACAGAAAAGTTAAACTTGCCAGCAGTTATACTGCATGGCAGGGCTGGGATTCAAGCCTGGGCAGCCTGGCATCAAAGTCCTTACTCTTGGGGCGCCTGGGTGGCTCAGTCGCTTGAACATCCGACTTCCGCTCAGGTCATGATCTTACAGTTCGTGAGTTCGAGACCCTAGTTGGCTCTGTGCTGACAGCTCAGAGCCTGGAGCCTGTTTCAGATTCTGTGTCTCCCTCTCTCTCTGCCCCTTCCCCTGCTTGCTCTCCAAAAATAAATAAACCTTAAAAAAATAAAATCTCTCTCTCTCAAAAATAAATAAACTTAAAAAAAAAAGTCTTAAATAAAACAAAAGGACAAAGTCCATAGTCTTCCTAACCACCTTGCATTGGTCTGCATGCAGACATGCTCTCTCCAAGAGCACCTTGCAGACAGCCGCTAGGCTGAGACTTCCTGAGCAACCCTTCAGCCTCAAAGTCTATCGATCTTCAGTTCAAAGTAAACACTGGATCAGAAAAACATCCATCTGGAAAGGATTCATCTGCTCGGCACGGTGCTCTCCCCTGACCCCATCTTCATACTCCCTGCTGGCTCCAGATCACTTGACAAACACACTTGACCATGGAAGGCATAGCTCCCCCTCCTCCCTGACTAAAGTTACCCAAAAAATCATTCCCCTTGTGTCAGCGGAGATACAGCTGCAAATTTTCAAGTGGAAATGTTACCAGGCGACTCAAGGAGATGTGATCAACAGCAAAACTCCCGCAACCCCTGGACGCCAGTAATCAAGTATATAACTTTATGACCCTAATTTTTCACCAGCCCTCTGTCACCGCCCTTTCTGTCTGCACGTGAGAGACACAGAGATGATGCTTGACATTGACCGAAAGCATGTGTCCTGAGGCAGCTTTTGATTTTGTATTGTACCAAGATCTGGTGAGACCTCTACCCGAAGAGACAGAATCTTATCCCTGGGAACAGCCACCTCCCAGCTGCCCCTCCAGCTCAGAGCTGCAATATTTCCCCAAAACTACTCCAACCTACCGTCCTGTTCCTGCCTCCTTTCTAAACTATGTTTCTCAACATATGCAGAAAAAGGATTCAATAAAAAGGATATCCATTCACAATAAAATCCTTGGCATTAATAAAAATAAAAATAAAAACAAAAACAGAAATAAATAAACCTGGGGTTCTCAGGCTTTGCACTATTGACGAATAGTGCAAATCCACTATTTGGATCGGGATAATTCCTTGCCGTGGGACGATGACCGATGCGTTATCGGATGTTTAGAAGTGCCCCTGGCTTACCCATTAGAAGCCAGTCGTGACAAACAAAATTATCCCTAGATCTCTCTGGCTGAAAACTGCCACTCTAGCAACAGTCTTCAAAATGCGGTCTCCAGCCAAGAGCATCAGCATCCCCAGGGGACTGGTTAGAAATGTAAGTTCCCAAGCCCACCTCAGACCCACTGAGTCCGAACTTCTGAAGGAAGAGCCCAGTACTGTGTGTCCCAATAACCCTCCAGGAAGGTAGAGCTTGAGAACCAGTGACCTAAACTTACCGCCATCTATGGACCAGAAGCAGCTCTGCTTTCCTCAGTCTGCACGGCTCTGGGCCCCTGGTCACCTGTGCTTCTGGTCCACCCTCCCGGTTCCTGCTTGATTCATCTACCAACTCTTCCCCAGTCACTGGTTCAGGCTGCTTCTACCCCCTGGAAAATCTCGGCTTGTCCACTTAGTGTTTTGAGGTACAAGGCAGGCCTCCAGTCACTAGAACAAAGGCTATGGCCTCAAAGGCAGGCACCACCTCTCTCTAGAGACCAAGAGCCAGAAAGAGAGCCTCTCGCCCATTGTGTTCCAGAGCCCGGTTATCCCTGCACACCCCTAATCAAGTCCCTGCTTCCTGCCAGGGACTCCGCTAGCTGCAGGGCAGAAGGCGGGGCGGGCAGGTCCTGGGCTCCCCAGGATGGCTCGCTGCTCAGGTGCTCTCCAGAGGAGTGGGCCCTTGGGATTTCCCCGGACAGTGTCCACAACCAGAGTCCACACAATGCAATCCTCTGCTAGAGCAGACTGCCTGGGCCTTCTTCCTGCCCTGCTCAAAAGCCGTCGCCAGCTCAAGGTTGGCAAGTACAGGCGGACTCTTTCAGTCGGAGTTCACGGTTTTCCATGGAGGGCGAGGGGGCAGCGGGGTCTGGAGTCAGACTCCGACGGGGGTCAACTCCGGCTTCACGACTCCGCGGTCACGGTCGGGCCAACTCACTGGACCTCTTTGCGTCAGTTTCCTGGTCCACAGACTGAATGGAAAGCCCAATGGGAGCGCTACTGGGAGCGTCACTGAAATCATGTATCTGAGCTCCTGGCTTCCTACACAAACTCATGACTACTGCGCCTTTGTTTTAATGAGATATTTGGGGCTGTACAACCATGAAGTTGCCGCGAGCATGCTGTCCCAAACAGGAACTCCAGACTCAGGGCTACCCTTGGGAGAACTCAGCTGGCGTGCAGAGCGGCCTGTACACTGGCCCGAGATGCCCGTGTTCCTCGAGGTTTAATACTGGGCCAGAGAGGAGTCTCCGCCCCTTGTGTCCCCTCACGTGCCCCTCACTGGTGCCCCTCTCCCGAGCGGCCCCCTCAGCCTTCCCAGATCAGAGCATGAGCCTTCTAGCTCCAGGTCCGTCACCATCCAGCTATCTGGAACTAACTGATTTCAAAAGTCCCTTTTACATCTGAAATTCTAAAAGAGAATCATTAAAAAAACATCAGGAACCAAACTAATTGAGTATCAATCAGGAGTGAATATTAAGCAACTGCAAAAGGCTCTGAAGTCACTAAAACAACAAAACGTATCTCTGCTCAGGAGGAGTGCCGTCAAGGTGTGCCTGCGAATACGGCATCTGTATTATCAGTAACGCCTCTCCTTCATTTGACTTCTTGCCAACTGCTCCTCGTTGCCATGGTAACGGCCCTTCCACTCGTGGGGGCCTGGTGAACTTGCCCCTCCCATCTCTCTCTCCATCTCGCTCCCCTGCCCTGCCAGCCTCCCTCAGTCCTCCCCCTGCCCAGATGCTGGCATCTAGGTCCCCATCTCACCATGTTGGAGATGCTGCGAGTGTTGGCTGGGTTCAGCATGACGATCTCGGTGGTGATGTGGCCTTCCACGGCCTCCGTCATCTCGTCCACTGTGCAGTTGATGGACGGGTCGTAGATCTTGAACCAATTGTCAGCATACCAGCCGATGAGGAACCAGACATACTTCTTCCCAAAGAGTCGCTCCTTGTACACCTGAGTGCAGATGGAGCACTCAGGTGTACAAGCGGGCTGGGCCCTTCTTTCTCTTTTTCTCTTACTTCCCTTGACACTCTCCAGCCTCTTGGGAATCAGGGAAGAGCAGAGAATTGAAAAGAGGAATCTACAAGTCTTGGAGGGAGTGGGAAAGGCTCAACTCCTCCTTCTAAGTGCCTCCCCAGCTGGTCGGGAAAGATAGGACTTGGGCTGCAGGTGGAAGCACAGAGGAAATTGAGGTCCGGAGAACCTGCTGCTGATTGTGAGAAGCCAAGCCGGGAGGCGGAGCCAACAGATCCCTCACCTCCGATCATCTGCTATCAACCCGAGCAGAGATGCGGAGAGGAGACGCCGCCACACATCCAACAACGGAGAGAGCCCACCCAGGCCGCTGCCTCTTCCGATTCCAACTCTACCTCACAAAAAACTTTCCGGGCTTCGGTCTCATAGAACAGTCCCACGATGATCCGGGCATCCTGGCGCTGCAGAACGGACAAAAACAGCTGCTGAGGGAGGCCTGGAAACAGCCCAGTGCTGCCACAGCTTTCGTCCCCTACCCCACAGTGCTTAATGCATGGTTCTGCTCCAGGGGTAGCAGAGAAATATCACTGGACACTGGAAATAAACCTCCCCAGAAGATACTACTGACTCAAAATTCTATGAGTAATAGAGATGTTAGCTAACTTTAGGGTCCTAATCGTGTTGCAACATATCAGTGTATCAACACAGCTTACACAATGTTATACATCAATGCTACCGAATCTATAATGTATGTAACATATGCAATCTATAACTGCATGCTACAGATACATATATAAAAATGTATCACATCAACTCATTGCAGCTGTAAACTCACACAATGTTACACACTAATCAATCCCAACACCCCGCCCTGCCTGGTTCTGCTCTCCAGCACACCACTGTTCCCCCAACCTGGTCCCCCTGCAAGCTGAGCCCACCACTCCCAACCACCCCACCTTAAGGTTTTTGACGGGCACAGCCGGATCTGAGAAGAAACTCTGGCGAAAAGTAATCTCGATTCCAGCCTCCTTCACTCGTTCCTCTAGGTCGTCCAGAGTCTTGGGTGGGAATGAGAAATGGAGAAAGCATAGGTGCACGGTAGGGTGAAGACTGGAGACGTTACCTGGGGATTGCACGCTCGAAAGCGGACGAACGGCAGTTCTGACCCTTCCTTCAATGACATCTGTCCCTGGGAGGGAAGAGCTCACAGGAAAGCAGCTGGGATCTTAGGGACAGTTCTACACGGGAAGGTGATGAGCTCCTCCCAAGGATCTGTGTCCTGTGTCCTACCCCCCCCAACTCCTACCAGGCAGCAAACATGGGGGAAAGCAGAACAGAGGAATCGGGGAATGATGAGACAGGGTCTGGGGTGGACATGATGGTCTCGACCTCAAGAGGCAAGTGGGCAGACAAAAGGATCAAAGAATGTCCTGGTCGCTGAAAGTTGGGGGAGGACTGAAGGGCCACCAAACACGATGGTGGTTGGAGGACCCAAAGACCAGAGTAAAAGGGAGGGGCTGTCTCCATCAGGTGCAGCCTGTTCCAGAGAGGTCTCTGTTCCAGAGAGGTCTTCTGCCTCTCCTGTCTCTCCTTCTCTCTTCCCACTCACACCCAGCACTCCAAGGGTCTCTGGATTTTCTGCCTTTCTGGGTTCCTCTATCACATTCTCTCTCTCATCTTGTCTGAACTGTGGAGTGAACCTACTTTAATAGAAGTGGGTCATTTTGGGTCTATGTGTCTGGGGAAGGGAACATCAAAGGGAAAAAATGTCCTGAAACCAAAAAGTTGGAAAGGATCCTGAAAACTCAGGTCTGCTTATTCCTCCAGCTACAAAAGGAACACACACTTAACCCGCTCAGTATGTGTTTGCTTTCGATGAGGAAATAGGATCTTCTCCCCGAAAGGGACCCCGGCCACATCTGTCTCACATGTGCCGGACGCATGCGCTCTCACCGACGTGAAGACCTCAGTGGTCTGCTGGATGGTGGCGATCTTCCTCCAGCCCCACTTTTCAAAGAGCTTCACGCGGGTGGGATTGTGGAGCGTGGCCGACGGGTGAGTTCGGAAGAACGTGGGAAAGCGCTGCCGGTTAGACAGGGCCGGGGAGCTGGAGCCGTAGGAGAGCTGAGGAACAGACACGGTGCGGGGCCCGCTCACTCTCCGGGCTCCCGGGAGAGGGGACGCTCACGGGCCCACCCGCCTGGCACAGACGCCCGGTCCCTGATCTGACTTCACTTCCGTCTGACGAGACGCTAAGTCAGCTGCAGCTACCGGCCCACTGCTGCCAGGAGGCCCCGCCAAGGACCAGGATCCTGGGAGTGGGGCCCTCTGTGGTCCCCTTACCTGAAAACCTTCTGTCCACCCCTGTCCACCCCCACCTTCTGACCCCTCCCCACCTACCACGATGAGGTTCCACATCCTGGGGTCCACCCCTGTCCACCCCCACCTCCTGACAACCCCTCCCGCCGCCGCCTACCACGATGAGGTTCCACATCCTGGCGGCCTCGGCCACGAGTGTGGAGACGGAGCTGCACCCAGGCATGAGGATGATCTTGATGGGGTCGTTGTAGAGCAGCTCGTAAAGGTACTTGGTGGCTTGGCCTGGGTCACACTGGATGGGGGTGGGAGTAAGTGTGGCTTCTCCCGTATGCTCCTCCCCCTGTGGCTCCAACAATCTAGTCACTTCTCAAGAACCCATCCCACCGCTGGACCCCTGTGTCCTTACTGCCATTTTCTTCTCCTTCCTGACACCTCTTCCTATCAAGCCTCTGGTTTCCCCTCATTCATCCAACCCCTCCCGTCCTCCACCTGCCTGCTGGCCCTCTCCTGCACACACCTCCATCAGTGTCCATGCGGACACCACCTTCCCTCCCTTCAGCCCCTGCTCGGACACCCCCAGCCTCACTTCTTCGTCTCGCACCCCTGGCCCCTTCCCCCGTGTCTATGCTCTAAATCTCTGTGAATAAACTCTCCCCAAGTCCACAGACGGGCTCCTCAAACACAGCATGTGAATTTCTCCCTCGCCTCTCCCCACCCCCCATTTCTCCCTGGCTCTTCTCTTTCCAGGGCTAGTGATAAACAAACAAGAGAGAACGGGGAACAGGACACTAGGGGTCCTGCTGGGCGATCCCTCCCCTCCTGCTGGGCTCTGACATTTGACGGGTCCATTAGAAAAAGAGGCACTGGTGGGGGGTGGCAGAAACAGGTGAGGAAAGAACTGGGAGAATAAATAGAAAAGGGCTCTCGACAAACCAGATGCTTTTAGGGGTGCATGAAAGGGAGGCGGGGAGACGGGGAAGGTAAACAGTACAGGGAGCCAGGGAGGGAAGGGTTGTTGGGGGGAGGGCTCGTGGGCAGGAAGGGCCCCACGGTCTCCCCCTGCCTGTTCCCTCCTGCTGAAGTTTGACATTTCGGAAGCCGCTGGAGCCCCAAAGGAAGCAGAGAAGAAATGGAGCCCAGTGGGGAACCCGGGCAGAGGAGAAACAGACCGGAGGCACAGGGGTTTGGGGGGTGGAAGGGGGGGCTGGCAGCAAGGGAATAAGGAAGGCCCCCTAGAGCCGCTCGCTTCCCACTGAGGCCTGACATTTGAGACCTTGCGGGCAGCTGGAGCGGGGAGCCAGGTGGGGCAGGAAGAATCAACACTGCCCCCCCCACCCCTGCTAAGAGGGGCTTCTCCCGCAGGCCCCAACATCCTGCACTCTCCCAGGGGGCCCCCGATCCTACCCAGCTCCTCGTAAGCCCCCTGGGTGCCCCCCTCTCAGCCTGAAGGAAGGGTGGACAGGAACGAGGACGTACAAGAACGTAGGTACAGGGCTACCGAGCCTGCCCCGCGTCTCTTCCTTCGCTTTCCCGGTCCTCCTCTGCCTGCTCTCGAACCCTTTCCCTCCACACCCCGCTCCTCACTGCAGATTCCCTCCCTGTGATGCCCACCACCCCCCACCCTCCCCCCCCCACCCAGAGACTTCCTCTCAGCCTCTCCTCCGCTCTCTTCTCCAAAGGATCCGGATTTGCAGGCAGGAAAGCACCCGTTCCAGTCGGTGTGCTTTCCGTCTCCCTTGTCTCAGGGGACCCCCATCTGCTCCCCAGCACCTCTGGGGAGTCACCTGTCAGGGTGGGTGAGTCTGAGCTCACATCCAGGGCTCCCTGTGACCCGCCCTTCTCATGACGCCTGCACCGGACCCTCCCGGGACTCCCACCTCCAGCACCCCTGACCCTCTGCCCTCACTCCTAATTCTTCTCCAGCGCCCCGCTGCCCGTCCACAGTAGCATCCGGGGGTCAGCTACTTAGGCCTCCACCGCAGCAGGGTCTGGGACTCGTTCCTGACCAGGAGTGAGAATGTGTGTTTGGAACAAACTCCAAGCACGGGGAAGTTTGAGAGCCCCTCCCCAGGTGCGAGAAGGGATCTGAAGTCCCCTCCCCAAGCTACTAACGGTCTCTGCGCTCCCTTCTCCCCGGGCCCCCCACCTTCAACCCCACTCCTGCCCCCTCCTCCGCACAAACCTATTTCTAGGTGCGGAGGGCTGTTGGAAAGAATGACAACAAACCCTGAGTCGGCCAGGGGTAAGGTGACCAATCCCTCACCTCTGCACTCCAGTCTCCCCCGTCCCTCAGCTTCTGGGCCCGCACGTCAGAGAGGATACACTGGAAGCCTGGAGTCTCTCTTCTTCCCTGTGCCACATCCTTCCTCACACTCTCAGTTACTCAGATGAGACGCAGGGTGGGAAAGGAAACTCAGGGCCGGCCCCGATTTTCTCACCTTCTCCTTTCCTCTCCTCTCGCCTCCCTAACCCTACATCCTACTTCGCTTTTCCCATCCTAGAGGCCACGGTGCATGTGGAAGGCAAACTCAAGACCCAAGTTCCACAGGGTGCCCAAGGACTGACCTCCAACCCGGCCCTCCTCCCCGCCCCCTCCCCCACTGCCCTTCTTTCCCGTTCTCTCTCCGGCCTGTATCCAGACTCCGCTCTGTCCCTAGGCTGTTGTGGGGGCTCCCTGTGGACCTCTAACCCAATTCATTGCCCGTCTCCCCGACTATCAGCCTCCCCGAGCACAACATGCCACCGAACCGGCAATCCAGGAACCCTCGACCCGCTTCGGGTGGCGGATGAGCAGGAGCCTGGTAGGCTCGAAGCTGCCTCGCCGTTTTGTTGTGATAAATTAACGGAAGCGCTCGAGTCCCTCAAAACGCTCCTTTTCAGGCTCCATCCTTCTAGCTCCAACCTGCTGCCGAGATTTACCTTGTTGCCATGGTAAATGTGAGCCGGGCTGCAGCCCCCCACCTCTGACACCTCCTCCATCCCCTAAACCCATCCCGGGGGTAGGGGACTCCCCGGAGGTCAGCGTCAGCCGGCGGTACCCTAACCCACCACCAGCTTCCCCAACCCCCGCCCCCACGTCCAGGGGTCCTGCTCGCAGGTGATTCACCTCGTAAACTCCTAGACCCTCATCTTGAACCTCCAGCCCCTCTGACTGTCCCCAAGCTCCCGCGCCCCCGGCCCACCTCCCGCCAGTCACACGTGGGAGGGGTCCACTTCGCAATCCCAGAAGTCACCCAGACGAGGCGCGAGGCCGGCCCCTGGCCCCTGCCCCCGGCCGCCCCCGCCCGCCCCCTCCCGTCCGGCTACCTTGCTGTCGTGGTGGATGAGCTTGAGCTCGTAGTCCGGCAGGATGTCCCTGCGGCTGTTCACGTCCTCCAGCGCCATCTCCACCGCGGGCTGGCAGGCCTGGCCCCCCGGCCAGCCCCCGCTCATGGGGAACAGCGCCCCGATGTACACTGCGCGCCGCTCTGAGGAGGGGTGCGGGGGGACCCGCGGGTGAGGCCGCGGGAGGGGAGGGGAGTGGGAGGCCCACGCCGGGGCCACCCCCACCGCCATCGCCACCAGGAGCGGCAGCGGCCACCGCGCCCGGAGAGAGGGGACCCCCCGGCCCATGGCTGGGAGGGGGTGGGGGGCTACTTGGGGAGGGGGAGGAGCTCAGGGGGGACACTTTTCCCAGGTAGGGCTGCTGAGGGGGTGTCGAGGGGGCGCCTCCATCCCGGGTTTCGGAGGGAGGAGGGGGCCGGAGCCCCCAGGACGCGCAGGAAGGCTGGCTCCCGGTGGCCCCCGCGGCTCCCGCCACCGCCACCGCCACCGCCGCGGCCACCGCGGACTCTCCTCGCGGACTGACCGACCGACCGAGGGGAGGAGGAGACGGAGGGCTGGGAGGGGGCCCTGACGTCACGGGCGGCGCGCGGCGGCTGGGGGAGGGGCGGGAGGAGGCGCGCGCGCGTGGGAACGCCGGGGGAGGGGCGGGGCGAGGCTGCGGGCTCGACCCCCGCGGGCCGCAGGGGAGGGGAGGCGAGGGGAGGGGGCGTGCCGGGGGGGGGGGGGCGGGGAGCCGGGGCCGCGAACGGGGGTGTGGACGGATGGACTGATGGACGGATGGATGGATGGGGCGGGGGCGGGGCCGGGGCCGGGGAGGCGGCGGAGTCGGGGGAGCTCGGAGCTGGAGGGACAGCACGCGAAGGACCTGGGATCCGAGAAGGCAGAGGGCGGGGGCGGGGGGCAGGGGTGGGGTGCGGCGGGGCTGCGGGTTTGCGGGGGGGCGGGTGCGAGGCCCGGCCCGGAGAGCGGGGGCGTCCGGAGGAAGCCCGGGGAGGTCGGGGGGAGCCCCGCGGGGAGGAAGCTGGGGGCCCCCGCCGGGCTCTGCCCTCCGGGAGTAGGCGGAGCCGAGGGCAGGGCGCAGAGCGGGGAGTCGGGAGGGACCGCAGCCTCGCAGAAAACCGGGACTG
This sequence comes from Paguma larvata, assembly GCA_030068075.1. Taxonomy (NCBI): domain Eukaryota; kingdom Metazoa; phylum Chordata; class Mammalia; order Carnivora; family Viverridae; genus Paguma; species Paguma larvata. The sequence continues at coordinate 28,357,985 of CM057829.1, forward strand.
GAGGCGGAAACCAGGTAGGAAAGAAGGGGCCGGCCGCAAAGTGGGGCGGGGGGCGCGAAGGACAGGCCCCCGCCGCCTGGGGGAGCAGGGGCAAGCGTGAGGGATAAGGGGGTCGCTGTGCGCGAGAGGAGGGTTTCTCATCTCACCTGAGTGCGGCGTTCGGTTCACTGGCAGCAGGAAAGACGGGGATCAGAGAAGAGTTACCACTGGCGCCCAGCTTCCCCGGCCTGATCCCCAGCCCCCTCCCACACCTGTCCGTGCCGGAGAGGCCCGGGTGGAGCAGAAGCCTGCGTTTCTGAGGGGGGGGGTTGCCTGAGGATAAGAGCAAGGTGGGGCTGTGGGTCAGGACCTGTTGGTGTTCTTCTCTCAGTTTTCATAGGACAACAGAATTTGGGACAGGAGTGCCAGCAGCTAAGACATGGGCAGATCCTGGTTTTGTGGAGCCTAAAGATTATAAAATTCAGAGGTCTCTCTTTAAGAGGAAAAAAATGCAAATTACAAACGCAATTGATTTTAAACTATTGCTGTTAAAATCTTACTTTTCCATATTTTACAAAAAGCTATGGCCGCGTGAGCACAGGTAAATGAGGAGGCCTTAAGCTGGAATTTCATTAGCTTCATGGGAAATCCACCCTGGATGGGACTCCCAATTTCCGGAATGGAACGGCAAACTCCAAGCAGAGCAATGACATTAGGGAAGGAAAACCAGGCCCAGGACCCTCAAAAGTCTGCAAGAGTGGGGAAGCATGAGCTCTGCCTGCATCGCAGAGAGGAGAGTGCAGAGGCAGAATCTGGGTGCCCAGGAATGGGGGCAGTCTGCTGAATGAAATGACAGAAGAGGTGTGGGACACACGACTGAGTCCCCTGGGGAAGGACAGAGGTTGTCTGAGACCCTCCTCTTCCCCTCCCCCATCCCTGGGTCACCCTTTAGTGCTCTGACAGTTCTGCCCCCAATTTTAAGTCGTTTTAAAAATCACCCTAATAACTTTCCACCCCAGCTATTCTTTCCAATCTTAACATTTTTTCTAAGTATGACACGATTTATTTCTGAGTCTTTACAATAATCCGGTTATATAACAAATGGAAAGGAATCAATTGTAGAAGAGGGTTATGCCTAGAAAGTTCCAAGCTTATAGAAAGGGACTAGGCTAGGGGAAACTGCACTATTTAAACCTGAAGGACGGTGATGGAGGGTGAGATTCATAGCGGAAGAGAGAACATGGAGAACTGGGCACGGGGAGATCTCTCGAGAGGAAGGTAGAGGAAGGCAGCCCCAGTGTAGGCAAAGTGGGCCCTAAGGCTGCAGAAGGGGACTGGAGAGAGGCGGGTGGGGGCGAGAGTTGGGTTTTCCCCCCACTTCCCCACAGCCCCCCATCTTGCATAACACCCCTTCCCCACCCGCAGTCCCTTCCCACCCCACTCCCGACCTCTGGCACCGTCCTCAGCTGCATGCAGGCAGCCGGCCCCCTCACCCTGGCAGTGGGGCTTGGGAGCGCTCCACTGGCCCTGACTACACATGCTGCGGGAGCTGCCCACGAGATGGAAGTCGGGGTCACACCGGAAATCCACCCGGGCTCCGTCCAGAGCGGGGAGGTCCCCACCCGTCAGGAAAACCTTCCCATTTTCCAGGGCCAAGTATGACTTGGAGCAGATTCGGACTGTGGAGAGATACGAAAACAAAAAGAGAGGCGAGTTGGGGAAGGCTCCTTCCCCTTCAAGAGCAGGGGCCTCGAGCACCCCCTCTCTGCAGGAATCAGATGTGCAAAGGGTCTGGCTCTCTAGCTTCCTCTCCTCCCGTAACCCTGGAAGCATCCTCACGTTACCCAAAGAAACAGGAATGGGCGTTTCCATGGTAGGAACTTGGGATGGAGCTGTAAGCGCACAGAAAGGGATCTTTTCAAAGTCAGCGGCAGTGGGCGGTCCCCTGGCTTTGAGATATGTAACTTGCGGATATATGTAACTTTAGATGCACAATCAGATTTACCTTGCTTATTATAGTTGGCTTACACTAATGTCAAACTGGGTTTCGCTTCATGGGTATATGGTCTCTGCATTGGAGACAGAGGTATTAAAGACTGCGATGAAATCGTTTTGAGAATGTTGTTGCACAATCTGCCACTAGTCTTCAAAGAGAAGAACTCACGAGATGAATGATCAAGTTATTTTATCAAGTGGCCCGTGGCCTAATAGAGGAAGAATGTGGTGAAATGATGCGGACTGCTAACTTTAGTGCCTCCAAGGGTGCGCAGGGAAGTCCCTCTTACAGGGCGTGAGCTGCATAAAGGTGCTAGTGAATTGTTACAGTGGTTCAAAGTGCTGACCCGTAAGCAATAACGCTAAGTGCGAGCACGAGGAACGGTCTAGAAGAGAAGAGGGGCTTGGGGAGGCTACTCACCGCAGCGGCTGGGTGTGTCCATGTCTGTCCAGGAGCCGTTGGCCAGGCACTTCCGGACCTTGGGCCCCACCACCTCGCGCTCCCCCCGGCACACGTACTCGATCTCATAGTCCACGGGCAGGAAGTTAATCGCCTTCACTTGATCCCGAGTCAGGCCCCTGTACCTGATGCCCCCTTCCCAGGGCGGGTGTATGATCTGGCACCCTGAGGGGCGAGGGGGACGCGTCAGAGAGGGCTGGCGGGGAGGGGAGGAGCAGAGGGCGGGGTCAGCGGGCAGGTGGCGACCCCCGGGAGCAGGTGGGGTGCCAGAGGGCGGGGGTCGGGACGGGACAGAACCCGGGGCTGAAGGGGAGAAAGCCCCGGCTCCTGAGAAGTCACCAGCCGGGAGGGAAGGGTGCAGGTTGGGGGTAACCGGGAGAATTAAGAAATCGCGAAGGGGTACACTCTGCCGGTGAGCTCGGTAAAACAGACCGAGGAGGCTTTTTGAGCGAATTAGGCTGGGAGGACAGGGGGGTCTTAGGCTCCCTGGGCAGCAGTGTAGGCCAGGAGAGAGGGGTGGGGTTGGGCGAGCCATGCAGGGTCACCGAAAGGTGGCCTATGCAGTAATGTGGGGCGGAGAAGAGGGGGCGCTGGGTCATAGGTGGGGTGATGGAAAGGGGGTCGGGGTGGTGTCACCGGTGGGGTCGTGCGGACTGGGCTGCCCGGACGCCGGGGCCGGCGGACGGGACAGGAATGGGGACCTGCAACTGGGGAGGGGGAGGGGCGAGAAGAGGCAGAGCGGGGGGGGGTGCCCGAGGTCGGCGGCGAAGCTGCACCTTCGGAGGTGGCGTTGGGGGTCTGCGCCCCACCCGCGCCCGGGGGGCGGAGGAGCAGCGGCGCCAGCGGCGGCAGCAGCAGCAGCAGCAGCATCTGAGTGACAGGCGGCCGTGAGCGCCGGACCTCCGCCGGCCCGGCCCAACCCGGGGCGCCCGCCCGGCCTCGCCCGCGCGGCCTCCGGGAGCCCCGGCCCGGCTCCGACCCGGCTCCGCCCGCGGACCAGACGCGCGCCCCGCGGAGGAGGCGGGGGCGGAGCCCGGCGCGGGGTGGGGGGGGGAGGAGAGAGCGCCGTCCCCACCCTCCTCCTGCCTCCCTCGGCCCCCCACCCTCCCGGGACTCCACCTCTCGGCCCCGGCGCCCCGGCCCGCCCTCCCCCGCGCGCCCCTCTCGGAGCCCGGCCGCCGGCCCGGCTCTTACCTCCGCTCCCGGCCCGGCCTCCCGGCCTCCCGGCTCCCCGGCCTGCAGGGCCCAGGCCCGGCCGCTCTCCCGCTCCCCTCGGGCTCCCCGACCGTCCCCTCCGCCCGGCCCTCCTCCCCGCGGATCGGGGCTCCGGCCCGGCCCGGGTCTCCCCGCTCGCGCGCTCCCCCAACCCCACCCCGGTGTCTCCTTCCCGGGGCGGCGGCGGCCGCGGGAGCCGGGAGCGAAGGAGGCGGCGCCGGGGACCGGGGGAGGCTCCGGGCGGAGGGAGGAAGGAGGGTGCGGAGCCGGCAGGGCGGGGGGAGGGCGGGGGAGCCTGCGGAGCGGGCGCCTCCCACCGGCCGGGCCCCGGGAGCCGCCCCGGATCCCGGCCCCGCCCTGGACCGCCCCCGGCGCGGGCGGGTGGGGGGCTCGGGCGCGCACGCACCGCGGGCGGGGACCGGCGGGCTGGCCTCGGGGCGCCGGGGCGAGCTGCTGGGCGAGGGGCCGGGATCCGGGGCGGGGACGCGGGGACGCAGGTGGAGGAGGCGGCCCCGGACCGCGGTGAGAGGAGGGGGGCGGGGGCCGCGGCGGGGAGGAGGAGAGCGAGGCAGGTGGGAGGGGAGGAGAGCTGAGGTCAGACCGGGAAGGGCGGAGGAGGGGGGGCGTGAAGGCCGGGCGACCCGAGCGGCCCCCGTGGCCCAGCAGCCTCGTCTGGCTGTCCTGGGAAGGCCCCTCGGAGAGAGGGCTGGGAGCCAGAGCTGGGGAGGGGGGCACCCGCGGAGAAATTGGAGCGGCGGGAGAAGAAAAGGGAGACAAAGCAGCCTCCGACGAGCTGGAGCCAGCGCATCCTCTCCCCTCCAGCAGGGCCTAGCACCGGCGCTTCCTGAGTGATGGGGAGGCGCAGGCCTCCGGGCCTCTGTGCAGGCAGAGGCCGTGTGCGTGCGTGCGTGGTGTGTGTGTGTGTGTGTGTGTGTGTGTGTGTGTGTTCGTGGGAGTCAGTCTGGGCTGCTGGAGGAGACCGTTCCTAACGGGGGACAGCCAAACAGTGGGACACCCATCTGACCCGAGGTTCTCAGCCTTTAGCCCTTTTTACAGCAACTATCTTCCAATGGATCTCTCACTGCCCGGAACTGAAATTCTTAGATAATACAACCTACCTACACACATAACTTAAAAAACCAACGTGCTTCCCTATCCGTGCGCTGGAGGAGCAATGACAAAGAAAAATTTGTGATAAAGTAACATAGACATATTTTAGCGTGTGACCGTCGAGGCCCCGCCACACTGGGAATTACCACGTGGCTGGCAGGCACTGCACCTGTCCACACAAGTCCACACCAGCGCATGTGGACACGTGCACGCAGGTGCTGAGGCGGTGACTCACCTACCTCCAGCGTGTTGCCATCAATGAACTGATTTAAGGAAATGTTGAACAACTCTTGGTAGCAAAGTGAATCTTCCCTAGATTTACACAGAACTGTAATTGCGTTCCTAGAAAGTTCATTGTATATTAATACCATTTTTTAAACAGGATTAATTTCCAGGCTCGGATAATTAAACACCGGTTTTCACCTACATGAAAGTCCTAAGGGACATTTGAGACTCTGGATGAGGGAGATTCACTGTGCCCACTATGCTGGGAAGAATATCTCACTCCCCTGTCCTGCTCATAACTGCCAACATGGTCCGCTTGTCACTGTCAGTGACAAAAACACCACAAAAGAAAACACCACAGTTTGGTTTTCAGTGTTCTCTAGGGTGTGTTTGAGACCCTTTGACCTAGAAGTTGGGCAGAAGGGAGGCAGAGAGGGGGAGCACCCTCCTCCGTGTGGCCTGATGTGGTCTCAGCAGGGCAGAACCAAAAATGGGGGTGTCAACTGAAATGAAGTTATTGACCCCAGCATAACATATGGATGAGGAATTTCCCAGATGCTTCGAAGAGAAGAGTTTCCTGTCTGCCTGGTCTGCAGGCGCGCCCAGCTGTCTGGCCAGCAGACCACCCTCTCTCTGTGCTACTGTGTGGTCCTGGCGAGGCTGACGCCCAGGAGGGCACCCCTCCCAGCCCCAGCGTGGCCTCTCTGGAGGAGCGAATCTGCAGAGGCACCCTCTCAGGAACCCTCAAAGAGCTCTCAAAGCCCTCATCTAACCCTTCACTCCAGCTGCCCCGAAGCCCTGACTCCTTTGCAGTTCTGAACTGAGGGGGACAGGAGGGTGGGATGCCCCCTGGAAAAGAGCAGTCTGTAATTCTGTGAACTTGAACGTTGTTTTGATGATATTCGTTGCTACCCTGCTGGTGCTAAATCAGAAAAGGAAACAACCATAATGTCCATATCACAGAGTACTGGTTTCTTACCTTGGAATGTTTCCATTCCATGTTTAAAAGAGCAGCTAATGACAGTAACACGGGAAAATCTGAGACTATGAGAGGAGAAGAAAGCAGAATACAAAATTTTACAGTTGTGGTATATATGTGTTTAAAAGCTGGAAGAAAATACATAAAAGGAGTACCTGGCTGGCTCAGTCAGAAGAGCAAGCTACTCTTGGTCTTGGGATTGTGAGTTTGAGCCCCACGTTGGGAGTAGAGGTGACTTAAATAAATAAAACTTAAAAAAACTACATCAAAATGCTAGCGGTAATTGCCTCTGGGGCCATGAATTATTGAATAAACTTTTTTTCTTGATATTTATTATTAAATTTTTGCTCCAATGTTTTACAAGAGTTACCTTTATAATTATTTTTTGATCTTTCTTTTTAACTGCCCTACGGACTTTGAAACTGCTCCACCGGCCCCTGCAACTTCATTCTCCGGTGTCACTGCCCAGATCCCCCGGGGACACTCACTGCAGTCCGCCCCCCATCAGGACCCAACGCCCACCCACTCCTCTTCATCCCGCCGAGCACCAAACTCCTCTCCTTCAGGAAGGACGCACCCAATCCTGTCCTCTCTTCTTTGTGCCCTTGCTGACACCGCCTCCTCTTACAGCTTCTGACAGTCTTCGACTCCTGAGAACAGGACCAATCGTCCTATTCGTGTTTTTTCCCGTGCTTCCAGCTCCTTTCCTGCCTCATTTTCTGCCCAACAGGGAGAGTGTAGCGCCCAGAACTTAACACCCCACACGCCCTGCAAACATGTTAGCCCAAGTAACCCAATTCACTGACGGCCTGCTGGGCGCTACGTGCCCTACGTGCCCTAGCAGGCATCTAACTCAATTCTCACCCAGCCATGCAAAGTAGATATAATGTCCTTAGTTTGGAGCCCAGTAAGCTGCAATTTGGGGAAAGTAAGTACAAATCGGAGGTCACCCGGCTATGCAGTTGACAGAGTCGATATTGGAATACTTAGTCCGGTTCCAAGTTCTTCCTGCTATGTCCAGAGATTTGGTTTCAAGGCGCTCCTCTTACCCAGCGTCCACCCCAGGGCATTCTTCTTCGGAAGTCACAGAGCATCTCCGGTTCCCGTCCGAATTAGCAGCAGGTAGGGGGTGCGTGAGTCCCTCTTGTGTCGGGGTGAGAGTCCTGTCTTCAGGGAAGCCCTTCTGTCCTACACGGCTCTTGTGATTTAGAAAAGCGTACGGGACAAAGGCCGAAAATACAGGCATGAGGTTATTTACATTGCGAGGCTTCACCCTGGCTTTTCAGTGAGTGCTCGAACCCTCCTCCATACTTTGCACCCTAAGACTTTCCTGTTGGACCCTTCTCTTCATGTTTCGTTTCCGTGGCCTCCCTCCTCCTCTTACAGGACAGGCTCGCAGAACTGCTGGGCCTGGAGAGGGGCGGGGGCGGGGCAGCCATTCTTTAACCAACCTTCTCCACTGCCCCCCACACAGTTCTCCATCACTGTCTGTCCTTGGTGCTTTGAGCCAGGAGAAGGAAACAAGAACATGATAAGGTCATTCCTGTTGTGCCTATACAGGCACATCCAGGGGAACCGAGCATGGAGTTCAAAAGACTTCAGCAAAATAAAAAAGCCACATGGCAATGCCTGCTGCCCCGCCAGCCCCTTCCCACAAGGCGCTCTGGGGCGTGCGGAGCCCTCTCCCGGGCACTCGGGGTCAGCAGACAGACTACAAAGCTGACACTGGGGCGCTGAGCCTGCGTGGCTCAGTCGGCTCAGCGTCCGGCTTCAGCTCAGGCTGTGATCTGTGGTTCGTGAGGTCATGATCTCATGGTTGGTGGGTTCAAGCCCCGCATCAGGCTCTATGCTGACAGCTCAGAGCCTGGAGCCTTCTTTGGATTCTGTGTCTCCTTCTCTCGCTCTCTCTGCCCCTCCCCCACTCACACTCTGTCTCTCTCTCTCTCTCTCAAAAATAAATAAAAATTAAAAAAATTTTAAAGCTGACATTGTCCATTGCTTCTGTAAATAATTTCTCCGTAAGGGAGCCCTTCTGTAATAAGCGGATGAACACAAGGTACTGAAATGCTAGGTTAGCCTAGACAACAAACAGGGAAATAACTAGCTTGTCTGTCTCTCCTTCCACAGGGTGTACGTGGTCAGGTTAAAAGATTTAGAAAAGATTCAGTTCTCGCAGACACATTTAGTATTTCTATTCCTGGAACAAGAGACTCAGATTTTTAAGGATTTCAAAACAAACAAATATTATGTTTACTTAAATATATGTAGTTAAGTATGTACCAGGTATGAATACACATAAATTCATAGCAATCCAAAAAGCATATGTATCATAGTGCATGTATGCATTTGGGCATTTGGTTGGTAGGGTGTGTGTTTGTCCATTTTGCTGCAACAGATTTTTCTTCCATTATGTCCAGTTCAGGCTCCGATAACGACTGTTCATTTATTGAGAGCACACTAGTACACTACCGAATAATACTCGGAGAAGAAGACACATCGCCACAATCTTCTATCAGAAACCACAGAATGGGGAGAACTCTGTTGTCTGAGGTGTGTGTGCAGTCTAACATCCATAATAAAGCACAACCAAGTTTCTGCAGTAAGAGACATGACTATTAAATTTAGGTGCAGTAAATAAAGGCCATAAATAGCTTCACGCCTGGTCTCGCCACCAAATGAGTTAGAAACCAAATTTTTTACTTTTGGAGCAACGTGGATTTTGGAAGTGCAGAAAAGGGCGTGTGGAAGTGAGTATACAAACAAAAACTATTTACAAATAGATGGTTTAGGAGTCAGATGAACAAATCTGAGGCAACGGGCTAGAGATTCTATTTGTGGAAATACCGTCAAAACACCGGCGCGGACCCACGTTATGGCCCGTTATTGAAAGTGTGGCCTGCCCTGCAAACCATAAAATAACTCAACAAACCTAACCAAAGAGGTGAAAAATCTACACACTGAAAACTATAGAAAGCTTATGGCAGAAATTGAAGAAGACACAAAGAAATGGAAAAACATTCCATGCTCCTGGATTGGAAGAACAAATATTGTTAAAACGTCAATACTGCCTGAAACAATCTACACATTCAATACAATCCTTATCAAAGTAACACCAGCATTCTTCACAGAGCTAGAACAAACAATCCTAAAATTTGTATGGAATCAGAAAAGACCCTGAATAGCCAAAGCAACCTTGAAAAAGAAAAACAAAGCTGGAGGCATCACAATTTCGGACTTTCAGATGGACTACAAAGCTGCAATCATCAAGACAGTATGGTACTGGCACTACAACAGACACTGAGATCAATGGAAGAGAATAGAGAACCCAGAAATGGACCCACAAGCATATGGCCAACTAATCTTTAACAAAGCAGGAGAGAGTATACAATGGAATAAAGACAGTCTCTTTAGCAAATGGTGCTCGGAACACTGGACAGTCACATGCAGAAAAACGAACCTAGACCATTTTCTTACACCATATACAAAACAACAACAACAACAACAACCACCTCAAAATGGATGAAAGATCTGACAGGAAGCCATCAAATCCTAGAGGAGAAAGCAGGCAAAAACCTCTTTGACCTCAGCTGCAGCAACTTCTTAGTCAACACGTCTCAGAAGCAAGGGAATATCAAAGCAAAGATGAACTATTGGGACCTCATCAAGATAAAAAGTTTCTGCAGAGTGAAGGAAACAATCAACAAAACTAAAAGGCAACTGATGGAATGGGAGAAGATATTTGCAAATGACATATCAGATAAAGGGTCATATCCAAAATCTATAAAGAACTTACCAAACTCAACACCCAAAAGACAAATAATCCAGTGAAGAAATGGGCAAAAGACATGAAAAGACACTTTTCCAAAGAAGACATCCAGATGGCCAACTGACACATGAAAAAAATGTTCAACATCACTCATCATCAGGGCAATACAAATCAAAACCACAATGAGATGCCACCTCACACCTGTCAGAATGGCTAAAATTAACAACTCAGGAAACTCAGAGGTTGGCAAGGATGTGGAGAAAGGGGAACCCTCTGGCACTGATGGTGGGAATGCAAACTGGTACAACCACCTGGAAAACAGTATGGAGGTTCCTCAAAAAATTAAAAATAGAACTACCCTACAACCCAGCAATTTCACTAATAGGTATTTATCCAATGGATACAGGTGTGCTAATTTGAAGGGGCACATGCACCTTAATGTTTATAGCAGAACTAACAACAATAACCAAAGTATGGAAAGAGCCCAAATGTCCATTGAAGGGTGAATGGATAAAGAAGATGTGGTATATACATACAATGGAGTATTACTCAGCCATCAAAAAGAATGAAATCTTGCCATTTGCAACAACATGGGTGGAACTAGAATGTGTTAGGCTAAGCGAAATAAGTCAGTCACAGAAAGACAGATATCATATGACTTCACTTATATGTGAAATTTAAGAAACACAACAGATGAACATAGGGGAATGGAAGGAAAAATAAGATATCAAGATAAAAACAGAGAGGGATGCAAACCATAAGAGACTCTTAAATACAGAGAACAAACAGGGCTGCTGGAGGAGAGGTGGATGCACTAATGGGCTAGATGGTGATGGGTACTAAGGGGGACACTTGTGATGAGCACTGAGTGTCGTATGTAAGTGATGAATCACTAAACTCTACTCCTGAAACCAATATTGCACTGTCTGTTAATTAGCTTGGATTTCAATTTAAAAAAAAAACCAAGTGTGACCCTATTACAGTGGGTGGGACGGGTCTGCCCTGTCCAAGGACAGAAACGGACGATTCAGTCTGAGCAGAAAGGGAAGTCTGGAACAGATGCAAAGCGCATTCCGCTATGAGATTCTGAAAGCCACCACGACTCAGACACACCTTCAGATGCCTTCAGTGCTTATTATGCTTAGATCAGCACAGAAACGCACTGCCTTAGTGGTGCATTACTTGCAAGCAACTCACGTTATCTGTCTTAGTTCTTCCAGCTGTTTCTGTGTGGTGTGCTACTATTATGACCCATTTTCAGAAAACTACAGCTCAGAAAGTCAGCTGAGCCAGCCCGAGGTCGCCCAGCCAACACCAGCACATCTGGGGCCACAGCCCAGATCCCTGGACCTCGTCCTTGTGCCGCAGCCACACTGGCCCGATTTCATTCTTGAACTTGCCCAGATACTTTCTGCCCAGGGAGCGAGCAGCCTGGACGTGCCCTCTCCGGCCTGCCCACCCTATGCCGTATTCACCTCTTTAACACTAAACATCACCTGCTCAGGGAAGCCTCCCCACCCCATCCTGCCCGGTGCTCTCCCAGCTCACTACTATTCACCATGCAAAGCACTAATCTCAGTGGCCATTTTTTTTTAAATTATTTAATGATATGCCTTCCTGAGCAGCCCTCAAGCTCCATGAGAGCAGGGACCCTGAGCGTGGGGCTCATTTTCTCCCCCCACAGGAGCTGCACAGCACCTGCTGCCTGGTTAGAAGCTCAAGGGAAGATCAACCAACAAAGCATCAGACTCAACCCTCTGGTGTCACCCCACTGTGTGGAATTACCTCACCACTTCCCAAGCCTGGTGTCTACTGTTTGTCAAGGATCCCCTAGGCATTGGTGAAGTGAGATGCTTTCTTCCAGGGGACACGTTCTCCACACGTTTAAACCCTCCGCCACGAGCCTCCAGCGGCTCTACAGGGAGGGTCTCTGGTGCGTGCACGAGCTCTTGTCCACAGGGCAGCACTAACAGTGGGCCGCGGCAGGCTGTCAGCACAGTGAGACGTTAACAGCAAGATGGTCCTGCTGCTCTTAAGACAGTGCCTTTCCTAAGATCAGCCTCGCTGGTCTTACCCCCAAGATCCTGCTACGATACAGGGACAAATACAGTGGAGAATTTCCAGCTGTATCTAGAGAATACTTTCATTCTGGATAATCACAAGTAGGATGTGGCAGGAGACAAGAAATAAAGAGAGAGAGAGAGAGGAAGGGAGGGAGGAAGACTAAGAGCCAACGGACCTCAAGAAAAGGGCTGGTGGCGCTATTGTCCGATTGTTGTCAAGCAGCCAGCCTTTGAGACAGGGTGTCTGTCCTGTGCCTCCTGTGCTCGGTGCCCTCAATCCTAGACCCAAAGCCATCTGAACAGTCTCTCTCCTACGTAAACCCGAGTGAAGACATGGTGGGGGAATCCCAGCGTAGGAGGAGGAACACACCAAGCAAATGTCCTTGGCTTTCTAGCTTCTTACCAGCATTTTACCAAGGGGGTTGGGGATAATGTGTCTTCCAACTCCTGGGGCCCAAGACAAAAGAGTACAAAGTCACTGGCTGTTGATGCTGGGGGTGGTGGGTGGATGGTCAGGGAGGAGAACCGAAGAGCTCCAACCAGAGGCACAGCCAGGGCGGCCTGGGCTCCTACACCGTTCCTCTCGAGTTTCTCTCTTCGGGGCATTGAGGGCAGGCTCCAAATTCTCCCTTGAAGGTTTTTCAATCTTAGAGAATAAAACGTTTGTGTTTTTTTCTCGGGGGAGTGGTTTGCTTGTATTGGGGGGGGGGACAAGGTGGTACATAAATCTTTCTTTGGGTAAGCTCGATAAATATGAATTAGAAACAAAGTTGCCTTATTTCAAAAGGATTTAGAAAAGAATCAATATAGATTTCAGACTTCTCTAATGAAGTGTGGATTGTTCAATTTACAAAAACATTTTTATTCCATATTGTGAAGCCCATCTACAGATTTTGTTTGTTTATAAAGTCTTTTCATATGTATTTTTTGTTGGAAAAGAGCAAAAAGAGAGAGTCAAGTGTTATATTTCTTTGCCTGGAGGGAGGAGAGAGAGAGAAACGGAGAGAGAGAAGACATGAACGGTACAATGTAGTCATGCCTGCTCTTCTCAGTTGTGAGACAGCTTCATAGGCAATATAATTTAGGAAATTCTTTTATTTTTTTAAGTTTATTTGTTTATTTTGAGAGAGAGAGAGTGCACGTAAGCAGGGGAGGGGCGGAGAGAGGGAGAGAGAGAATCCCAAGCAGGCTTCGCACTGTCAGCACAGAGCCCAACGTGGGGCTTGGACCCACAAACTGTGAGATCATGACCTGAGCTGAAGTCGGATGGTTAACAAACTGAGTCACCCAGGCGCTCCCAGGAAATCCTTTCCCAGGGGCACCCGGCTGGCTCAGTCAAAGGAGCGTATGACTCTTGATCTTAGGGTCATGAGTTTGAGCCCCATGTGGGGTAGAGAAATTACTTAAATAAATAAAACATACACACACACACACACACACGTATATATTTTGTGTGTGAGTGGGGGCACCTGGGTGGCTCGGTCAGTTAAGCTTCCGACTCCTGATTTTGGCTCAGGTTATGACCTCAGGTTTTTGGGACTGAGCCCTGCATCAGGCTCTGAGCTGACAGTGTGGAGCATGCTTGGAATTCTCTCTCCCTCTCTCTCTGCTTCTTTCTCCCTCTCAAAAAAAAAAACTTTAAAAATAAAAATATTAATAAAATAATAAAATATATATTTTTTAAAAAGGAAATTCTAATAGATAAAAGGAGGCAGCAAAACATAGGTAAAAGAGAATAGGACTTGAAGTAAAAACAAACAAAGCATACAGTCAAATCTGCTAGAGTCCTAGGAAATCGCAGCTGTTATGAGCAGGCAAGTGAACACCAAATACCCAGCTCCCTGGGGGGAAGTCCAACGGCTGAGTCACTGGCTGCACTAAACAGTTATGAGACTCAAACAGGGTCAAGCACGCTGGAAGCCTGAAGCACCGACGAGTATTAGTACTTAAAATTGTGTTATGGGAGGGGCGCCTGGGCACCTCAGTCAGTAGGGCGACCGACTTCAGCTCAGGTCCTGATCTCACAGTTCGTGGCTTTGAGCCCTGCGTCCGGCTCTGTGCTGATAGTTTGGAGCCTGCTTCAGATTCTGGGTCACCCTCTCTCTCTGCCCCTCCCCCACTTGCAATCTGTTTCTCAAAAATAAATAAACATTAAAATAAAAAAAAAATTTAATTGTCTTGTGGGAGAGAAGTAAATGAGAACGGGTTTGTGTATAACGTTATAAAGGTAGGAAGTGCTCACCAATGTGCGTGCTTGGTTTAGAAACAGAAACATGGAGTTTTTCCACTTTCCAGCCCACGGCGAGTCCTTTCTCGCCATCCTCCACCAGCAACCATCCGGAAAGCCCCAGACGTGGGAAGTGGCAAGTTCAGAGGCACTGCCTCCTCTCACTGCAGAGGCCGCGGGCCTCCTCCCTCAGACTAGCACTGCACCGGGTCCTGAACCCACCAGGAAGTGCCTCAGAAACCACCCCGTCTGTGCTCGCCTTCCTCATTCTTGAAATAGGGATAATAATACACCCCCCTGGTGTTGTAGGGATTAACTGACATAATCACACAGGGCAAGTTTCAGAGCCCACAAACAGGTAACTCCATTTGCATCCCCAAATTCCCCTCGTACACGTCTCAGCCCAGGTCCCCGAGCATGGATGGCCGGGCCCCATGATGGACAGGATGGGTTTCTCATTCTTCCACGGGTGGGATTATGGCTGTTTAAACAAATAAGTTTCCCCTTTATGACACAATAGTAGCAAACTATAGTGGAGGGGGTTATTCCATGTCATATACAGGGAGCTCCCTCTTGCCTTCTTACAGCTAAATAATATTCCACTGGCTGGCTGGATTAGAGTTAATTCACACAGTCCGCTTTCGATAGACCCTGTGAGGCTTATAACCTTCTGCAATTACAAACAATCCTGCCTTGAATAACTTTGTACATATATCATTTCCCACATGCGGGAATCTCTCTGCAGAATCACTTCCTCAGCAGTAAAACTGGATGAATTGTATATGCGCTTGTTATATTGCTAGGTATCACCAAACTAGAAGCCAAAAGGGACTCGGGGTGCCGGGTCACTCAGTCAGAGAAGCATGAGACTCTTGATATTGGGGTTGTGAGTTCGAGCCCTACGTTGGGTGTAGAGATTACTTAGAAATAAATAAACTTAAGGGATGCCTAGGTGGCTCAGACAGTTAAGTGTCCGACTCTTGATTTCAGCTCAGGTTATGATCTTATGGTCTTGAGATCGAGCCCTGTGTTGGATTCCACACTGATAGCACAGAACCTGGAATTCTCTCTCTCTCTTCCCCTCCGTCTCCCCACTCTGTCTCTTTAAAATAAATAAATAAATAAAATGTTTTAATTTTAAAAAGGGGTGCCTGGGAGGCTCAGTCAGTTAAGTGTCCGACTCTTGATTTTGGCTCAGGTCATGATCTCAGGGTTTGTGGGATCGAGCCCCAGGCCGGGCTCTGCACTGACAGCGTCGAGCCCGCTTGGGATTCTGTCTCTCCCTCTCTCTCTCTCTGCCCCTCCCCTGCTCATGCACATGCTCTCTTTCCCTCTCAAAATAAATATATAAACTTTTGGGGTGCCTGGGTGGCTCAGTCGGTTGAGCGTCCGACTTCGGCTCAGGTCATGATCTCGCGGTCTGTGAGTTCGAGCCCCGCGTCGGGCTCTGTGCTGACAGCTCAGAGCCTGGAGCCTGCTTCTGATTCTGTGTGTGTTTCTCTCTCTCTGCTCCTCCCCTGCTCACACTGTGTCTCTCTCTCTCTCAAAAATAAATAAACATTAAAAAAATAGAGAAACTTAAATATATATATATATATGTATATATATATTTATATATCGAGGGGGGAGTCTTGGCTGAAAAAGAGAACGTTGTCAAGAGGTCTCCTCAGAAAGGTGAAAGGAAAGGATTCAGAATGCTTTTCCTACGGATGTGCTGACATTGCTGGTAAGTGGCTCGTAAGAAAACACTATTTTTGGTTGACACCTCCCATATCTACCACTGGAAGTATTACAGGCACAGAAAGGAAACTTGGTTGGCTGAAGTTTTGTTTGCTCTTTTTCATGAGAACACGAGCTGTCAGCCCTCATCAGCTTTGCGGTCTGGTAAGATAGTTTTAAAACTGGAATTCACAAAGATGGAAAAAGAAATTCATGCTTCGATTTTATTGTGTAAAAACTAAAACAGACACATATATTCTCTCTCTTTTTTTTTAAGTCTTTTAATGTTTATTTATTTTTGAGAGGGGGACTCAGAGAGAGGGAGACACAGAATCCGAAGCAGGCTCCAGGCTCTGAACTGTCAGCAGAGAGCCCGACATTGGGCTTGAACTCACAAACCGTGAGGTCATGGCCTGAGCCAAATTTGGACGCTCAACCACTCAACTGACTGAGCCACTGAGGTGCCCCCAGATACATACATTCTTACGGCCACTAACTAAAATATCAAGTCTCCTTAGTCTGAGGTGGAATTACTCAGATGTTTAAGCACACAGTGGTGACTAGGAGAGGAAGTTACAATATGTTTGGTTAATAAGAAAAATGAAATGAATTATGCGTAAGTTTAGCTTTGTTGCTAAACGCCTCTCCAAACAGAGTTCCAGTTGGGACAAACAATAAAAAGGTACAGAAACCAAAACAAAAGCTACAGAAATGGTAGAGAAAGGCTGAAGAGCCACCAGGCATGGTGCCCAATAAAGCACCTCACGTCCCCACGCAGCAGCAATGTCTGGAAAAAGGACGCTGGTCTGGACCCTGCGGCCAGGCGGCCAGGTCTGGCAGACCCGGGGCTCCTCACAACTCCTCTGGCCTCAACTTCGTCATCTCGATACAGGTATTTGATCCTCTTGTGACGTGAATTACCGTGAGGGTCACACACAATCATGGAAAAGGTTTGGAGGGTAAAAACTCCACATGAAGGCAAATTAATATTTCCTCCATTGGTTGGCATCCGATATCCGTGTTACACAGGATCAGGCCCTGACACTGAGTTCACCGACGGATCAGTATTTCAGTAAGTATGATCCGTGTGCAACTTTGGTGAATGACTGACGGCTGTGCCGCCCACGGAGTGCTCCCACCTGCCGCTCCTCCCAGCTGGACTTCATCCACCTGGACCAGCCAAAGCAGTAAGTTCGTGTGACCACCAGATGGCACTCGTTACCAGGCGAGCCTGAGGTCCCTTCAGAAACAGCATTTTTCCTAAGGAGCTTTTGTCCAGGTTTGTTCGTTTTGAAACTGAAGAAACAATCATTATTATAAAGGCCATACGGTGACTGTGAGAATGTACCAAACGGCGTAGGAAATAACAAGGAAATCTGTTTCTGGGAAGCCTCATAGCAGTGTCCTCTCCCTGGTTTGAATGCGATAGTGGGTAGCCCCACCGGGCTCCTTGGACTCACCCCCAAAAGTACACCAGACCCACACAGAACCACCGTGCCCTCGTCTATCCCCCCCCAGACACACACGTCCACACTCAGCTCCGCCATCACCGGACCGAAGGCCCTGATCCCCTTCATCGCTTACCGGTTTCTTACTAAGGCCTCCTTCTTTCCGAGGGAATAGCACGAACAGACTAACCGAGCTGGCTGGACCTTGGGGTGCCAGCAAGTCGGTGACTGAATCGACACTGTCAGCAAGCATACTAAACATCTTGCAGTCAAATATATTAACATATAGTTCGTGCACACACACAATGTTTTTTCTGGGATAAAACTGTACCTAGTATGCCTCCTTTATCCAGTGACTTAGAAATACCAACTATTCCCCGGGCGGCAGAGAACCAACGGCAAATAAGGTGCCAAAACCCTGTTTGGCCATAAGGTTCATTCAACAAAAAGACTCAGTTTAACTTAATCTGATTTGACTCAAATTTTTATTCTTTTAAATAAGAGACAGAGAGAGAATCCCAAGCAGGCTCTGCACTGTCAGCACAGAGCCCCACACAGGGCTCGACCCCACGAACTGTGAGATCATTACCCAAGCCAAAATCAAGAGTTGGATGCTCAACCGCCTGAGCCATCCAGGCGCCCCTTGTCTCGAGTTTTTAAAATCTGGACCCCAGTTTGCTCACTCGCACTGGGAGGATCTCTGAGTGCCCCAGCCTGGACGCTGTGGGTGTAGAAGCACCCACGGCACCGGCACACTGTCACTGGTGGGAAAACCAGCGTGTCCCCCTCGGAGAGCAGGAGGGAAATGGTACAGAAACAGGACTCGGCTCCTGGACCTGTGGGTCCTGGAAGGCGCGCAAATAGCCGGTGAATAGGGAGCAGGGCGGGGAGGAGACCCTGGTTCAGTGACTTACCTTGTGCCTGGCCCCTGAAAGGCAGCAAAGCCGTTACCTCCCCCTCACCATAGCTCCTCCCCCTCACGATTGCTCCCTCCAGGCCAGCACACACTTTAAGCCCCGCATCAGCACACAAAGCCTTTAATCAGGATCCAAAGTCAAAACAGTAACATCTGAGTTA
The DNA here is from genome assembly GCA_030068075.1 of Paguma larvata. Taxonomy (NCBI): domain Eukaryota; kingdom Metazoa; phylum Chordata; class Mammalia; order Carnivora; family Viverridae; genus Paguma; species Paguma larvata. Next base: position 28,376,248 of record CM057829.1, read on the forward strand.
ACACACTGGCGTGATCTAGATCAAGTCTAAATGTAAATACTGAGCTCTGGGGCTCCAGCCTGAGAGGGAGGAGAACACAGGGGCTGGGGCCCCCAGCGGGGGTCCTCTTGTCATCCATCCTTTCAGCTGTTCACTCTGCTCCGAGCCCTGCACCTGCACCTGGGGGGGTGCAGCGAAGCCCAGAGACATGCTCCCCTCGCGGCCGCACTTTCTGGGCACGCGCCCTGCCAGCGGTGCTGTACGGTCCTGACGGAGCCGGACACACGTCGAGCCCTTCACGTCCCTTGTCCCATTTACTCCTCACGTCAAGGCCGTGAGGAGGGCGGGATGATCCCCACGGCACAGGTAAAGACACTGAGGCTGGAATTTGCACCTGACCGCTGACCGCTCAGACGCGAGCTTCCGCACACCCTCCTCCAGGTGCAGACACCGGAAGGGGGCATCCCTGTGCCAAAGCCCCAGAAATGCCGACTGTCCCTCCACCCAGGTTCCTCCGCTGGGAGAGCCTGTGATGGCCAGGCAGCGAGGTGACGGGCACACGTGAGGTGCCCGGTTCCGGACGTCCAGCAGCGTGTTTGCCCAGCGGCGGGGAGGCACGTGGGGACCAGCGGGCCCTGGGCAGTCGGTGCCGCTCGCTGGGTGCACTCCGTCCGCGCACGACCGCCGCGCGCAGACCCGGGAGGGGCTCCGCCTGTGCGGGAACCCGCCGCCTCTTCCCCCGCCCCCCCCCCCCCCCCCCGGCAGCCAATTGTCGGCGGCGGCGGCGTGACGCCACTGTTGCCGGGCAAACCTGGGGCCTTCACCAGCCGGTCCTGCAGGGACGCGGGCGAGAAGGGAAGAGGCCGCGGGCTGGAGGGGCCGGGAGAAGCGTAAAGGAGACGAGAAAGAGCGGGGCACAGAGATGGGGAGACCCGGTATGCATATTCTTGCAGGATTCTACAGCTAGCAAAGACCACAGGGCTACCTAGGCTTGGCCGTGCAGCGGCGGGAAGGACGGGGAGCCGACCCCCAGCGCCGTGTTGGGTGCAGACAGGATTCCTCTTGGTTCTGCTGAAATTCGCCTTCGAGGCCTTGCACCAAGCTGTTCTGCCCCACGGGGACCTACGACGCGGCTCAGGGCCACCTGCACGGACCACCCAGGACCCCTGACCATCTGCTCAAAATCAACACGCATCCGTCCCCACCCAGCCAAGCCCCTCACTCACGGATTTATAACAAGCTGGACGCCTTTCTTAATGAAAGAGGAAACATTACTGAACTTCAGAATAGTAACAGGGAAGACACAAACATGGAAAATGATGTTGATGGTTAAAATGTAACCCTTTGTCAGAACACCCCCGATTCCATGCTGTCCGCATCTTTCTCTGCCTTTTCTGTGCTGGGGTAGACACACCTGGCTGCCTGCCTGCTCTCAGGCCCCCGCACTCGCTTCCTGGGTGAGCTTCCTGGGTGAGCTGCGCCAGGACCAGTGAGCGTTCCTGCCCCAGCACACCTGTGACACACCCGATTAAATGGGTCCAAGTGAGACCCCTAGTCTATCAGTCACCGAGTCTCCGGGGACTCTGCAGACCAACTTAAGTGGAAATCGGGCCACAAGAGTGGAAAAGAAAATGTCCAATTCCTCTGGGTATTTACAGAACTAGAGGCAGTCCCAGAAAGCAGGTCACCGCAGGCTGAACACAGTACCGAGTATGGTTCCAGGGGAGGCTCTCACTAATTCCCTGCGCTCCTGGTCCGTGTTGCTCTGACCCCCGACGAGGGAGAAGCTGAGACACAGTGCGTACCCTGGGGCCAGTGACACACGGGGTGCGGGCAATTTCTCGGTGTTTGTTAAAATGGCGAGTGCACACGCTCCTTCACCCGCAGCTCCACTCATGTGAAGGGCACCGAAGTCCGCCGGCACATGGCCGGGACGCTCACACCGCCCCATGCTCGGGAGGGGACCGTGTGAGCTTCTCATGGACTGTCATCACCTTGAAGTTCTTAACAGTCTCGTCTCTCCATCTGTGTTTTGTAAGCGAAGTCCGAGGAGATCGCACTGGGGGCCTGGAGCCCAGGCTGCGGGTCGTTCTTGCTCGTCAGTTGTCCCCGCATCCGCAGGACAGCCTCCCAGCCGCCCAGGAGACACTGCCACCCTCTGTGCTGCGCTTTCCCAGGAGGGGCCGGGCGAAGAGGAAAGGAAGGGTCAAGTGTGCACACCCGTCAGGACAAGTCTGGGGCTGGGCCTCAGGACGTGTAAAGAGCTGCCATCACCCCCTAAGTGTCTGTTCCCTGAAAGAATGTGACATTAAACAGCAAAAACAAAAACACGCCACCAAAATAGATCAAGGGTGAATCCACACAACACAGGAAAGACTCCTTCCTTGCGTTTGGACAAGGGACCTCAGAGTTTCACTTTGTACGGGGACCGGCACACTATGTCACTGGACCCGGCAGACCAATGTTCAAATCACGGGTCAGAGCACAATGAAAATGGAGGCGCGATACTCACTGACTTGTGCCCTTAGGTGACAGATACCCAGTATATCCCCTCAGGGTGGTCGGAAGGTGACACCCATGAAAGCAAGAGCCTTGTCTGTCTTGTTGAAACTTGTATTATGAGACCCTAATACGAAGCGTGACACGGAGGGTTTTTTCTATGAAATATTTGTTCATTTATATTAATTGAATACATTTTTATGTAACCCAGTAAAATAGACACTTAAAAAGTTGAAATAACCTAAATGTTCTGGGAAAGTTAAGTTTGCTACATTCATGCAATTCCATACCATGTAGCTGCGGAGGCAAGAGTCTGTTCTCCTGGTGCTCGGCCGGGAAGATCTCTGAGATACATTATCATTGTTTATGGGGCGCCTGGCTGCTGTAGTTGATGCCACTTGGGACTCTCGATCTTGGGGTCATGAGTTCAACCCCACGTTGGCCGTCGGGCTTACTTTAAAAACTTAGTACCATTTATGCTTTAAAAACTGCAAGCCGAGGGGAGCACCTTCTCCGGGAGCCTCCGGCGGGCGTGTGGGGAAGGGTTCAGAGAAAACGAGGTGGTTCCGGATGGCTGGGAGGGAGGTTTTCAAGGTGTTATTTTGTGCCTTTGGATTTTGAAACAAACGCATATGAAACCCGGCTAAACAAGAACGAATGTTCGGAAGCAGACGAGAGCCCAGGTCCGTACTGGCGTGGGGTTGCGTGCTCAGCACGCACAGAGGCAGAGCAGCCGTCCGGCGTCCTCTGTAGGATGCACGTCTGCATACTGTCCACGGTCGTTCCTGCGACATTTGTATGGCGCGCTCGCTGTTCGGCCTGCGGACAGCAGCTTGGCCAACACACACAGGCGCTGTGTCAGGTGCGTTCTGCACACGCGGCCGCGGGCACGGCCTGTTAGCAAACGTGGGGAGGGGTGCAGGTCGGACGGAAATTACTGAGGAGAGAGATGCACGCAAAAACAAGCCGAGAATGCCTGCGAGGTCACATACGTGTGCCCGCACAAACTCCGGGAAGGTGACGTTGAAGCGCTGAGGGAAGTGGCTGGCTCGGACCAGCCCAGGGCGGCGCCGCCTCAGCGACATCCCGCTCCACGCCCAGCAAGTGCCCGGTGCCCCTACACCCACAGGTCTGTAAAGGGCGACACTGCTGGCTTCCGTCTTGCTTCTTCCTTCTCCCCTTGTTGATGTCCCGTCTGCCCCAAGACCCCGTCGTCCGTGGGACAGCTCCCCCAGCTCATAGTGGAGGACTCGCAGGCGAGTGAGGTGAGGTGACCGGCCTTGATGCCAGCCCGAGTGGCGTGACCTTGAGCACCTCCCTTAACTTTGGTGGTTCCATTCCTCGTCTGTAAACGAGAGTGATGATGCTTTCACGTCTGTATTACTGTTGTTAGGGTTAAATGATACACGGAAATCACTTTCGGCATCACAAGATGCCGTTACTTCTCCAAAGTGGCTTTGACTGGCTGGCTTCTGACCCTCTGCTCTCCAGCCCCTGCAGCCCACCTGATCGCCCACCCAGCTTTGACAACGGGGTGATTTCAGGCACCCCACGACCCCGAGTCCTGCCCTGGGAGCGAGCTCGTGCACAGCTCTCCCTCCCGGATTGCAGGATACTTTGGTTTCTGGAAGGAAGGGCCCCTGCCAGGGAGGCAGTCAGGCAAGCACAGAGGCTGCCCTTCCCGCCTGACTCACCCCTGCAGCCCCTGACTCTCACCCTCCCTGCTCCAGCCGCGTTGCAGGGGGAAGGTGCCGTCTGTTCTCCCAGCTCCTGGGGCTCTTCTCCCACAAAATCAGAAAACGGTGCTGCCCAACATAACTTTTTGTGATGACGGAAAAGTCTCTGTCTGTGCTGTCTCAAGTGTTAAACACAGCTGCGTGTGCTGCTGAGCCGCGTTTGAAACAAGGCTGGTGAATCAAGGAACTGGATGTTAAATTTTATTTCATTTTAATTTGAATGACCGCTTGTGGCTAGTGATTACTGTATTGGACAACATGGCTTGAACTGTCTGATCTGACCCTTTTTTCTTATTTGATGAGACAGCCTTTTTTCAAGGTTAGCAAATATGTTTTTCAAATTTGGTGCCTGATGTGGAAATGTTGGGGTTCAGGAGTGAATAGTCAAGAAAGAATTCAAGAAAGGAAAAAGAAGGTGGTTTTACAAAAGCACGGCGACAGGCCCGTGGGCGGCGAGAGCGGCACTGGGGGTGTGGGAGTGACTGATTGTACACCCTCGGGTTGGGAGCGGTCAGCGCAGGTCTGTAAGGAATCTGGGAGCAAGGTCTCCAGGACCTCGAGGGGCGAGCTGCCGTCGGGGAAAGGTCACTGACGACAAGCAGTGAAACCCCGGACGGGAGACCCTCCAGATGTGTGTCGGGCCGTAAGCTTGGAGGATGGTTGCCAGCACACGTCTTGTTGGGGGGGCGGGTTAAGGAGGTTCCCAGAGGGATGTTATATGTCATAATGGATGCTGGCCGATGCCCAGCTAAGGTTGCCTTTTGCCTCCCACACAGTATTAACCTGGGGGCAGCTGAGCCCCCAGAGGAAGGTCACTCTTGCGAGTGCTTGTCCATGGGCTGCAGGTCGTAAGGAAGTTTGGTTTTTTCTCTTGCTTTTGTTCTTCAATCAGTGATGATACTGGTCTTACCATTCAGTGAGCAGCTGCGTCTGAGGGTAAGGAAAGAGGTTTGTAGTTCCACTCCACATCTCCCCCTTCCCCTGTGACACAGAGGCCATCAGAGCCTGGGGGACGTGTCCTGGGCGGCTCTGCCGACTGCCGGCCGCCGGCCTCCGTGAACTTCCTTCTTCCACATCGGCCTCTCTGAGCTCAGGCCCCCTTCCTCTCCTGAGCTCAGGCCCCCTTCCTCTCCGCTCATGACCTTCCCAAATGTAGTCTCTGAGAATGGGTCTGGCACACACCTGAGTAAGGCAGGAGATTGGGCCTGTGTCAGACAGAGGGAGCTGAGAGGGCAGGGAGGAGGCCTGGCCATGAGGGTCAGGAGGCAGCAGAAAGGTCCTTCCTTTTCTAAAACCCAATAATAGTCCTCAGGGCCGGCTGACAGCAGGAGGAGGCGCTTGGAGGGCGGCTCAGGGACAAGCCTTTCTGCCGGGAGGGGCGGGCGGAGGCCCAGTACCAGGCAGCCTCTGCTCCAGCTCCGCGGGGGTGGGGAGGGCAGACCCTGGCCGTCCGCTGGGTCACTAGTCCTTTTGTGTAAGTGCCTGGCAGGGATGACTCATCCCGGGTCCTCCCCTCGGGCTGGACAGAGGCAGGGGACACGCACCCTGTGCAGGGGCTCTCTGTCCCCGGTCACAGTGGACATGGCAAGTCCATCGGGCTCCCCTCCGCCCCGCTGCCTCCCCGCCCTCCTCCTCCTCCTCCTCCTCCAGCTGTCTTTCAGCTATGCAGGTAAGAGTTCTCTTTATTTCTGGGGCGAGACTGGGAGACCTAGAACAGAAAGGCAGCATTCCTGGGGCTCACCTCCTTCAGGTCATCCTCACGCTGTCTTGCAAGTGGCTGTGCCTGCTGACACGGCCCCGTTCCCCAGAAAGCCTTGCTGGCTCTCTGCGGTCTTCAGGAGAGAGCCCCAATTCCACAGCGTGGCCTTAACTGGGGCCTCCTTAACCTCCTTCTGACCCATCTTTCCAGCTTGGGTTCCTCACCGACCAAATGGGCAGACACTAATAACAGCTCCCGGACGTGCTGTCAGGGCGCGATGAGGTATATGACACAGTAGCTCCTGCCCCCTGAGAAATCTTCCTAAGTGTCGAGCGGTGTGATGTCATCATGCCCAGAACTCTCTTCCACATGACTGAGCGCTGACAGGGGTTTATAGCGGAACCCTGCTGTCTCACGCTGGCGGAAATAGAGACCCAGAAGGCAGATTCACAGCCTCAGGGAGCCGCCCACGGGGAGGCCCAGTCCTGCTCTCCCTGGCCAAGTCCTGCGGTGTCACGGAGAAACCAGCAGCCGGAGTGTGGCTGACACCTTCCCCCAAGGAGGAGTTTGGAGCGTGGGCTGGCAGAGGAGGGGGAGGACACCGAGCGGCTCTGGGCACAGGGTGTGGACAGGACACAGAGGTGGAGGGGAGGCAAAAGCAGACCCTCAAGGGGAAAGTAGGACAGCTCGGTTCGGTTCAAACAGGGAGCCCCCCCCCCATCCTGAGAGTTAAACTGCAAGGTGCTGGGCCACGGCCCTTAAGGGGACCCACGGGCCAGGCTGGAGAGTCCTCGAGGCACACGCCTGCAGGAGGGTGACCACACGCCAGAATGTCCCTCCCACCCGGGGCACTCACGGCTCATCTGCAGGCTGCTGCTCCCTGCTTCCAAATTCCACTCATAATCCGGTGTCTTCCCTCGGGCATGTGGGGCGGCCCCCCGAGACCGGCCCATGTGCCACGATTCCCTCTGACACCCGCTCTCTTCTCTTGGGTGTCCGGGACAGGACAGTTCAGGGTCATAGGGCCCGGCCACCCCATCCGGGCGCTGGTGGGGGACGAAGCGGAGCTGCCCTGCCGCATACACCCCGGGAAGAACGCCACCGGCATGGAGGTGGGGTGGTACCGGCCCCCCTTCTCCAGGGTGGTGCACCTCTACCGCAACGGCCGGGATCAGGACGCGGAGCAGGCGCCCGAGTACCGGGGGCGGACGGAGCTGCTGAGGGACAGCATGGGCGAGGGCAAGGTGACCCTCAGGATCCGGAACGTCAGGTTCTCTGACGAAGGAGGCTTCACCTGCTTCTTCCGGGACCATTCCTACCAGGAGGAGGCCGCGATGGAGCTCAAGGTGGAAGGTGAGGAGCGTCCCAACTGCGGGGGGCGGAGGGGACGTCAGTCCTCCTCTCAGCTGACATGAAATCCCCCGACCAGGCACCTCAGTCCCAGGACAGGCGTCAGGCACCTGGAGGGCTCCGTCAGATACGCGTCCAACTCTTGCTTTGGCTCAGATCATGATCTCACGGTTTGTGAGTTCGAGTCTGAGTCAGGGTCTGTGCTGGCAGCGTGCAGCCTGCTTGGGTGTCTCTCTCTCTCTCTCTCTCTCTTTCTGTTCCTCCCTCTCTCACGCTGTCTCTGTGTCTCTCAGAATAATAAACTTGAAAAGAAAATACTGTTTCAGGGCCACACTACCTGGCTTGGGGGCCGTTAGGTACTGCCGAGTGATAAAAGCAAGCTACAAAATGCAGGAAATGAACCCAGGACTTTATGGTTTGAATGGAGACATGGATACAGATATATTGCGGTAAGATACCGTGAGCTCATGACCTGAGCTGAAGTCGGACGCTTAACTGACTGGAAAGTCTTCTTGCTTGTTATAAACAAAGGCATCATTCCTGACGAGTCAAAACGACCAGACCCCAGTAGAATGAATGTGTCAGTGGATGTGTTCGTGAGGTTTCGTCAGACAAGTAGCACCACCGAAAATCCCATTCCCGGCAAATGTGGTCCACGTCTGGACGCGACCCCAGAGAGAGACAGACGTGCCTCGAGCGCGTCCCCTCCTCAGAGCCCCCTCTTCCCTGTGTTTGTATGATGGGTGACTCGGGCATTTACCTTTGGTGTTATCACAGGCTGGTGAAGATGTGGACAGCGTGAGGGGAGAGAGGTGGCCTTCCTGTTGAAGAACAAAAATGTTTCAAGGGCCTGTGCCTCAGGCCCTTTCCCTCCTCCCGCCGGCTCTTCAGACAATCGGTCACTTCTGTGCGCTGTGCCGGACCAGGAGAGGACATTGTGTGCAGGCTAACAAAGCACTGTTTCTGCAGAAGCGTGGCAGGGATGTGACGAAGGCTTTGTGAGCCACAGAATGTTGTGCACACAGCTGGTCGACTGGGGATCTGTACCTGCAGGGAAGGGAGAGTCCTTCCTGCTTCTCCCACAGGAAAGGACGGAAGGAAAGAAGGGAGAGAGACACACAGATAGGAAGGAAGGAAGGAAGGAAGGAAGGAAGGAAGGAAGGAAGGAAGGAAGGAAGGAAGGAAGAAGAGTGGGAAAGAAAGAAAGAGAAAGGAAGAAGGAAGGAAGGAAGGAAGGAAGGAAGGAAGGAAGGAAGGAAGGAAGGAAGGAAGGAAGAAGGAAAGAAGGAAAGAAAGGAGAAAAGGGAGGAAGAGACACCAAAACTGCCTCAGGGGAGAAAGTTTTTCTTTGACCCTCACATTTTAACCCCCTTCCTCCCGTCTCAGAGTCCGCAGGCCTAAGGGTCTAAAAAAGAGTGATTTACAAGTAAACACAACAGCAGCCGCCTCGCCTGGGGAGCCAGGAATCAGAAAAATCTAGGACTGAAAGGAAACCCCCGCCTCTGAGAGTCTTTTATCTCTTTCCAGCTTTATTTTTTTCTTGTCATTTTTGTGACTTTGCTACTTGTCTCTGATCCTCTCTTTAAACTCTCCAGTATGAAACTCTGGAGTGTGCAGGAAGCAGACAGAATACCGCAGCGCGCCCCCCCCCCACGCCTTTCTGCAGGAACCAGCCTGCTTCCCCTGACCCCCTCAGTGCCACCCTCCCCAGCGCAATCCCCGGGGCAAACCCTAGGCGGCAACATCAGGGCATTGCTAAAGGCTTGGAATGTATCAAGAGCGCAGTAGGGGCTCCAGCCCAGCTCAGTCAGCGCAGCACGTGACCCTTGACCTGGGGTCGGGAGCCCCACGTTGGAGGTAGAGTTTACTTGGGAAAAACGTGTCACTCAAATGTGAGATAAATCAATACTGTTATCATATCTTCTACAATGAACAAAAATTCCTTAATATCAGCAATACCCGCTGTGTGTTCAAATTCCCCTGATTGTCTCACAAATATATTGCTTAGTTTGAGTCCGGCTCGAACAAGACGCACAGCTCGGCGTTTGTCCCGTGCGCTCTCCCATGCTCCAGACTTTGCCGATGTCACGCTGCTCATCACGGCGCTCCGCCCGTATTCCCTGTAAACCGATAGAGGGGTACAGTCAGAGGCAGGGCGACGTCGATTTTTCAGGCATTCATAGGTGAAGCTGTGCAGCCCTAACTGCTTTACTTCAGAAGGGCTCATAATCACTCCCTTTCTCGTTTTGTGGTTCTAACCCTTTGTGAAGGGATAAAGGTGTGCAAAGTGGTACCTGCTAACCCACGTCTGCAGGTAACCTCTGGTGAGAACTCTGAGAGCAGAGCTGGTACTTTCTTCTAGTCAATGTAGCAACACACACGAGCCGTTTTATCCCTAAGAAGCCCTCCTGCACCAGCCGCCTGCGGTGACTTAGTCCCTACCCTTGTCAGCAGTGTCTATCTAGTCCCAAAAGCGGGGAGCAAGAAGAAAAGGGCTCGATGCCAGCTGGGCACAGAGATCAGACAGGCCGAGCTCGTGGGCGCTGAGGAACAAGATGCTGGGAAAGGGAATGGTAGCTGGGAGCCAGAGGTCGGCCCTCCCTCGCCTACAGTCCCACTCTCATCCTCAGTCATAAACCCTGTGGGTGCTACTTTCTCAAAAGCTCCCCAAGACGGATTCTTTTTTTTTAATGTTTTTTATTTTTTGAGAGGGAGAGAGAGAGACAGAGCACAAGCAGGGGGTGGGGGGTGCCCAGAGCGAGAGGGAGACGTGGAATCTGAAGTAGGCTCCAGGCTCCGAGCTGTTAGCACAGAGCCCAATGTGGGGCTCGAACTCTTGAACTGTGAGATCATGACCTCAGCCGAAGTCGGACGCTTAACCCACTAAGCTACCCAGGTGCCCCCATGAGATGGGTTCTTAACCTTTCTCTATGTCACCCCTGTAAGGGACTGCTAAGGCTGACAGATGCCTTCTCTCTCCTTTTTATAAGTGAGCTCTACGTCCAACATGGGTCTTGAACTCACGACCTTGAGGTCAGAGTCGCACGCTCTCCTGGCTGAGCCAGACAGGCGTCTTACCCTCCCTCAGAAGGATGTTCTAAATGCAATAAAACATACTTGCACTGAAACGCAGTTCTCAAAACGTTACGATAACAAGATCTGGAGTGGCCCTGATGCGTAGTGACGGACGTGAGCGAGCCTTGAGGTTTCTGCAGCAACTCCAGTGTGGTTTTCACTGAGACAAAGTCGCAGGTTCCGTTCACAGTGCTGTGCTGTGTTGTGTTGGCTACGAACACGCTAATTAAAAGAAATGCTAAATTTCAGTTTAAAGGCTACTAAAAATAAGTATGTGTGTTTTTCCTCTTTAATTCCGCAGATCCTGACTTCCTAAACGCCTCCGTCCTTCCCTCCCTCCGTCCGCCGGGTGGGTGGTCATGGGTCAGGCTTCCTCCCCATGGGACCCCTCACCGCGCCCCGCCGCCTCGAGGCCCAGCCGGTTCTCAGAACCGGCCTGGAAACAGCCCTGAGAGGAACCGGCCCTTCCCGGAAGCAAGCCCGCTTTTCCTTCGAGGCCAGGCTCAGTTCTGGGGCGTCTCCGCGGCCGGCGGCGCTCGGCGGCGCTCGGCGGCGCTCGGTGGCGCTCGGTCCCGCCCGGCCTGCGCTGGTGCGGGCCTGCAGCCTGCTTCTGCCTTTCAGATCCCTTCTACTGGATCAACCCCGGGGTGCTGGTCCTGATGGCCGTCCTTCCCGTGCTCCTCCTGCAGGTCGCGCTGGGCCTCGTCTACCTCTGCCTGCAGCACAGACTGAGAGGTACGGGCTGGACGGCGGGCCGCTCGGGACCCTTCCCGGAACTCAGCGGGCCTCGTAGAGCTCGGCTGACTAATGTTTGGTTTTGAGAGGTTTCTGGGTTCAAAACTCCACGGCGACGAGTTTTGCGTCCTACCCCGGTGCTCTCATTTATGTGACAGGACCTTGCATTTCCCTGAGGTAGGGCCGATGTGGAACAGGCCCATTTTACAGAGGGCGCACTGAGGCCTGGAGAGGTTCGGTATTTACTGAGGCTGACGCGCCCCGTAAGGGGCAGAGGCGGCGCTCGCCCCCCACGTTCTGGCCCCCGAACCACACCGGGAGAGTGAGCTGCAGGCTCGGACGGGTCTGAGGCTTAATAAGGACCCACCACGTACTAGGTGCTCAGAACTCGTTTCCTTCCCCTTCTCCGTTCAACGCTGAGGGAGGGCTTGCGTCCAGCTGTCAGCGAAGCTCCTTTTGCCCCCCAACCCCCCAGCGTCCATCCCGAGCCTTCTCTGCCAGGTGTTCTCAAAGCCAACGCCTGGTACCTTCTCTCCCATCCCACCCCCGGGGCACGACGCAGTGGGGAGGGCAGGCTGGTGGGAGCAACGATGGGGTCTTCTCTGTCCCCTTGAATCCCCCCCCCACACACCGGTACCCAGTGACCTTCAGTTCACGTGGCTGACCGGGAACAGCCTGGGGGGGAATCAGCTCCAGCACCGACTGGAATGCGCTCCCCCTCCTCCCGCCTCGCGGTCCCATCCACCGAGGGGATGTTGTGATGCAAAGCTCCAGTTGGGAACCCGCCTCAAAGTGGCCTCAAAGTGCCCGTTTTGCTGCAGGTTTCCTTCCTCCCATCCCCACTCAGACGGGAAGTGGCTTTAGATTTACAAAGTGACAGCCCGGAGGGGACTAGGGGCCTAGAGAATGGAGAACCCGCCAGGAGAGGGGCTGGGAGCAGTGGGGGGCCCCGACAGTAACGCCAGGGCTCGCCAGCCCTCCCAGGGACGCTCCCCTGTGCCCGGGGCGGAAGGGGCCCCGCCCAACGCCAGCACTGCACTAAAAATGTTGTCTTTCTCTATTTTAGGAAAACTTCGGGCAGAGATAGGTGAGTTTTAGTCTCGCTCCGTCTGCCGCCCCTCCCTCTGGTTTGGCCATTTCCTGATACCCACCCTGGCCCCCTCCGCACGGAAACTTGCTGGTATTTGAACTGTGCAAGTCGGCTTCCCCTGCCCGCTGCCAGCCGGGGTGGATGCGGTCCCTCCGTGTCACAACTAGACACCGTTTTAAGGGCTTAAATAACAAAGGCTCATGTCTTCCCTTTCAGAGAATCTCCACCGGACTTTCGGTAAGTGCTGGGGCCCCGGTCCTCCGGGGTCACCCAGCAGTAAGAGGCTGGCCCCTGGGTGGCCTCCTGCCTCTTGCCTCCCCGCTGGCTCTGTGTCTCTCCGAGTATGTCACCATCTGTCTGCATGTAGGATTGGTGATGACAGCAAATTCTCCTGTGGCACTTCGGGCCCAAACACCATCCTAACAGCTTTCCCTGCTAACCCGCGCTGGAGGGGTTACCGGGACTGTCTGCACATCGTTTCCCTCTGCAGACATCACAGAGGGGAGGTGAACCGAGCCCGTGCACATACACTGGAGGGCTAGTGGGGGAGGCGAGAGAATTCACTGCAGAACAAAGCACTTGTGTGTCACCGCCTGAGCTCGCAGGGCAGAACTGAGTTTTCCAGAGCACAGAACGAGCAACCGTACCTGCCGGCTCAGGGAAGGCGTCTTGCAGGGAGAGAGAAGGCACCAAGGCCTGACAGAAGGCTGGCCCCTCGAGAACAGTGCCTGTCCTTTCTGTCCCCTGCCTCAGGACAGCACCTGCAACAGAAGGGCACCCAAACAGTAGCTGCGTGGACGTTGCAGAAATTAGAAGTGGCCATAAACCGAGCGCAGGGCCCTGCTCTGAGCAGCCTTCCCGGCGAGTGCGCGATCCCAGCACACAGGACGTCACAGTAGCATGCAGGCCACACACATACGCAGACACGTCTCTGCAACCCGAAAAGGGAGGAACAAGATCCTTGTTTTGTAGGATTCATACAGATGCTTTCTGTCCCGTGAATCTCCTCGGCATTCTGGCAAAGCCTAATGGACCCTTTTCCAATAATATTTTTAAATGTCACATAAACCATAACACAGAGCATTGCAAAGAAAACCATTGAATTGAAATATAGGTATCAAAATATAAACACATTTGTATTTAGTAACATGTAATCTGTAATACAGTAACAAATGTTTCTTTAAGTAACAAAAACGCATTAAATAAGAATGTAGCGGCAGGTCTAATAACTTAGAATTGCAAAACCTTGACAAACATTTTGAGATTTCAGCGACAACCCCAGCAGGATCGTTGTAAGCATCTGTGGTTGTGAAAGCATCTGTGGTTTCCATCGGCGATTAAAGTCTCAGGTACTGCTGGTGACTGGTGTGCTGCCTCCACCGTTAATGGGAGAAACCGCTAAATTCAGTTCCCGGCTGGTGAAGAGGAAGACGTGGTGTTTTTCTCCTCCAAGTTCACGAACACCCTGAGCTCTCTCCACAGAGCCCTGTGGCGTTCCCGGAGCCCCGGCGGAGAAACCCGATGAGCGTCGGGTGGGCAGGGCTCGGGGGCACACGCGTCCGTTAATCCTGCTTGTTCTGTGACGCCCCAGACCCGCACTTCCTGAGGGTGCCGTGCTGGAAGATCACTCTGTTCACGCTGGTGCCGGTGCTCGGACCCCTGCTCGCCCTGGTCATCTGCTACAACTGGCTGCATCGGAGACTGGCAGGTGCACGGGGCCACAGGGTGACCTGAGCGACGGGGCGCCAGGTCGTCCCCGCACAGGGAAAGAGTGGGGCCAGGGCTTAAGACGCAGAGAGCCGGATTCCGTCCCTCCTGTGTCCCCAAGGCCAACCCCAGGCTCCTCAGGTACTACGTGGGGAAGGGACCCGTCATCTTCCACCAGTCACCTATTTCTCTTTTTTTTCAGGGCAATTTCTTGAAGAGCTAAGTAAGTTTTCTTCTCCTTTTATAAGCTGAGAACGAAAGGCCAGGAAGGCAGAAAGAGGAAGCCAGGGAGGCTGAGAGACCCCAAGGGGGAGGCAGGGGCCCCTCCCATGTGCCGCCCAACTCCCACGCTGTCCCCCATGCTGCCCGGTAACCACCTCGTGCCTCACCTCCAAAGCCACCCATGGAGGAGGCCCCCCAGGAGTTTCCCCATCCTCAGGCTTCATGGCTTGGTGATCATACCGCTGACAGATTTTTCAAGTCACCTTCTCTTCCTCCTAGGAAACCCCTTCTGAGCCTGGCTGGCCCACGGACCGGCCCTCGGGGCGCAGAACCCTCCACGTCGTACACTCACAGGCCTCCTCGCTGCAAGGACCTTCCAGTCTGCGTTTCCAAGAATGCTTGGAGTTCCCAATGGGATTGCATTTCCTTCTGTCGTCCGCCTTTTCTATCCCCTCGTCTTGCTGCCCTCATCTCTCCTGTCCTGTCTTCCGTCTGGAAGCCTCCCCCTCTGGCCACAGCCAGGCAGGCGCTCCTCTCCCCGATGACACTGAGCTGGACAGTGACACAGGCAGCAGGCTCTCAGCTTTGGACTGTGACCAGGGCACCCCTGTTGCACATTCCGGTGTGCTAACCTCAAACATGGAGGTTGTTTCTTCCACGATGGCAGTCCTGAGGGGCAGAGCTGAGAGATGGAGGGCTGAGGGAAGGGGCAGGAAGGGTCCGAACCATCAGAGTTGAGTGAGCTGCAGGGAGACCCCGGGGAGCCCGGACGAGGCCACACACCCGCGTCACCACACTTGCCCAGACTCCTTCCTCACTCCCGTCCATCAGAGCCTCCACTGTTTTCTGCAACAGTTACTACTTGATGGTCTATCAGACACAAAGACACAAGCCAGGTGCTAAGTAATAATACAAGTTTCCGAGAACCCCTGCTCCTCCCTGTTTCTTTCTGCATTTCCCTCGTGCCCCCTCACCTCTCCTCCTGCGCCCAGAGGCCAGGACTAGGAAACGCAGGCACGCAGAGCGGCGACTTCTTTATGTCCCAAGACCCTCATGGCCTCACTTGCTTTCTCTGCCCTGGATGCCCTCTCCCCTCCCCCCTGCGCTCCCCTGGGGGTCCGGATCCCGGGGTACGACCATCTCCTTTCCAAACCAAAGGGGCGGTGTCATTGAAGAAGCCAAGCCACTGAGCCAGGATGACCAGGCACGCATGCGGGCTGCCCAGGCTGGGGCCCTTGCCTTCAGAGCCCCCCCAGTGGCCCACGAGGCCCTCTTTGTCCCCAAAGCAGACATCACAGACGGGGCAGCGGTAGACCTGCTGCCTCCAATGTGTGAGCTGGTGCCTGGCCAGCCCCGACAGGGACCCAAAGGCCTTGCCACAGCGGAAACAACATCGTGACTGCTCTGTGACGTGGGCTTTCTGGTGGCTGGCCAGACAGGCTTTCCTGCTAAACGTCAGAGGTCCTGAAGGCTTTGCTGGGGGACAGTTGGGCCTGGTGTCCAGGCAGGGGGCTCTGGCGTCAGACGCCTGGGTCCCGGTCACGAGCCCCAGGCTTGCGGTGGTCGGTGCCTGAGGCTTCACAGCAATCACCTGCTTCCTGTCTGTAGATGGCTGGGTCTGAGCTACCGGACCCTTGGTTCCTAATACAGGTTCTAGGGTCCTGGCCGCCGGCTCCCGGCAGCTTGCCTGGCTCCTCTCTGGGGCCTCCTGAGACTGAGCGCTGCCACCCAGAAGCCTCACAGCATGCTTCCAGTCCCTGGCCACTGGGTCCTGGTTTTGGTGCGTCTTCTGGTGGCGTTTGAGCTCAGAACGGTCCCGGAAGCCCTTCCCACAGAAGGCGCAGGAGTGGGGCCGGTAGCCCAGGTGCACGCGGCGGTGGCGGCTCAGCCCCGACGCATCGCAGTAGGTCTTGTCACAGAGCGGGCAGCAGAAAGGCCTCTCCCCCAGGTGCATGCGCCTGTGGTAGCTGAGGTCCTTGGGGTTCCGGAATGACCTCCCGCACTGGCTGCAGCTGTTCGTCTTGTGGGGATTGTGCACAAACTGGTGGCTGTGAAGGTTGGAGCGCTTGCTGAAAGCCCTGCCGCACAGGTGGCAGGAGAACGGCGGCCCGGCCCGGGGGGCTGTGCACTCGGGGGCCCTGCGGCTGGACCCCAAGGGGGCACAGGGCTGGCCCGAGCCTCTGCAGGCAAGGGGGACCTTCTTATCTCTGCCCCTGCTGCTCAGACTCCCTTCTGGAAGCTCCTGCTTCTGGCTTCCTGCAGTGGGGGAGGCAGGTTAATGAGACCCACTCAGGAGAGGGCCCAGGTCAGGCTGCGCCCCCCTCCCTCCCTCCCTCTCCTTCTCCAGGACCTCACAGGCTAGAGACAGAAGGACCTCTGGGTTTTCACATTAGAAGCAAACAAAAATTTAAGGTGGAATCTTCCAGCAAAATCAGAGATCAGAACTTTAGGTTATGCTTACATTTCTGGAAATCCACTTCCTCTCATTTTCAATATTTCATGCTCCCACTGACTCCTACAGGTGACCTCGTGTGTCATGCAAACAGGGACACCCAAGTGAAAGGCGGTGCCCTCAGCACTCAAGCTGGGAAGGGGCGTGTGGACCGCGGCGTGTGGTCAGCACAAGTATCCCCCACGTGAGCTCGGCTCATGTCCCTTCCTCGGAAGGAGTGTCAGCAGGCTGCGTGCGGTCCAGTCCTAGAGACCACAGATGCTCACGTGTCCTAAATAGTTTAGATATTCCTCTTGGGCCACAGGACGGGAGCAGATGGTCCCCGGCTCTCCTGAAGGATGTGGGCCCGGGGAGGTTGCCCGAGCCCTGACGCTCCGGGTCAGCTTGCCGGCCACCCAGGGCACGTCCTGGCCCCTCCCGCCCTCCCGCCTTCCAGGGCTTACCCGAAGGGAGGCCTTCTCCATCTGGGGCCTGGAGCTGGAGCTCCGTCCTCCACTGGTTCTCTTCCTGCTCCAGCTTCGTGACCAGATCTGGGTTAGACAGAAAGATGCCGACTCGGAGTGGGAAGGAGAGAAGCCTGAGGCCCCAGGCCTGGCTCCTTCCTATCCAACGGGGACAACAGACTACCCCCTTCCATATCTTTGGTTTAAGGACCACAATGTGGGACACTTTGGTGCCAGGAGGAGAGCCCCTAGCCAAGTTCCCGGCACATGACAAGAGCAAGTCAGTCAACGCTGGTTGGATAAATAGGTCATATCCAAGCTGTCATCAAGTTACAAGTATTATCTTTGCCTTCACAGGCTTTCATTTCTTCTTTTACCCTGAGCTTAGTGACCTACATCTTTCACAACCTGGGAGGTAAGGAAGGTACGGGGTCAGTAAAGCCAACTGGGAGCTGAGCTTCCTGCTCAGGGAAACCAGAGGTCCCGAGAGCCCTGGGAGCCCCAGCCTCTCACCCACAGACATCAGGTTTCTGACGGTCTCTGACATAACGTCCTGGTAGAGGGCCCTCTGACGGGCATCTAGACATGTCCACTCCTCCTGGGTGAAGTTCACTGCCACGTCCTCAAAGGTGACTGGCTTCTGGAAGAGCAGGAGAGACTCAGGGAGTCTGTACATGAGACAGGCATCCAAGCACAAGGCCTAAAAACTGAGAGAAGGGGAGTGCCTGGCTGGCTGAGTCGGGGTGGGTGGGGTGGGGTGGGGTGGTGCGTGACTCTTGACCTCAGGGTTCTGGGTTCAAGCCCCACGCTGGGTGCAGAGATATCTTTAAAAAAAGAAAAAAAGAAAAACATGGAAGGAGGGGAGAAACAGGAAAAGACAGGCACAGAGCCAGCAACATTGATTTGACAGAAAGGAAGGCGGGGCGCCTGGGTGGCTCAGTGAGTTAAGCATCCGAGTCTTGATTTTGGCTCAGGTCATGATCTCACGGTTCATGGGTTCGAGCCTCGCGTCGGGCTCTGTGCGGACACTGAGGAGCCTGCCTGGATTCTCGCTCTGCTCTCTCTGCCCCTCCCCTGCTCAGGTGCACATGCTCTCTCATGCTCTCGCTCTCAAATTAAAAAAAAAAAATAGAAAGGAAAGAGAGAATAGAGAGGAGTGAAGAAAAGATATGGGGGGCAGGGGCATGTACACTGAATATACATAAACAGGGAACCTAGACAAAAAGGGCTGTCACTCCCCGAATTCCAGGAAGGGCCCCTGGGTGAGATGGAGGCTCAGACAGGCCTGGCAGCCCCATGTCCTGGCAGATGTCGAGCTTGAACAGTGGGAAACTCTGTGGGACCACAGCCGGGGCACAGACAGAAGCACTCCAGGCTCTGGGACGGTCCTCCCTCCCCAGCTGGGTGTCCTCACCTGCACCCACGCCCTCCACCTGCACTCTCTCTGTGTGGCTTCCTGCTGGGCCTCCTCCTCCGCCTGAGGGAGCTGTTTCTGCACACGCTGTATGGGCTTCTCCTTCATGGTGTCTGTCTGCGGCTCTCTCCCCTCCAGGCCTGGCCCCCAGGGCTGGCCGCATTCCTTCCCAGGGCTCTCTGTCTCCCAGAAACGGAGCAGATGGAGGGGCTCTGCAAATGCCTCAGGGGTCTGCATGGCTTCCTGAGACCAACGTATCTGCCCTGAGGGGCTGTTGTCCTGTTTTTGCCTGCTGTCTGAAGTCTCTTCTTTTACAACCCTGCGCATCTTTGGTTCGGGCTCCAGAGGCTGGTCACCGGGGCTCAGCCACCAGTGTCCAGGAATGCCAGGCTGAGGCTCTGAAGACACCAGCCCTCTGTTCCTTCCTGCTCCGAGCCACTGGCTGGCGCCCACCTCTAGGAACCTGCAGTCAGAGGGAAATAAGGCAGCAAGAGGGGTCTGACAGACATCACCGAGCCCTGCCCTGCACCGCAGGACCTCTCCACCTGGCCCCAGGAGGTAATAATCACTGACTCTAAGGAACCTGAAGTCTGGAGGTGCCAACAAGCTTGGCCCCCAGCACAGTTCCTGTTGGAAGCCTGTGCACCACTGAGGACACGTGCAGTCCCCCGGGGCGGCACGCGCCCTAGATGGGTCACAAACCCCTTGTGCAAGCATCTTCATTCTGCTCTGGTTTCCCCAGAAAATGTGGTCAAAGGAGACACTAAGAAAGACCCCACCTAGTACTGAAAACAACGTGATTCTGGGGATTTGTAATGTGCCTTCTGTGTGAAGATGCTCTAAGGCACAAGCTTGAAACAATCTGTAAGCTCAGTTATTTAGGCTTGTCTGTGGGGCCAGCTCTGGGGATGCCCGCCTGTCAGGGGGGCCAGACCCCCCCCTCTTGTTGGCAGACTCGCCCTGCACTTGGGGTGGGAGGAGTCACAAGAACAAGGACATAGCAGGGAAAAGGGCATCTGACGCTGGAGGCGGCTGATGGCTGGAAAGGAAGCTGACATGCCTGAGACCTGAGCCAGCTCTCTCCGACCCTCCTGCCCTGGGGACCGTTCACAGGGGTTGTGCATAGGTGCAGGCCGGACCGGGCCTGGCCCTGGACCCCAGCGCCCGGACCCCGGACCCGACTCCCAGTCCCTGGCCCCGGACCCCAACCCTCAGCGCCCGGACCGCAGCCCCCCCGCCCAGCACAGAACCAACCCGCAGGGGCCGGCTTCCCGCCCGCCCCCCGCACGCAGGAGCAGTCGCAACAGCATCTGCTGGGGTTCGCGGAAGAGGCCCCCGGCCGCGCCCAGCACTGACCACATCCCCGGGAGGAGAGGGAGGCCGGCGGGGGGCGACTCAGCACACCTTACGGGCCTGGGTCCCGCCCTCCCAGCAGGAACGTGTCGCCATCTTCCCGTCCCCAGGCTGCACCCGGCCTCTCCTCGAGCCCCAAACCGTCGTGTTTCCCACAGCAATTCTGCCAGCGACCTAAACCTGGGCTCACCCGCCCCGCGTCCAGCTGCGCGGGCTTTGGGCCCTTGAGGCCTCGGGGCGGGCGGAGGCCCTGCACCCGCCCCCCTGCAGGCGTCCGCCCGGCACCGGCCCCCGCCTCACGGCCTTGCACGCGCCCCCCATTCGGCCCTCCAGAACCCTTGCCCGCCCCTGCCCGGCCCCGCGACCTCGGGCTGAAGCCTCCCGCCGGCTGGAACTATAGCGAAGGCTCGGCGCCGCGTGTCCACGCCCCGACACCCAGGTTTCCCCCGGGGTCCCCGCGGTGCGGAGCTCCTCCAGAGGGAGGGGCGCAATGCCCGCCTGCCCGCCTAGGTGTGGGCTGACGAGCGCGGGACAGAGCCCCCGCGTGTGCCTCCACCCGCGCGGGCTTCACACCCCGCTGCCCCACTCACCCGCCGCGCACCGGGGACGAGGACACCGGGCTGTGGGGCGCCCCCAAGCACGGCCACCCCGCTCTCCCAGACAGGCTCCACAAGCCCGGTGGCCCAGCCAAGGCTGTGGGCGCGCCAAGGTCAAGGGTTCACAGGGTGAGGAGCCAGAAAGGAAGAGAGCCCGCCCACTGCGAAGCCCACCCTCCCACCTGTAGTCCTCGCCGGTCCCACCCAGCGCCCGACCTCGCCCATTCCCAACCTTCGTTTGCTCTTGAAAAGAGAGGATTAAATGATGTCTCATTAAACCTCGCAACCTCCAACCACCATCATCTAGAGTGCACAGGAGAAACGCAGAGGTAGAGGCCTGGAGAAGGAGAGGTGCAAACACGGGTACATAGCATCTTAGAAAAATGAAGGCCAGGGCCTGGGAGGCTCAGTGGGTTAAGACTTCGACTTCCACTCAGGTCATGATCTCGGGTTTGTGGGTTCCAGCCCCAAGTCAGGCTCTGCCTGTCTCCCTCTCTCTCTGCCCCTCTCCTGCTCACATTCTCTCTCTCAAAAATAAATGAACGTAAAAAAGAAATTTTAAATAATAAAATAAAGAGAAAAACAAAGGCAAAGGGCAGACCGCGCACAGTGACTTCGACCCCGGAGCTCGGGGAGCACAGGACCCCGAGGGTGGAGCCTGGGCCACTTACCCCGACTCAGGGCAACCTTTCTCTATTTTTTTTAATCAGTCCAACAGATATCACGTTTATTTTTTCCACTTAATTAGCACTTATTCCATTTTGTATTATGATAATCATTTATGTCTCACATTGGCACTGGGTTTTACAAAGTACTTTTGTAAACACGGCCTCCACTGAATCCTCACAAGCATCCCCAAGGTAGATTTGTTATTCTGTCTGTGCAGGTGAGGAAGCAGTCCCAAAGCCTGCCTCCCGCCGCGGGAGACAGCGGAGCCAGACGCTCTGCTCCTGGGTCTCCAGGGCCAGCACAGCGTGGCTGGCAGGGGCAGCCTTAAATCTCTTTAAGGTGCTCGTGGGGCACAGACCATCCCGGTTTGTGTGCGGAGGCCCTCCGCAGAGTCAGACAGGCTGCTGAGGGTGGGGGCTGGGTGGGAGGGAAAGCGGGAGGCGCTCCTGAGGTCCTGAGGCCATCCTGATGCATGTGAAAGCCGCTGGGGGAAGGGCTGACAAAGGTGTTTTCCACTGAGCATGAAAAAACAAAGCAGCCTTTCAACAGATAGGATCTGACCCTGCACTTGCACGAACATGCCTCTCTTTCCTTGCTCAAATCCCAGCCCTGGTTACAAATCGCCTTATTTACCAAACTAGGCGGCTGGACCCTGGACCACAGTTTGCCACTTTGATCTGGTCCTCAAGTCTTGAGGGTCAGCAAAGAGATGAAGAAAATAATCGGGAATTCATTCGTTTATTCAACACGCACTGGACCACAAGTTTGGGGAGGGGGTGAGAGACCCCCAGTCTTCGTCATCAGCAACCCTCAGGGCCGTAGACACTCGACTGAGCAACAGGACTTGATAGCCTGGACAAAGAGCAGCACCGTATGCACCAGGATGAGAAGAAATCGGGTAGGGAAACCACGTCGGCTGCTGACAGAGGCCGAGGAGCATTCTGAAATGTCAGGAGGGGGTGCGACAGGGGTGACAGTAACATGGAACACAACAGGAGGCAGACGCTGAGGTTCAACAGGTGTGAAGACACGGACCTGGAGGAGGACTGGGAATTGTGGCCACCTCTCTACATGGAGCCTGGGGCCTAGGTTTGGGATAACTGAAGGCTGATGAGAAGGGACAAGGGAGAAGCCCTCCTGCTTCTGATCTGCATGGTTCCAAACACGGACGCAAACTCCTGAGCCAAGCACCAGCTTGGGGGCAAAGACCCTGGTCTGGAATTTACCAACGACCAGAGCGCTATTTTGGCAGCTGCCTTCGAGGATTTAGTGGAGGCCATGTTTACAGACGTATTTTGTAAATGGAAAAGCCTGCCCAACTTCCTGGTTCTCAGTCTATAACCACTGCCTGAACTCCTTCTCATTCTTACACAGGTGGTAAACTGGAAGACCTCTGTACCAATCTAGCAAGCTGTGGCAAGCGCTCTGCGCACGGAGCCACTGGTGGAGGAGCTGGCCCAGAGGCCGTGACCGCCGGCTGATCAGGGAGCAGGACTCGGGCAATCAGGCTCCTCACTCGCTCTCTGTCCTTGGGCCGTACTCACAAGGGGAGATGCTCAGAGACACAGTCTTGAGAGAGTAGGTGGTATTGACACCATGTAGACTGAATACGTGACTAAATCCAGTCAAGGTCTCTATATAAACTCTAGATTCTGGCGGACAGGTGTGTGACCACCCACGACAAACTTCATACGTGAGTCCCTTGCTTATTAAAACTGCCACCTACCAACCTGGAGTGTGGCCTGCTTTTTTCTTCAGTCACTCCTTGCCCTCTATGTATGACGGCCAGTTTCAGATGCCACCCCCGGGAAAATTTCTGAGGTTTTGTCAAACCAAGAGCTACAAGTCCCCATGACTGATGATCTTGCCGATTGGAGAGGCGCCCTTGGTTCCGGACCCACCGCCGTCCTGACCTGGTCACGGGGTTCAGTCCTTTCGAAAAGAAGCTTTACCTTGTTATTGGGCTCCTGTTAAAACTAAACACCTGACCTAAGGAAGCTTTGACATTCTGGCTTCATAGTCACATTTGCGGGCTGGTCAACTTGGACTCAACTCCTCGCCAAGTGGGAGAGATCCAATGAGCCTTGCTGGTCATGCTGGGATGGTACATTTAGGGATGCAGCTGGCCTGACCCAAATGTCACAGTTCTATGTGGAAAAGTGGCAGATGACCCTTTGGGGAGTATTTTATCCCCCAGTCTGCTGTCTGAAGCAAAGCTGCTGGCTCAGCAGGGCTCTTGGGTTACACCGGGCCTGGACCACTGTGGTTCGGCGAAGCTAGAAGCCAGTGCTGTGTCCGGCTGGCGCAGACATTCAGCCTCAGAGGCGGTTATTCACAGCTGGACATGGAGGCTGTCATTCTACCCGGGGGGCGGAACTCAGGGCCACTGTCATGGCTGTCACCAATAGATCAGCTTTTCTATAATTTTACTGACTCTCGGGGCTGTGCCTATGGCCTAGCTATTTGGTCTGACACTCGGAAAACTATGCTGGTTACACATCTCTCCTTGCAGAGAGAAATAAAGCCAACTGCTGACCTAACATCCGAGGAGCCCACTGTCTGATGAGACGGGCCTGGAACCAATGTGCTGAGGGACAAATCAGACCCATTACTGCCTGGATCCATCATCATCCCGGACGTGGCAAGACGTGCACCACCACCGACTGGGCACAAGGGACAGGGTCAGGCTCTGATTTGGAACTGTGACTATTCCGTTGGTCTCGGAGGGAGAGAGGGAGGCCACAGAGCAAGGGCTGCTGTCCACACCTGCTCCTGGAACATGGACTTGATTGGATCTCCGACCCTCTCTCAGAGCTACGAGTGGTGCCTCACCACTGCCGACACTTTTTTAGGGTGCAGTGTTGCCTTTCTGGTCCCATCAGCCTCCTCCAGCAACAGCACTGTGGCCCTTGAAACTAATATGCATCATGTTTTGGCTTTTCAGACCATTTTTAGTCGGAGGATGGTGTGCCTTTTATTGCAAAGCCTCTTGACAATGGGCTGATACTCAAGATAATTAGTGAATCTTTTATGCTTCTTATCCACATTCACAGGCTGAACACCCTTCTCAAAAGTTGACTGAAAAGGATGTTGTTTTAGTTTTTTCCCCTCACCTCCCCCTAGCCCACCTCAGTAAGGCAGCTCGGTCACCCTGTGCTGCTATCCCCCTAAAAGCATGATCTCGTCTTGGCTACTTCCTGAGTAATGATCAGAACAGGAGGTTATATAGACGTGTTTTGGAAATTTCTGGACATGACGCTTCTTTCTTTTCCTTCACAGCTAATGACACCCCCAGGCTGGCCGGGCTGGTGCCTCCCCTTGGCAGCAGCCCTGCCAAAATGGGAGGGGGGGGGGCGCTAAGAGATTCAAACTTAATTCTGGCCTGGTACCTGGATTCTCGGATTTACGTGGTCCTGGATTATAAGGGTAAGGACCACTTGATTCAGTACATTGCTCACTGCGTCCCAAGTCCCATGTACACATAATGGATTTCCGTACATTTTATATAAAAATGTTCTTGTTCTTCCTGTTGAAACAGGAAAGGGTTCTGATTGGTACCATTCAGGTCACATGCCAACCACTGTAGCCGACCACTGGCTACACTGATGTCAATCACTATGCCAAGGGGATAGGGTGCTATGGTTGGCTGGGACTTGGGAGGAAGCGACTGTGTAAGACAAGGGAGTGGGGTTTTGCTTGCCAGAAAAAGAGAGCTTGGACAGGCGAAAAGAGACAGACCCCCACACTTAGAGAACACAACTTTACATGTATAAAATATGTATATAAACATAAAAGAATGTCTGGATATGTTACATGCACATCCTAGAAAGTTTGAGAAGTCTATTGGCTAAATTTCTTCTTTGTCTCAACAAAATTCTATGTCAATATGGGAGACGTTAGATAGTTCATTCTTAACCAAGTCAGGATATATTAATTACCCTGGATTCAAGATGTGTTCATGATTAAATGAAAACATTAATTGTATTTGATGCATGGCAAACAATAAGTTTTACTTCTCCCTCTACACCACTCTCCTTCTAGTCTCTATGACGTTACCAACAAAAACATGATTTCTGGTAGACGAGGTACCGATTCCTCGCTATCTGAATTGACAGTAGGTAACAGGTGAATGTGTGAAAGCCCGTGCTGGCAAGGCATTGCTGACCTGCTTCCTATCCTCCTTGAGGGAGAAGATGTATTCTTGTTCAGCCTTATTCTGATTTGTGATGCTAACTCAATGAAAGGCTTTATAATTAGATCCATATAAAACAACACACCAATCTTGTAACCCTTACATCCTAAAGCACTCTAACTTTCAAGGCTAAAGACAACACCAGACACGCTTCAATGAGTTTAGTCTTATTTCATGTACCTGACTCAGTAGGAGGGTTATAGTAATTGTCTGCTTTGTCTCCTGCCCTTGTGACCTTATAACCTGTTTCTGTTTGGGGCTTCCTTAATCCTCAACTGTTGGTTGCCCATCCCTGGTGGAATCCAAGACGGCAGTTCAGTTTTTTCAATCTTTCTCCTCCTAGTCTGGTCTCTTCTCCTGAGTATTCCAACTGCTCACTTATCTGGTTCCTTAGGTGCCTGACTCCGGCTCCCTGAGTGGGCTCCCCTGGTTCCTTGCCCATCTCAGACTCCTCACGATTATTGACTTCCTAAACCCCCTGTTTTCTGAGGATGGGATTCCCACCTTCGAGGTGCTGATGCTTCTTCCGTGCTGTCTTCGCTGCCAATGCCTGTCAGGTCTTGTGCCCGTCGTTGGCATCTTCTCTTTCCTCCACTCTACCCTTAAATGTCCACTGGATTTAGCTGCGTGGAGCTCTTTGATGACTCACTGAAAGGGGACCTGGTGAAGTGATGGGCGCAGAGGGCAGAGTGGAGGCAGCTGACACAGACTTTCTCAGGGACTTTGCTTTGAAGGACGGCAAAGGACTAGCACAGTTGACTTAGATGGGAGAGGGCTGAGGGTACTTATAGGTCACTAGGAACGATCCAGTTGGGAGGGAGCAGTTGGATGTAGAGGGAGAAAGAAGAGCAGACAGCATGAGGTTATGGAAAGTAGAGATGCCATTTTCCACTATGAGAACACAGAGACAGAGAACAACAGTGAGCAGAAAAACAGAATGTGCAGATACAAGGAGAAATGCAGAAACAAGAGTTGGTAGGTGTACTTAATGCCTTGGTTCCAGTCTCTTGTGAGGCCTAGTGGTTTGAAATACTTTAGAACTTTAAGATACTTTCTACTGATTTTCCTTTTTCTTTATACTCACCCAACTCAGCTTCTAATGCTTGCAAACAAGAAAATTTGACCATGACATTGCTGAGTTCAACTCATCAAAGTTTTCAGATTAATTTTAGGGGCAAGGAGAGGGAGAGGGACAAGGGAGAGGGACAGGGAGAGGGACAGGGACAGGAAGGGAGGGAGAGAGGGAGAGGGAGGGAAGGGGAGAGAATCCCAAGCAGGCTCTGTGCTGCCAGTGCAGAGCCCAATGTAGGGCTCAATCCCATGAACTGTGAGATGATGACCTGAGCTGAAATCAAGAGGTGGACGCTTAACCAGCAGAGCCACCCAGGCGCCTCCAGCATTATTTTTTAAAACGTGAGCATAGCTGACACACGATGTCACGTTAGTTTCGGGTGCACAACATGGTGATCCCACAGCCCTAACCTCCTGCTGCGCTCACAAGTGTAGCCACCGTCTGTCACCATGCAATGCCTTACCATAGTCTTGACACTACGCCCTGTGCTTTCGTCCCTGTGATCAACACTATTTCTAAAGGGGGGACTCTTGACTTGAGCTTATTGTAAGGAATTCCAGAGTCCCTAGTATACTTGGAACCCACTACCCAAGACTTGTTTTTCCTCTGTCTTTAAGCAGATGACCTGGCCCCCTGCTAGCCACAGAAAATAAGCCGTACAAAGGAAACCCCTTTCTTCAACATATATGTATTTATTTCCCTGTGCCTTACCTCACCTCCTTGGAATTTCTGCCACATCCACACAGGGGAAAACAGTATCGGCTGGGGGTGCTCCTCCAATAACAAGTTTCCTGGTTTTCTTACCTTCTTGAGATACAACTAATCAATCCATCTAATGGATTTGTCGGGCATCTTTGGTGTTGGACAGAAATTATCGCTGTAAAAACATAATCACATGGGGAACCCAGTTTGCAACTACGCCGTTTGCACACAGCCACCGAGTCTGCTGCTTGGGCTAACTTACCCAAAGACTGGAAGACGGCAACATTCACAAAGCATTTAGCCGCTCTCTCTTGGCAATTGCTTGTAAACTGAGACCATGAGGTGCGGCGACCAAAGGCCACCTCCTCAGGATATGACTCCACCAGTCTTCCTCGTTCTCCCAACAAAATGCAGGTTTCTCCCACTTTCTGAAGGCTTGCATTAGGCTGCTTCACTGTTACCAAAGACCTGTAAGTACAAGTAGGGGCTTTTTGCATAAAGGCCAAAACTCTCTTCAGGTTTTTTTCAGCTAGGGAGAACAGGCCCTCATGTAGGTCTTCTGTAAAAACAGTGTGCCGGGCATTTGGAAAGCAGGGCTCACTCTGTGTTTTCGTCATGTCAGCTTCTGTAGGTCCCATAGAAATGCTCTCAGATGGGAGGAGACCGCATCCTATTTTACAAAATCAAGTTCAAATGAGCCTCACGGTTATGTGTGAGGGATCACCCCATGACAGCAGAGGGGGGCGAGTGTGCACGGGACTGGGGAAGCTTCTCGACCAGCTGTGCTTTAGAGCCACGTGGGGCTGGTTACCATCAGAGATGTTTCAGTACACATCCCTGTGGACTTTTTTTTTTTTCTGGCTCCAGCCTGTTTTCTGGTGATGACTTCTTTGAACAGTTCTGGCTGGATGAGAACTATACCCGCATGCCTTTTTGTACCGCCAGCTACATTCTTTGTGGCATTTCCTGATCCATTTTCATCTTCTAAAAACTCACCTTTTTAGCTCCATTTCTAAGCCCACTTTTTAAATGTTTATTTATTTTTGAGGGGGGGAGGGGCAGAGCGAGAGGGAGACAGATTTCAAAGCAGACTTTAGGCTCCAAGCTGTCAACACAGAGCCTGCTTTGGGGCTCAAACTCACGAACTGAGATCATGACCTGAGCTGTAGTTGGACGTGTAACTAACAACGGAGCCACCAAGGGCTGCTCCACACCTACTTTGATGAAGTGATGAGGTTGATGCCAGTGATATCAACACAAACACTGAATGGAAGCTTCTTAATGCTACTGTATTAATTCAGTAATTTCCATTTCCTTTCGCCCATTCTTTTTCTTCTGCACATCCCAACGGAGTCAGACTGCTGCCACACAGACCCCGCCTGTGCTGACCAAGGCAGCTCTTCTCAGCTGCAGGCACCGCCCTGGTCCTTAGCCCGGATCCACTCACGTGTGGGTCCTGTGCACCCGCTGCTTCCTGGGCCCAGGGGCCCTTTCTTTATCTGCCTGTCAGACCTCTCCCCTTCAGCACAACTGTCCACCTCTTCTGTAAAGTTGTAAAGCTTCAAAAGGAGGCTGTTGAGCTCTAGTCCAAAGGGCCAGGCAGTTCTTCTCCATTGTTTCTGAGGCACTTAGATGTTTCTATTAGCTTTATTTTTGTAGTAGGATTCCCAATCTCCATCTGTACCACGAGATTGTAAGGTCATTCAATGTGGAGGACCCTGCCCTACCCACCCTTCCATCTGTCACACGGCAGAGTGTGGACTAACAAGATTCAGTACGTGTGGAATGAATCGGTCAACAGGCCTCCAGTATCTCTGTATCTCCTTTGAAGCCACGGAGTGCTTGAGGGCTGGGAAAGCTGCATTCCCGTCCCACAGACAACAGAGAGCTGCTAGAGTTCCTGACCCGTGTCTCCAGGGACTTGAGCTCCCTGTCCTCTTCCTCTGGAAACCCTCTTATCCAGACTTCAGCGAGACTCTATGATGCTGCCAGGTGCTATGAGAAGAGAGAATGGGGGTGACCTTGTTTGGAAGGCATCAAAGATAGTTCTGGAAAGGGGATAAATAAAATCATGAATTTCACTGAAGGGTATTAAAAAACAAATTAAGATACTTTAGTATCTAGAATGAAATAGAAGGACAAAGAGAGACCATGTTTATGCACGGACAGGACCTAAGAAGGTAGAATGGCACTATCAGCTGTGCCTGTGCTTGAGGGCTGGGGCTCTCTTATACACAGCTGTTTCCAACAGTTGACAAATGTCCTTCTTTCTTTCAACACATATTTGAACGGACTCTACAGAACAGGCCTACAGGCACAAAACCACAGTGGAATGAAAATAGGCCCCAGGACCAGGCTTGTCACACGACGGCCCCACAACTTAGATGCCCTGGAGACTTGCACACTGTGCCCCAGAAACATGCTTAAACAAAAATGTTTACAGAAGTACTATTTGTAGAATAAAACCCACAAAAACAGGGGCACCTGAGTGGCTCACTTGGTTGAGTGTCCAGCTCTTGGTTTCAGCTCAGGTCAGGATCGCATGGTTCAGGGAACTGAGCCCCATGTGAGGCTCCACACTGACCTTGGGGAGCCTGCTTGGAATTCTCTCTGCCCCTCCCCCACTCACTCTCTCTCAAAGTAATAAACTTAAAAAAAAAACACAAAATCAAAAATTGGAAATGACCTCAACAATAGAGTAGGTAATTAAGATGTGGCACATTCGTGCTGTGAAATGAACTACCTGAGAAACACGCACTTCAGTGCTGGTGATGCAGTGGACAGACCATGGAAAGCCGTGAGGCTCGTGGGGATGAATGACTCGCTCTGACGCACCCTCGGCACAAGGAGACTGGGGAGGGGAGGAGGATCGACCAAGGAGACCCGGAGGGGAAACCAGTGAGGTTGGAGAAAACCCAGGAGAACGTGTTATCCTGGAAATCACGTAGACAAAGTGTTTCAAGGGCGCCTGGGTGGCTCAGTAGGTTAAATGTCCAACTTTAACTCAGGTCATGACCTCGCAGCTCATGAGTTTGAGCCCCACGTTGGGCTCTGTGCTGACAGCTCAGAGCCTGGAGCCTGCTTCGGATTCTGTGTCTCCCTCTCTCCCTGCCCCTCCCCCACTCGCTCTCTCTCTCTCGCTCTCAAAAATAAACATTAACAATTTACAAAAAAAGTGTTTCAAAGAGGAAAAAAAGGAAATGAAATATATGGTGCTTCACATCAACATGGACGAAATAAAAAATATTAATGAGCAAAAGTAAATTATAAAATTTTCATCTATATAAATGCCATAAACAGGCAACTATGCACAAGTATGTCACTTAGAAATACAGATGGCACAAACTATAGAGGTGTTAATTACCACAGAATCCACGCCTCCAGGGACGAGGCAGGGGTGTAAACGTGAGCACAGGGGCTCCAGTTCCCCGCCTCGGCGGCAGGTACCTGGACGTTTGTTACTATCTCCCAACTGGATGCAGGCATTTTCGTTTGTACATTCATTTTGCATTCTGAGTAAAAGCATTTATGTGACTCATGATTCATGGCTGCTTAGGGTAAAGACGGTATTGTTCAGGCACAGTTCAAGGAGATGAAGAGTGACTCGCGAGGTAGACACGATGTTGCCAGGTCTGGCGAACTGGGCCCTTTCACTCCGAGCTGCCTGAGCCGTGAAAGTGCCTAGTGATCGCCAGCTGCCGTGTTCACACTAGATTCAGAGGAAAAAGAGGGGAGGCTGACCTCACCGTGTCCGGCACTGAAATCCTCATGGTAAGTAATATCTTAAAGTTATGTATTTCTTTAAATGTTTGTTTAGAGAGAGAGCATGTGAATGGGGAGAGGCAGAGAGAGAGAATCCTAAGCTGTTTCCACACTGTCAGCATAGAGCCTGACGTGGGGCTCGGTCCTATGAACTGTGAGATCATGACCTGAACTGAAATCAAGAGTTGGACACTTAACCACCGAGCCACCAGGAGTCCCTGTATTTTTGTTAAGTAATCTGTACACCCAACACAGAGCTTGAACTCACGACTCTGAGATCAAGAGTCACTTGCTCCACTGACTGAGCCTGCTAGGCGCCCCTAGTTATGGACCAGGTTGCTTTTCAGTCCCACTCAGCTCAAAGGATTTAACCTAACCCTACTGATTGGGGTTCCTAAGTTGGACAATACGCCCCATTGCAAGGCTGAGGGCCCACCACTGGGACACGGTGACGCAAGGCCAAAAAAGGCGCAGAGCAGTGTGCAGGAGGTATGGGTGGGAGGTGGCTACCATGCGGAGGAGCAACAGTGCAGGACAGCCCCATCACTGGGGGGGGGGGGGCGCAAGTGAGCAGCTGGCCCAAGAGGGTGGGCGTCAGGACCCGAAAGCTGAAGGGCGACACTCCCCGCAATGTGCCTTTTCCATATCTCTGATTTTCTACTCATCACCTCTGAACCCTTACTTTCCCAACTTTTAGGTATCTGGGAAGAAAATGAACCGAAAATGAAATCAATAAATTTCATTCCGCTTGGCGACTGAAATTTCCACTAAATGTGTAAATTTGTTTTCTGAGTTATCAAGGAGGCTTGGAGGACACCTGTTTGAGAAAGAGTTTGGTTTACCTCTGACCGGCTCTAATGTTGGGAAGATGTTGCTTTCATGGCCATGTGTGGAGCTGGAGGCCACCTGAGAGACCACTCCCCTCCTGTGGCCTCCCTCCTTGCTCAGCTGGGCTTGGTCAGGTGCCTTCCTCACACAGGACCCGTGCACGCCTCCGGTGTCACCCTAGCCATGTTGTGAGTGTCGAGTGGTCTATGCCATTACTCGTGAACCAGTCAAGGGCAGGGATCTCTTTTCATTCACTCCTAGTAACTAACAATACTTGGCATATAGGAGGCTGTCAAAATTAGTTCCTCGCACACACGAGACTGGAGGGCCCCATTAGTAGCTCCCAGGTAAAACTACGAATGTGAAATCAAGGATCCAATACTGACCTACGGCAGTCTCATCAGGACACCTGTCAAGGGCTAGGGCAGGGGAAAGATGCGAGGTAGCTGAGAACAATCCCTTATTCAGATTATTGTCCAACCACCCAACGGAGGAGGAAACGGCATCACAGAGGATTAGCGACCTGAGCATAGAAAGGCCAACTAAAAACAGCCAAGTTTCAAGTCCAGAATCATGTGACACAGATGCAATCCCACTGAACTCTGGGGAGAGATGGAAGATAGTTCGAAAAACAAAGTCCACTTCGGAGACATGATTTTATTCTAAAATCACTGAAACTTGACTAGTCTTTTATTTTTCCTATTTGGCTTCTCAAAAAGGGTGGCATGGTTAGGAATTTTCTTTGATGTGGTTTTATGACTGTATTCCCTTCTTCTCTATTCTTTTCCACCAGAACATTCACTTTGATCCGACTTCTACTGCGTGGCTGCAGGAGTGGATACGCAGTGATGCTTTCAAACTCCTTCACCTCGCTCTTTGCTCTCCCGCACCTCCCACGGGTCAGCGGCGGGCTCTGGCCTTTTCTCAAGACTCCCTCCTTGAGTCTCTGCCCTCCCAGCTCTCTGCCCCACAGCATGCGCTCCCGGTGCCCTTTCATTTGTACCTGCTCCCTCTCGCTCACCTGCTTTCTCCTCTGTGCGCTCAGGACGCTGTGCTCCTCCGGCACAATTCTGGGGAGGGTGGTGTCGCCAGGGGCCCGCAGTAATGGTCTACGTGTCTTACTCTTAACCTCTCTGACCTGACCTGCTCTCTGGACATGCCTTTCTGTGTGTCTCCCCTCTCTTGCAGGAACCAAATAATACCGTTTTTGTCTCTCCATGCTTTGGGTTGTTTCCCCCTCCAATTTCTTCTTCATTTCACGCCCCGTCTCTTGTTCCTTCATTTCCACTATTCTTTTATTATAGTAAGACTCTGTTTTGGCAAGCCAGTAGTCAAGAGAAAGGGCTTGCTCCCTACACAGTGTCTCGTACTCCTCCTGGTATTTCTGAGTTATCAGCTGTCTTGCCGCTGTCGTGTGCACGCCACCTAGATTCTGTCAAAGCGAGGCAGAGAATTTCATAATGGGACCTTCTTTTTCCTTTAAACACATTTAAAAGCATACCCTCATTACTGACAGCGAGAAAAGGTACGTGGGTGTAATAATTGTGATTTTTACTTCCATCGCTCCTAGGTGAACCCATGAACTCTGACAGTTGAATTACCCACCACCAAAATCAGTAACTAGTGTTTTAAAAATATAGTATTGGGCGTTTTCAACATAGTATTTTGTTTTGCAAGTGAGGATATAGCAAAACACATCTGCCAGTGTTTTGCCTGCCAGCAAAACACAGGCAGGGGTCACCTGTGGTGCAGAGTTTTAAACTCAAGGCTCCTTCTCCTAGTAGTTCCAAACCGTAGGATGTGAAGATTATTTACCAAGATTTTCTTCTCCAGTGGAGACTGCTGACCTGCAGCAATCCTGGGGTCTGTAGACATTTTAGCCCAGGCCAATCTGGAAGATAAAAAGGCAGCGGTAGATTGGAATGTAAGAGGTGTCAGAACATACCTGCTCACACACTGAATGAACCAAAAAACCCAGGTGTTTTGGTCAAGACCACGGGCATGTCCCCCCAGAAAAAGCCTGCTAAGAGGAGGACGACTCCAGGGCCATGTCCCCCGTGGGAAACCACTGCGTCCCTGTGACGGAGAATTTAGGAAGAGCATAAAATCCTTTCATAGAAACAAAAAGCACACATCTCGCGTGGATCCCACGTGAGCCACTCTGAATCTCGAATCTGGGGCTGGGAGAGGGAAGAGACCGGCTCCTCGGCACAGCGCACGGGCACATCTCCGCTGGACTGCTCAGTGTCCCGGCTGCCCTCTCTGGAGAAAGTCTCACATTCCAGTGTCCGGAGTAGATTCTCCTTCTGCAGTTTCTCCCTCCAGGCCCTCTCCGCCTCGATCAGCACATATAGCATCTCTGCCCTGCAACCTTTCCTTCTGAAACTCTCTTCTCATCTGATTGCCCACCTCTCCGACTGCCAGCTTGACACTGCCACGCATCCTGCACCTCAAATCCATTATGAGACCATTCCCTGTTGAACCCTTAGGGTGGGACTTTTTTTAATGGGTCACGCTGATGGCAACATAAGACTGCCAACTTTTCACGTGTCATCCCTGGTCTAACCTGAGTTACTATGAGGTCATATTGAAGCCACTGGGGATGCCTGGCATGTCATCTCCGTGCCTTTGTTCGTACTATTTATGGCAAAGAGCATAGGCTTTGAAGCCTGCCCGGGCTATTTGTTTGAGCCCTAATTCCACCGCTTCTGCGGTGTGACTCAGTGCAAGCAGCCATTTCTAAGTCAGTTTCCTCATCTAAAAAATGGAGTTGTAAGACAAACACCTGCTTCTAGGAGTCATAAAGAACGAGTGCGATTCAGACGAAAGAGCCTGGCACGACGCTGGACACGCGGTAAGTTCCCATGAAATGGCAGTTGTCTCTCGTCCACAGGTCAAGCCCCTGACTCTCTCTATAAAGTCTTTCTAGATGATTCTATGTAATAGTGATTTTGCCTTCTGAACACTTAACATCTTCTTACTTCTACAACTCATTTGAAAATCAGTCGAGGTTTACATTGTGATACCCAAACTCCTGTACCATTTTCAACATTTTCATGCTGAAATTTAGACTCTTTAAGGGTGGTAACTATAATTTATATCTACAAATACAACGCGGTTGTATCATTGGAATGAATCTGGTATCAAATATTGGAGCTCCCTGACCTCCTAGGCACATTCCTATTTGCCTATATATACACCTATTTATATTTTTTAAATTTAACTTTTAGTTAACGTACTTTGTGATTACCTGTTTTGATATTTTAAAAATATGACCATCTTATTACTTCTCAGTATACAGAATGTAGCCCAGTACTTAACATGAGTGTGTGATTCCCAAGTGCTCAAAATGAATGATCTGTTGATTGACTATCCATACCACGTGACAAGAGCATCGTCCTCTCTTACACTCCCCAAACTGCTGCATCTCCCTTGTACTGAAACACTTGCAGTCTCGCTTGAGGCAGGACTGGTCCTTGCCTCTCACTCTGCCCTCCCAGTACTCCCAACTGTATTCTAATCATCTGTGCTCCTGATGGTCAGACAACAGTGTTCAACTTTGCAGCCCAGCCTCAGCCGAAAGCCTGGGCATAAGTGCCTCAGCCGCGAGGGGCTGGGAAACGGCCATGCCTCACAACGCTGGCACATGGGAACAGTATCCGACTCACGGTGGACGGGCACTGGCTGGCCAAAGTGAAAAGAGAGAGAGAGGGGAAGACGTCAATTTCCATTTCCAAAGGAGACACAGAGAAACTGCCTACATCATGGGCTCAGCAACAGACGGCGCTTCTTAAGACCACCTGACAGCCAGCTAAGTGAAATTATGGGGCTTGTCACGCTCAGTAGCTTGCTCCGTAGCTTCGCTACTGTGTGTTTCCATTACTACAGAAAACGGCCG
The DNA here is from genome assembly GCA_030068075.1 of Paguma larvata. NCBI lineage: Eukaryota > Metazoa > Chordata > Mammalia > Carnivora > Viverridae > Paguma > Paguma larvata. The sequence continues at coordinate 28,411,721 of CM057829.1, forward strand.
AGCAGAGCGTGTCCCTAGGAGGGACCACAGTTCGTCTCTTCCAGCGGGTCCAGTGGTGGCTCCACGACGCCTGTATGTAACGGGTTCGGCACAGCAGTCCGCTGGGCTGGGCTGGAGGGGCTGGGAGGGGACCAGGACCAGCCCCGAGAAGCAGTCCCTTCTGGATCACGAGTTTCCGCTCTAGACTGTAGGTTACGGATGAATGAAAAAAGCTCGTCCTCCTGTGTTATAACTCACATATTAGGGAAATGTCTATGTCCACCCAGTGGACGCCGGCAATTCGCAGCTGGCTGGGCAAGAACCAGAGGACCAGGTGGAGGTGGGCCCGCGACCGGAAGCCGAACTCAGCCTACGTTGTGGGGAAACGCTACCCCCCGGCCGCGGCCTCACCTGGGAGGCGTGTCGGAACCTGTCCCGCTTCCCCAGCTCCACCCGCAGCACTTCCTCCGCCTCAAGAAGCCCGCCTCATTCCCCCTTGGGGCTCAGGACAGCCCCCGAGGCTGGCAGTGCCGGGCAGAGGGCCCCGGGAGCACGGGAACCTGAGGGTCCCGACGCTGAGCTGAGCTTTCACCCGCTGCAGAGTCGCAAGAGGAAAATTCCGGCCCTGAGGCCAAACAGTCCCAAGAAACCAGTATTCGGGAAGGTTCCCTAATTTTCAGGAGCAACGCCCCCGCGACTAGTCAGAGAAAACAACTATCCCAGGACTGGGTCCTCAGGGGGGGAGCGGTCGGAGGCGCAGCTTTCATTACCCAGTTTCCCGTCCGAAGTCGCAGAACCAGGGGGAAGCCAGCGCCCGCGACTCCTCCCCAGACGTCCCTCTCCCGCTTCGGGAACCTCCGGTCGCGGCCGCGCTCTCTTATGACGTCACAGCCGCGCTCGCCTCCCGTCGCCCGGCAGGCTCTGCGCAGTAGTGGCCGCCCTGAGAGGAGGCGGAGCGCGGAGGAGGGCACCCGGGAGTCCCGCCCACGTCCAGGGGCCGAGCTGGAGCCCCGCCGGGGGACCGGCCGCTAGCGCGCGCACTGACCTCCGCCCCGCGTGGGTCATGGACTCCGGGCGCTCCCACTCCCACTTCCAGTCGGACCTGGACTTCTGTCCAGACTGCGGCTCCATCCTGCCCCTGCCCGGGGTTGAGGACAAGGTCACCTGTATCCGCTGTGGCTTTTCCGTCGACGTGCGAGGTGAGGGACTGGCGCGCTGGGGCCGAAGGCTGCGGGCGCGGGGAGCGGGGTCAGAGTCGCGTCCCCGCCCGTGTCCACAACCCATTTTCACTGCGTGCAGACTTCGAGCAGAAGGTGGTCAAGACCACGTTTGTGTTCCACAAGGTGGGGACGTCAGTACCCGTGGCGGCGGACGACGGGCCTGAGTTCCAGGGACCCGTGGTAAGTTCCCGACGTCGCGGACCGGCCCCACGAGGAGGGCGGGGAGGAAATGCAGGGGTGAACGCGGAGATGGGGACCCAGATCCCAGAGAGGGAAGCGAGTCTCTGCGGCAGCAGCGTGTGGTGTGAGGACCATGAGCTCTGGTTCCGGGCAGGCTCCCCGCCCCCCCCCCCCGGCCCAGGGCCCCCTGACCCTCCCGTGCTGACCTGCCAGGTGGACCGGCGCTGCTCGCGCTGCGGCCACGAGGGGATGGCCTACCACACCCGGCAGATGCGCTCAGCCGACGAGGGACAGACGGTCTTCTACACCTGCACGAGCTGCAGGTGCGTGTCCTGCTGCCCTCCGCCCCTTCTCTGTCCGCTAACCACGCAGATGCGCTGATTCGCTCCTTGTGCGCAAGAAACCGTTAGTTTCTCTGCTCGCATCCCTCATTTCTACACAATTCAGGGAATAGGGGGATTTGTGGGTGTTTTACTTTCGAAAGTTACATTTCCCTTATCCTTTTTATAGCCAGTGAACTAAACCTTTTGAGACATGTAGAAGGAAAATGAAAAATGCTGAAAGCGAGTATTGCTCAGTAGTCAGCATGTTATGTTGGAATCTCCTCGACACTCGAGGTAGTTTTTCTTTGCTGAGCATTAATCGCAGGTGCCTTTACGCCTTTGTCTGCGGTGGTCTGTAGTTTCAGCAGAGTAGATCAGGATGTGCTTTCTTTCCTTGATCCTGTTTGGGATTTGTGGACTTTCTAAAACAGGATTATTTTTCCCCGTCATCCTTGGAAAATTATTAGCCGTTATCTCACTAAATACCATTTCCCCCCATGTTCTCAACTCTCACATTCTAGAGCTGTAATCAGCTTATTAGGCCGCCTCCTGTCTTTCATGTTTTTCCATCCCTTTTCTCATCATGCTGCCTCTGGGTAAATTTCTTCCCAGCCTCCTACAGGTCACTAATTCTGTCTTCTGTTTATTTCAGTTATTGCTATTAAAAACATTTTGAGTTCTACTTCATTGTTTTTCAGATCCCCTCTGTCATGATTAATAATTCCCAATTTCTAAATCATATTTTATTTACTTATTTTTTAAATTTTATTTTAGAGAGAGAGAGTACACAAGTTGGAGAGAGAGGGGCAGAGGGAGAGAGAGAATCTCAAGCAGGCCCCATGCTCAGCACGGAGCCCAATACGGGCCTTGATCCCATAACCCTGGGATTATAACCTGGGCCGAAATCAAGAGTCAGATGCTCCAGTTATGCGTCCCACTCTTGATTTCAGCTCAGGTCATGAGCTTCCTGACTTCCGGCCCCACATCGGGGTCTCAGGATCTGTGTGCAGAGCCCGCTTATGATTCTCTCTCTCTGCCCCTCCCCACTCCGCCCCTTCCCCCGGACTCGCTCGCTCTCAAACTAAACAAACTTCAAAAAAGATGCTCCTCCTACTGAGCCACCCAACCTTAGGAGGTGCTCCTGAGATTTTATTTTTAAGTAAGCTCTACACCCAACATGAGGCTCGAACTCACAACCCTGAGATCGAGTCACATCCTCCCTGAATCAGCTAGCCAGGTGCCCCATTTGTTAACTTCTTTTTTTTAATGTTTATTTATTTTTGAAAGAGAGAGGAATTATTAATCATGACAGAGGGGATCTGAAAAACAATGAAGTAGAACTCAAAATGTTTTTAATAGCAATAACTGAAATAAACAGAAGACAGAATTAGTGACCTGTAGGAGGCTGGGAAGAAATTGAAAGGGGAGGGGCAGAGAGAGAGACAGAGAGTCCCAAGAAGGCTCCACGCTATCAGCAGAGGCCGACTTGGGGGTCTTGAATCACAGATTGTGAGATCATGACCTGAGCCAGATGCTCAACCGACCGAGCCACCCAGGTGTCCCTCCTCCTTTGATCTTTTAATCGAATGTCTTGTCTTATGCTGGAGCCTCTTCTTTTGCTCAAATATAATGACTCCTTTCTTTCTCCATAGGTTTCAGGAGAAAGAAGACTCTTGATTTTTTTCTGGGCGACTCAGCAATCCCTCCCTCTATTCCTCCTTGGAGGGCGAAGGATATTGGGTTCTTAGATCCCTTGTCCATCCTGGTTGCAGTGTTTTTCTCCCACAGGATGATCATGTGCCATTGTCCCCAGAGTACACCTACTCCAGTTGTTTCCTTATTAAAGTTATATTTTTTTAATATGAGCCCGACATCTGTATGTTATTTGTATCTTGTTCCAAGAGAAATTTAAATGAACTTACAGAGATATATTTGTTCTTTCAGTAAGTATACGAGCTACGAAAAATAATATAAACTAGCACATAAAAAAACAAGGACAAAAAACAAATAAGTAAATAAAGAGCCAAGGATGGGACTAATATAAAAAAGTAATTATGAAGTATTCCATCACTAAATGTATTTGGTCCTGAATTTTGGGAAACAAATGTAGGAGTTGGGAGAGTGGGATATTCAACAGGTAATCTAACCAGATCTCTTTGACATGTGAATTTGGACAACAAAGCATCTGATACCAAGGGATACCAGTATGTACATGGTACAGGTGGACACTTTCAAAATTGTTCTGTTATTGCTCTTGAGATAAATGTAATACATATTCATCATAATAGATTCATATATAGAGAGGCAGAAAGAAAAGTATTTTTTTCTGTGAATCCCACTGTACAGAGATACTTTGTCTTTTTTAATGGGCTTAACTATACATGATGAGTTGTATCTTGATTTTTATCAGTTTGAACCAAAAACTTGTAGTCCAAACACAGCATATTCAGATTTACTCTGGAAATCCGTACTTTTGCGTTCCTTGGCTTAAATGGTGATCAAAGGGTGATAATAGTAACCATGATTACCTTGTGATTGTGTGGCCCTTTATACGTTCAGGACTCTCAAACTTACCTGGTCTTGTTTTTGTTTTTAATTTTTTAATGTTTATTTCTTTTCGAGAGATAGACAGAGACAGAGACTGGGGGAGGGGCAGAAAGAGACAGAGACACAGAATCCCAAGCAGGCTCCAGGCTCCAAGCTGTCAGCACAGAGCCTGATGCGGGGCTTGAAATCATGAACTGTGAGATCATGACCTGAGCCGAAGTTGGACACTTAACCGACTGAGCCACCCAGGTGCCCCTACCTTGTCTTGTTTGACCCCCAGAGCAACCTAGAGGGATGGGCAGGGCAGATTTTACTGTACATTTGAACTTTCCCATGCAACTTCTGAAATCTGAAATAAATCTGTTTTATCTACCCCATTTTAAGCCTCCCCTGGCCCCTAACACCGACTGGGTAAAGTCCAAGCTTCTGAGCAGCACACAGGGCCTCCCCCATAACCGCACCTGCCTGCCTAGCCTCACCTGACACTCCTCGTACATCCCAAGCAACGCAAAACTGCATTTTCTTCAGTGCACACACTGAATTCGTAAGCAGCTCTTTACCAAACAAAAGCCATTTGCCTGTCTTCCAGTTCCCTTTACCCTCTTTTGCTTCTGGAGAAACACGGTATTTCTATCATCGCATACATTTATGACCATTTCTGTGCCTGATGGTACTCCTCTCCACCCCAGAGAGCTTGTTGGCAAGAAGTAAGTAAATTCAGTTTAACGGAAGAGATTAGTATGTGTCTTAGATGTTTGTTAATCCTAAGCAGGCTAGGCTTCCCCATCGGGTTGGCAGCTGTAAGGTCGAACACAGCGCCAGGCAACAGTCCCAGTTTAAGGCGCCATTAAGGACCTTGCCCCAACACCTGCAGACACCAGCGACCACCAGAATCCATTCTTTTATTTACCTTTTTAAAAAAAAATTTTTAACGTTTATTTATTTTCGAGAGACATAGAGACAGAGTATGAGCAGGGGAAGGGCAGAGAGAGAGGGAGATACAGAATCTGAAGCAGGCTCCAGGCTCTGAGCCGCCAGCACAGAGCCTGATGCGGGGCTCGAACTCACAGACCGTGAGATCATGACCTGAGCCGAAGTCGGCCGCTTAACCAAATGAGTTACCCAGACGCCCCTACCTTTTATTTCTTAAGGTTTATTTATTTTGAGAATCTCACACAGGCTCTGCGCTATGAGTGCAGAGTCCCACGAAGGACTCCATCCCACGATCCCCTGGATCACGACTCAATTGGTAATCAAGGAAGGGTCTGGCGCTCAAGGACTGAGCCACCCAGGCGCCCCCCCACCTCACAACCCATTGTTGATCAAGTTCTTCCACCTGCTCCTGGGCCCCAATTCTCCATTCCCAGAGGAAAGGAAACGAAGACAGGCCCAGGCGGGGTGGTTACTGCCGCCAGGACAGGTGGTCTCCCCTGCACCCCCATCCCGTACCCCCACCCCCACGGCACCCGGCAGCACCTGTACCCCCACCCCCCACTGCACGCGGGCCGCATCCCTATCCCCGCACCTCCACCCCCATCCCCCGCTCTCCGGCGCCCCACCGGCTCTGCCCTTCCGGACCGCCCCTCCTGGCGTGATTCGGCCGCGCATGCGTCCCGCTGCCCACACGCCACACCCGCAGTGACGCCTCTTCCGCCAAGTCGGGGGCTCCTGCTGGCGGCGCCTGCGCACTGCCAAGTTACGGCGGAACTAATCCGGCGGCGCCTGCGCTTAGACGCGTGCGGCGCCCTAGAAGGGAGAAGGGGAACTACGGGGTGCGTCACACCCGGAATTAGCGAGCCGGAAGTGGGGTTGGACAGGTTCTCCCCAGGGGTGGGGAAGCGGAGGCCCAGGAGGAGGGGGAAAAAAAGAAGGTGGAGGATCCTGGCTGCCACTCTGAGTCCGATCCTGATTCACTTAGAGCCCAGAGACACAGAGAAAGGGAAGGGCGTGTCGTCCCCCTTCCTCCCCTCCTCCCTGTCCTCAGCCTTAGCCATGGCCGAGGCAGGGGCCGGGCTGAGTGAGACCGTCACTGAGACAACGGTTACCGTGACAACCGAGCCCGTGAGAAAGGCGGGGGGGGGGCGGGGTGGTGATATGGGGAGGGAGGGGATAGGGCTGTGGGCAGAGTGGGGTCGGATACCTGGGGCGGGGACAGTCGCCAGTTACTGGGGCTTTGGGCATCGGGAGTCAGGAGACACGTGACGGGGAGTTAGAGTCGGGGCGCAGGTGCTGCTGCACGCGGGGCTGGAGACCCAGGGACCGGAGCTCGGGGTGCTTGGGGGAACGAAGCGCTCTGTGAGATGGCTCGGCTGTAGGCAGGCTGGCCGCCAGCACACCTGCCAGCACGTGTTTGTGCAAGGGGTGGGCGTGAAGGGAGGTGCAGGAGACGCGGGAACAAGAAAGAGGAGATGGAAGATTGTTGAGAAATAGACACAAGTAGCACGTTTGCAAGAACAGGTTGAGTTGCTTTCAGAAGGAGAAGGTGTACTGAGCGTCATTACCCCTGGGTTATGGGGGGCCGTCTGGGTGCGAAGGGTAGGTGGGGAAGAAGAGGGGAGCGCCGGGCTTGAGAATCAGAGAGGCAAGGAGTGGTTCTTTCTCTACTGGGGACCGAGGAAATCATGTTCAGTTACTAATACCACCGAGAAGGATTTGGGGAGGAAGATGGAGAAGCAGCGAGGATTATGTTTTCCTTTGAAGACTTGCTGGGACCTTCCCTAGGTTAGGAACTGTGTCTTCCCCGTGTCCTAGCAGTTGTCGCAATCCCAAAAGGGCTCCTTGAGGTCAGACACCTGCTCCAGTTGCCCTTTCCCAACACTCAGCTCCTCTGTTGCTCTGTCTGGGGCACTGACTGAACTGGGCCCCTGGGGAGGGAGCTGGGCAGGTCAGGAGGAGGGTGCTAACTGGGTCTACCTGTCCTTCTTAACTTTCCAGGAGAACCGGAGCCTGACCATCAAACTACGGAAGCGGAAGCCAGAGAAGAAGGTAGAATGGACAAGTGACACTGTGGACAACGAGCACATGGGGCGCCGCTCATCAAAGTGTGAGTGGTTCCCTCTGCATCTGCTCACACCTGCCCACACCTACCCACAGGCCTGTCTGCCACCTGCTCACACCTACACACAGGCCTGTCTGCCACCTGCTCACACCTGCCCACAGGCCTGTCTGCCACCTGCTCACACCTACACACAGGCCTGTCTGCCACCTGCTCACACCTGCCCACAGGCCTGTCTGCCACCTGTTCACACCTGCCCACAGGCCTGTCTGACACCTGCTCACACCTGCCCACACCTGCCCACAGGCCTGTCTGCCACCTTCTCACACCTACCCACAGGCCTGTCTGCCACCTGCTCACACCTGCCCACAGGCCTGTCTGCCACCTGTTCACACCTACCCACAGGCCTGTCTGCCACCTGCTCACACCTGTTCACACCTACCCACAGGCCTGTCACTGCCACTTTCACATACCTGCTCACACCTGCTCACACTTGGCAACAGGCCTGTCACTGCCTCAGTGATTCCAGGCGTCAGAGACACTAGGCTAAGACTGGAGGGAGAGGGAGGGTCTTGTCCTGGGACAGGCCAGGGCCTGAAGGCAGGAGGTATTAGCGGAGAGAAGCGGGGCTTTGGACCCCAGCCAACAGGAGGAGGGTACGGGGGCCTGAGTCCCCCCGAGGATGGGCCTGGGGAAGCTGGGTCCTAAACAGTGGAGGCATTTGTTACTGAGATCTGGTGGGTGAGGAACTGACTGTATATAACTTTTGCTCCTTTTTTACTGGGCTCCTCCCTCCAAATCCAGGCTGCTGCATTTATGAGAAACCTCGGGCCTTTGGCGAGAGCTCCACCGAGAGCGAGGAGGAGGAAGAGGAGGGCTGTGGTCATACACACTGTGTACGGGGCCACCGCAAGGGACGGCGTCACGCAACCCCAGGACCGAGCCCCAGCACCCCTCCCCAGCCTCCTGACCCCTCCCAGCCCCCTCCAGGGCCAATGCAGCACTAAATTTCTCTCTGTCCCACCATTCCTGTGTCTGTCTGGCCCTGAATGTATTCATGTGGCTACTTGGGGACTAAACCCATGGTTTGACCCCTTCTCCAGCCCCCTCCTGCCCTCTCCTCTGCCTGATGGAGGGAAGAGGAGAGGAGAGTGGACAGAGATCCTGGAATTCTGACTTGCTGCTACTTCAGAACCCAGGCTTCTGGGTTCTCCCAGCCCTCGTTTCTCCTTCCAGTCCTCATCCTCTGCTCTCCCAGGATCCAGGCATCTTGGTTCCAGTCTCTTCCCCTCGTTCTCACTGCCGAACTGCCTGTCCTGGGATCCGGTTCTCTTGGCCCCTTGCATTCTCGATTTGAGTCCCAAACACTTAAATTGGGTTTTCAGCAGCCCCAGCTTTCACTGCCAGGGTGCCAGCAGATTCCGGGCAACCTTGCCCAGCTGTGCTTGCTAATACTGGCTTAGAGCTCTTCCAGGAATGTGTTTACATAAGCCTGTGGGATGTGTGGGCCAGCAGCCTACCTCCTCATGCCCTCCAGAGGGGCTGGGAGAGAGGGGTCTTTGCTTTCTCACCTTTAATGGCAAATGGGAAGGGAAATAGCGATGGTCTCTTCTCACCCTCCTCATGGGATACAGGATCTGACACAGCTGGCTGGAGGCTGGTCACTTAGAGCCAGCCTTCTCCTCTGACTTCTGGCTTCTGGCTTCTGAGACAGATCCAGCGTAGTCCCAGGGGCCTGGATCCCTGGGAGAGGAATGGAAAGGAGGAGCAAAGAGATGGGGGTACACTACACTCTTACCCCCTCCTTCCCAGGCTTCGATGTCTCCACCAGCCCAGATGCCCAGCTCTCAGCCCTCCCCACTCTCACTGGGACCTTGAGATCACTTCCTAGGCCTCTTGCCATGCACAGTTGCAGAGATGAGTCAAATACCACCACTGAGATCTCATTTATTGCCACAGATGCACAAAATAAATAACCCAACATCACGAAACGTGTTAAATACGGGCCCATTTATACACATGGGGAAAGATGTGAAGCTATGTACAGGGATGAGTTTGGGGTGTCTGGGCCATCCCCAGGCTGAGGAGAGGAGGGGGGGTAGCACCATTGGTTCCTTACTGCAGGGGCGGGGGGGCGGGGTAGTCAGGAAGGTACCTAATGGGAAAGGCTGTGAGCAGAGAAAGCCGTCACCATGGAGCAGAGCTGGCCTGCCCCCTCCCCAGAACCGTATTGAGCTCCATGGAGGCCCTTGAGACCCAGGCCAGAGTCCGGTGAAGGAACCGCAGATTGGACTGGGCAGGGAAGCCAGAGCCATGGCTGGAGGAGGCCCGCAGAGGCAGGGGTGAGAAGGGAAGGCTTGACTAGTGGGGACTCTGTATAGTGGACACCACTGTTTGCCACATTGAGGGGCAGGGTCTGTTCCCCAGCTCAGGTCTGGAGTAGCAAGCAGCAGGGGAGAGGCAGGTGGCAATCACTGGGGTAGCAGGCGGTAGAGGAGCGTCCCAGAGGGAGGGGCAGGAAACCGGAGGCCAGCCGAGACCTTCCTGGTAGGGAGAAAAGAGGCCGTGTGGCTGGGTGGGGGTGCATGTGGACGCGGCCCCCGGCACAGGTGGGGGTGCTGCGTGGCGCAGGGGTGAGGAGCCTCCCGACGCGGAGGGGAGGCTCAGCCCTCGGCGGGCACGATGCGCAGCGGGGCGCGAGCGTCGCGGGTGCAGAGCAGCGGGAAGACCCGCTGCCCCAGCGGCCCGGGCGCCTGGAAGGCGAAGAGCAGGTCGAGCGAGCGCCCGTCGTAGAAGGCCACGCGGCCGCGCTCCCAGTCCAAGTCCACGCGGATGCGCCGCGGCGGGGGCCCCGCGCCGCCCAGGGGTGTGGGCTCTGGCGCCGTGAGCGCCCACAGGCGGCCGCCGCGGCCCTCCACGGCCCACACGGCGCCCGCCGGGCACAGCCCCACGCGGCCCTTGCGCCGCACCGACTCGCCAGCCGCGCCCAGGGCGTAGCGGGCCTCGCCGCCGTCCTCGTCCCCGTCCCCGGTGGCGGCGTCCGCCGTCTCCACCTCCCAGCAGTGCCGGCCGGCCCCGAAGCCCTGCGCGCCCAGCACCGCTGGGAGCTGGTCGAAGCGCGCGGGGCCGTCTGGGGGCGCAGGGGTCCCCGGTGGGGCCAGGCGGACGCTGCGGCGGTCCGCTGAGATGAGCAGGTGGCGGTGTGCGGTGCCCGGGTCCAGGGTCAGGTCGGCTGCGGAGGGGAAGAGGGGGGCCGAGTCAGAGGCAGGAGGAGACTGTGCAGCAGAGGGCACCAAAGAGGCCTCCCAACGGCTCCGAAGGCGGCTGAGGGGCCCAAGTGGGACGGGCCACTCCTGTAGAGCTGGACCGAAGTCCTTTGCTGGCCCAGCGCAGGCGGCACAGCGCAGAGATCAAAGGAGAGGTTGCCTGGGTTGTGGGGTTGGGAGAAGAGTGGGGCTGATCCCACTTCACGGGAGAGGTATGACCGATACCTCATCTGCCGTTACTTGGGGTGCCGCGTGGGAGGCGGGTCAGCAGGATGGGGAAGGTGGTCCTGAAGAGAAGGACTGCTAGCAGATGCTAGGACCCAAGCGACAGTGGGAGTGGACTGGCTTATTTCCCCAGGGAGCGTGGGGCAGAGAAGGAGAGACAAATAATCACGGCGTGTGTGTATGGTTTGCTTTTCAGGAAAGGTGTTTGGACTGGGGGTGCTAGAAGCATCCTAGGTTGTGTAGGATGGTAGGTACAGGAGGGTGGGGCACCTTTCCTGGCAGGTTTTTCTTTTAAGATTTTATTTGTAAGTAATGTCTACACCCTATGTGGGGCTCGAACTCACAACCCCAAGATCAAGCATTGCATGCTCAAAAAAAAAAAAAAAAAAAGGTGGGGGGGAGCACCTGGGTGGTGGCTCAGTCAGTCGAGCGGCTGACTCCAGCTTAGGTCATGATGTCAGGGTCCTGGGATCAAGCCCTGAGTCTGTCAGGCTCTGCACTGAGTGTGGAGACTGCCTGAGATTCGCTGTCTCTCTCTCTCTCTTGTTCCATCTACCCCTCTCCCTGCCCTGCCCTCCCGTCAAAAAACTCAAAACAAAAAAAGAGTTGCATGCTCTACCGACTGAGCCAGACTGAGCCAGCCAAGTGCCCCTCTGGCTGGCAGCTTTGGTACTGAGTGGGGAGGGAGCCCCCCAGGAGCTGCAGAGAAGGCCCAGAGCCCCAGGGGCAGAGTCCTCAGAAGCAGCTGACCTCCAGGGGTCATGACAGGTAAGAGGGGGGAAGCCCTGGAATATGAAGAACTGAGGATAGACATTACGGGTCGAATTGTGTTCCCCGCCCCCCACCCCAAGATATGTTGCAGCTTCCCAGGACCTCAAGTGTGAACTTAGCTGGAAATAGAGCCTTTACAGAGGTACTTAAGTTAAAATGAGGTCATTAGGGCAGGCCCTGGCCCAATGTGACTGGTGTCCTTGTAAAAGGAGCTGTGTGGCCCCAGAGACAAATGAGCACCGAAGGAAAACAAGGAGAAGACCCGGGCAGAGCGCCTCTGCAGGAGCAGCGCCGGCAGAGAGGCAGGGCCTTGGAAGGGCCACCCACAACACCTCCTCGTCCAGCCTCCGCTCCCAGAGCTATGGTCAGGCCCCTCCTTGCCTGGCGCTCAGTGCAGCCCCAGGGAACTCCTACGGACTCGACTTCAGACAAGACTCGATGGGGCGCCTGGGGGGCTCAGCCGGTTGAGGGTCCGACTTCGGCTCAGGTCATGATCTCGCAGTTTGTGGTTTCAAGCCCCACATCGGGCTCTGTGCTGACCGCTCAGAGCCTGGAGCCTGCTTCGGATTCTGTGTCTCCCCCTCTCTCTGCCCCTCCCCTGCGCACACTCTGTCTCTATCTCAAAAATAAACATTAAAAAAATTCTTTTAACAAGAAAAGACTGGATTATGTCTGAGAGGGAAGAAAGACACCCCGTGGTCCTGCCCCCTCCTTACCTGTCAGTCTGTGCAGCATGTTTTTGACCACTGGATAATCTTCGGGGATATCGTCGTCTGAGTTAGATGACTTGGGTGTTGGGGCGTCCAGTCTGGACAGATGAGGGAGAAGGGTCAGGAAGCCGGTAGGCACCCTCTGCACTGAGGCCCCCACCTGGATCCCACCGACATCTCGGGCAGGGAGGGGTGAGGTCACGCCCAGGAAAGCTGTGTGTGAGTGAGGACGGAGATGCGAGCCCACGGGGAAGGTGACAGATGTGGCAGCTGATGGTGGAAGAAAAGAACACTAAAGTGGAACTCACCTCCTCCATGTCTTCCTCGTATCCTGGGATGGCAGAAGAGAACACGGGAGTGAGCTCTGGGCTTCGTCTTTGGGCAGCCCTCCCTGCCCTCCCCTTCCCTGGGTAGCTGGGTCTCCCTGTCACCTAGGTTTCCCTGTCACCTCTCACAGTAACGTTGCCTCTTTACCCCTGTGCTCCCCCTTTCCTCATTCTTCCCCTTTTCCTTTCTGGCCCTTCCTTCCTCTTCCGCAGGGCCCACTGCCCCCCTCACCCTTCAGAGTCCTTACCGTTCCCGCTGCCGCCCCCAGCCTCACTCTGTGTCTCTCCTGGTTCCTTGCCTATGCTGACTACCTTCCTGAGGGCGTCCCTCCCCTCCATCGCTCCGACCAAACCCCGGGGCCCTGGGGCTAGGAGTTGGTATATAAAATCCTTGTAATAAAGCTGCTTCCCCAGTTCCCATAAAAGCCCAGTGGCGTTTATTGGGCCCTTGGCTTTGTGTCTCTCCGCCCTGACCAACTGTGTCGCGGGATGTCCAGCAGGCCGGGACACAGCGCCGGCTGCCCTCCTCCGAATACCAGGGTCTCCCTTCCCCCCTCACGGTCCGGCGGGGATGACTGGGGCGGCCCAGTGCGGCGCAGGGGAAGAGAGGAGGGGCGATTTGCCTAATCGCGCCAATTACACCCGGACTAATTAGGTCTATGTAGACTTCAAAGTGTGGAAGCAAGACCGAGACCGGCTAGGCTGCTGGGGAGAAGCCGGTCAGGAGTCCGGGACGCCTGGGGGTCGGGCAAGGAGTCGGGGCCGGGAGGGGCGCGGCCGGAGGCTGGGCTGCGGGCTCTCCGCCCCCGCCTCCACGGGTCCCCGCTCCTGCCGGGGGCCCTGGGAGGAGCCGAGGCTGACTGTCACACACGGCACCCGCGCGGACGCTGCCCTCCCTCCCCGGACGGCCCCTCGTCGCCCGCCCCTCCGCTCCAGCCGCTCGGAGCGCCGCGCCCCCCGCTCCGCGCGCCCTCCGCGCGCCGGCTCCGATCCCCGCCATCCCCACCCCCCAGGCCCCGCCGCGTCCCCAGCTCCCGGGCGCCTCGCCGCGTCCCTTCCCGTCCCCCGCACTTCCCGCGCTCCGCGCCGGAGCCCCGGAGGTCCCGCGTCCCTTGCGGCCGCCTCCCCTCCGGGCGCGCGCGACCCGCCCCCCCTCGTCCTGCCCCGGGGACTGCAGTCGGCGCCGCCCCCGCCCCCCGCGGCCGCGCCTCACCTCTCCGCGCGGGTCCAGGCAGCCCATGGTGGGGATGCGGCCCCCCCTGCGCTTCCCCGCGCGCGCGCCGGCCTCGGCCACCTTCTCCCGCAGCCCGCGGCTGATGCGCACCTCCACCGCCAGCCGCACGTTGGACCTCAGGCTGCGGCGGGGGCACTGCCGGCCGCAGCGGGGGCAGGCGGGGGCGGGGGCGCCGGCGGCCGGGGGGGCGCCCCAGACGCGGGCCAGGCACGCGCGGCAGAAGCTGTGCTCGCACGCCAGCAGCACCGGGTCCTCGAAGGGGCCCCCGCACAGCGGGCACGTCGCCAGCTGCTCCAGACGCTCCACCAGCCCCGGGCCCAGCTCGGGCGCCTCCATGGGGAGCGCGGGTCCCGGCGCCGGGCGTGCCGCGACCTCCGCGGCCGGCGGGCCGCGCGTGCTGCGAGCCGAGCGGGGGGCCGGCTCCTTGCCCGGCGCATGGACTTTCGGGCGCCCTCCGGCCCCCTCTCCGAGCAGTCCCAGCCTCCGCCGCTCTCCCCGACGCGTCAGGCTTTATAGGGAGGAGGAGGCCCCCGCGGCAGGTAAACACCGGGCCTTGCGCAACAGCTCACCTGGTTCTCCGGCTTCGCGGGTAGGGTCTGGGGGAGGAGGGCGGGAAGCGCGCGCGTCCGGGTCCTCGAGGCGAGCAGGTGGTCGGGAGGGGGCGCTCCGGGGGCAAGGCCGCACCGTGGGGGCGGAGGAGGGCGCCCCCCCCCCGTCTCCCCTCGGGAGCCCCAACCTCACCTCCCCCCGGGCCTGTGTTGAGCCGGTGGGCAGGGCGCCCAGGCTCGCTTTCGGCGTGTGCACCCACATCGCCGGGGTGTGAGTCACTCCAGGCGGCCGGCACACCCACTTCCCCGGGTTTGGGGGCGGGAGCGGGGATCCGGGCCTTGAGCGCTGATGTGTGCTGTCATTCCTGGTGACCGTCTCCTTTCCATCCTGTTGCCTTACCTATTAAGGGCTTAAGAACCCTCTGAACCTGTGGGGTAAGAGGTGGGGGAGCAGGCGCCCCCGCTCGGCTCGGGCGTCAGCTCCACAACCGGCTGGGCCTCCCTTACTACTCTCTTCCTACCTCTCTTTCTAGTTCTTCTCTCAGTTTTACCTGGTGCGTGTTTTTATTTCCACTTCCCCTTATTTGGGATGTACCCAAAGCTTATCTATTTCAAGTCTCTTGGTAAACAGTGGCCAGAGAGCTGCATTGCCAAGGTCACAAAGGCAGGGAAAAGCCAGAAGTGGAGCCATGGCCAGCCCTGATCTGTGCCCTCGCTGCGAAGGCCTGCCTCCACCCTGCCTCTGTTTTATTTGAGATCTCCAAACTCCCCTCTGCTTTCCAAATTTTCCCCTCTGATCTTTCCTCTGGCTCGCTCCCCTCTCCTCCAACCCCTGACTCTTCCCTCCTCTCCTCCCTTCCCACGCCACCACCTGCTAGTTCCTCTCATGGGAGGCCTTTCTGTCTGGCTGCCCTGCAGGGTTCGTGGATAAGGAAACATCTGTCCACCAGTGTGCTCACACGCGCTGTCGTCCAGACCCGTGTGCTCGTATATCCACGTCCAGATTCCCCCAGGCAGATGCGTTCACATAATGCAGACACCACACGTGTGCCCAAACAGTCTCAGACACACTGAATATCACCGGGCTGGACACCCAGGATTACTCAGGGACACAGAGACATAATCAAAGAAAACACACAAAGAAGAGACACTCTGTCATTAGTTTTATTGTCAATAAGAACAACAATACGGCGGCAGCAGGTCTTTATGGAGCAGCAGCATGCAGATAAACATAATAAAGATCTGGCAGCCCTTGAGGCACCTTCTCCTCCCCTCTGCTCCGTATTTACCGGGGAGACACTCAAATTGGACGCCCTGATAAACCCGCACGAATAAACACATGTGTATTTATCTTGGAACAAACCTCTCAGCTCAGTGCTCATAAGCCATCCAGCTACAGATATGACCGAAACCTGTTTAGAAAAACGGGCTTTGGAAGATGGAGTCCACGTCTTAATTCCTGGAACCTGTGAGTGTGTTACCTTCCAGGGCAAAGGGGAATTAAGCCGGCACATGGAATTCGGGTTGCTGATCGGGTTGGGTTTGAAACGGGGAGATTAGATTGTCCAAGGGGGTTCAAGGTCCACAACATCCTTAAAGGCAGAGGAGACAAGCAGGAGACAGTCAGCGGAGACGTGTGCGAAGTACTCAGCCTGACACTGTCGAGTTTGAACACGGAGGAAGGGGCTGTGTGCACAGGAAGCAGATGGCCCCTC
Source organism: Paguma larvata (assembly GCA_030068075.1). Lineage (NCBI taxonomy): Eukaryota > Metazoa > Chordata > Mammalia > Carnivora > Viverridae > Paguma > Paguma larvata. The sequence goes on from CM057829.1 coordinate 28,427,760, forward strand.
AGAGCTGGGAAGGAAGGCAACGGACCCCAGGAGGCCCCCAGGCCTGCTGACAGCCTGACTTTAGCCCAGGAGGACCCACTTTAGACTTCTGAACCGCAGGACTGTGAGGTAAGCGTGCGTGGTTACGTTTCTGGTCATTCGTTACGGCAGTCTCTGCTTTCCCCTGTCCCGTGGTCTCTGATCCTTTGGGATCGTCTGCACCTGTTTGTTTCTGCCCCTTCAGTCTGTTGCGTGTTCTGGAGTTCCCTGTGTCTCTTGGCCTTCTTGTCCATTCTCTTTCTCTTTTCCTTTGGATTGCTTCATTTTCTCGGTTCCGTCCCCACCACAGGGCCTCTCAGACATTGGGTCCTTTCCGGATCTGGGCCTGGAGAGGTGGGCAAACAGCGTGCGAGTGTGTCCAGAGAGCTTGCGTTCGCCAAAGCAAGTGCCCGCTGCGGCCTGCAAGGTCCGCTTGGTGGCTCCGTTCTGTTCACATGAGAATCGTCTGAGCAGCTCCTAGGTTCCCCATGGCGGGAGACGCCTCAGGCCAATTATACAGAATCTCTGTGGGTGGCGGGCCAGGCATCAGGGGTTTTAAAAGCTTTCCAGGCGATTCCAACATTGAGCCGAGGGGTGACGCGTTGCGTTACGTGATGAAGGTGAGGTGTGGAGATGGACCTGCCCTCCCCAAGTCAGCCCGCACTTCGCTGTGCCAGACGCAGGGCCTTAGACTGTTTGCAGGCTGATCTCGCCGCCAGGCCTGTGCGCCTGCTTGGGGCCTGCGTCCTCCAGAGCTGGACAAGGCTGTGTCCATCTTGTCATGCAGGGCTCAAGCCACATGGAACATACTCAAGAGAGGACATCTTTGCCCATCGCATCTCAAGTTGTTTTCCTCATCTTTACCCAGATGTACTGCCTTTGTGGCATTTATCACTGTCTGCAGTGCTCTGTGTATCTATTTCGAGCTGCTTCTGTCCAGTAGAAGGTAGTTTTTATAGGAACAGGAACCTAGCCTTTGTTATCTTCACTGTGCTTTCCCTGAACCTGGAACACTGCCTGGCACACAGCAGCTCTCAGTAAATAGACAGTAAAACCTTGATTGCGAGTAACTTGTTCTGCAAGACGAGCAAACGTTTCTAAGTTTTAACTTGATAAACGAGCAACGTCTTGCAATACGAGCCGTGTGTGATGTGGAACATCACATGATCACAACTGAGCCAACAGATCTCTCTCTCTCTCTCTCTCTCTCTGCGGGATTGCGGGTGATTGTCTCCCGTGCTCAGATGCCCGGTCTCAGGCCGCGGGGTTTGGCAGAAATCACTGACTTTTCAGGACATTGGAAGGTGCCCACAACTGACACTGGTGTATTTTTTGTCACTCCCAAGCACCTGTGGACAGCCCTTTGCTTTTCCAGACAAGAGTGAGCTTAGGGATGCTTTGCTTCATTCTGGGTCAGGCTGCCTGCAGACAGAGACCCTTTCCTCTGCTGCCTTATTGCCAGTTACATTCAATACAGAACATGAGAAGACATTAATACTGTACTGTAGTCAGCGTCCGTGCGAGCGTATGCGATGGCCCCCGCGCAGAAGAAGATTCCATGGAGCCCACAGATGGCAGTGATTCTGTTCGTGACAGCGAAAGTCGTCCTAGACAATGACCCTGCTCTCTCTTGTCTCCCTCACACCACCCACGAAGGTTTTCAAAGGTCAGGGCAGGTTAATGTCTTTATTTTTCTTTATTTTCTTTTTTATTTTGTGTTATATTACGGTACTGTAATCATTTTTATATGAATGATGAGTTATGGAACCAATCCTCTGAGTTTCTATGATTTCTTATGGGGAAATTCACTTGGACATGCAAGTGCTTTGGGTTATAAGCATAACCGTGGGACGAATTATGCTCACAAACCAAGGGTTTACTGTATACCCAGCCACTGAACTGCCTGCCACCACTTGGGCAAGGTGAAGTGTCTTATGACAGACGCTGCTTAGACCTTCTAAATTGCACAATATTCTTCTCCTTCTCGGTCAACAGTCATTCCACAATGGCAGAGGCCAGGCACGGTGCTGGGGTCGCTCATGCCGTATGAGGCATGGCATTCAGTCTGTGCTGGGGAAGCTCATGGTCTAGCCGTCACATGCCTTCTATAAACAAACCTTGGGGATTCCTGCTAACAACGCTCCTGCTCAGCCTCTGTGAGCTCACACCTGATGGTTCTCAGACATGTAGTACAGACAGTGGACATGTGGGGACGGGAATGGCCAGGAAATGTCTCACTTCTCGAGGCTGTCTCCCTCCCTCGCCAGAATCCCTAACAACTCTGCCTGAACCCTCTGCTCCCGGTCCTGGGCTCATTCTATCTCCAGAGAGCTGCCTGGGTGGAGGTGACTGTCGGTGTGTGCTGGCTTGGCGTTGCGGGCCGACTGACCGTGACTGGATCCCGCCTCTCTGTTGGTGTCACGTTAATGCAGGTGTCTCCATCATACCCGTCCCCACCCTTTTCCAGCTGCTTCCAGCAGGTCTCCTGGGTACTGTGGAAAGTAAGAAGGTGGGGCAGGCCTTAGCCCATCTGCTACTTTCTTTCCTTCTCTTCCTGCATCTTTCTCGTTTTGTTTATTCTTCAGTCTGGCTCTCCTCCAGTTCCGTGACATCCCCATCCTGTCAAAGAGTCCACAAGTTTAGGACACTTTAAGATGGAAAAAGGCAGTTGAGAGGCTGAGGACCAGACAGTCCAGGTCTTTGCCCTCAGGAAGTGTGAAAAGGCAGATGGAGTGTGTCCCTCACCCAACAGAACCCACCGCTGCTGGGTCAGGGAGTGTGATGGTGTACCCATCATCCGTGAGAGCTGTCATTACTGAGTTGTAAAGGTGCATTGGGGGGCGACGGGTGGGCTGAGGTTTATGTTGACAGATTGGACAATGAGTGGGAGTGCTTTCAGGAAGGCCTCCTGGAGGCGGTGACTTGTAAACAAAGGGCAGGTTGGGTTGAGTGGGAAAGAAATGGAAAGGCCTGAACCAAAGTCATGAAACACCTTTGGGGAGAAAACTGGCAGTGGCAAAAGGAGTCTCAGGGGATAAGAAGCGTAATTAAGGAGACACAGTCCTTTCTCAGGCCCCACTCACTGTGCCCTGTTCCCCAAGATTTTCTTCAATGTCGGTTGCTTCTGTAAGGACCCGTTTTTTAAACACAAGACTCTGCTGTTCACCGTGTGTGCGGCCATCCTGGGAACTGCCGCAGGTACCTGGGGAGACAGCCTTGACGGGGAGGGGGCTTGAGGCAGACAGAGGATGATGACTCCAGCAGACGAGCCCGAGGCTCACGGACACCACCCAGGTTACCGGGCGTCCCTTGCAGCCGAGCTCCGCAGCCGCCGGGGGCTGAGAGGATGGCTCTCCCCCCGGGGTTGGCGGTTTGCTTACAGGCAGAGCCAGGGCTGAAATGCAGATCCACCGAGTCCACACTCTGTGCTCTTTCCCTGAAGCGTTACTTCCTCTCTTCTGAGACTTGACTTTCTCTTTCCCATCAGTCTCCCTGGAGCCCCTGCTCCGCTGACGGTGCCTCTGGGGGGTTATTCCTCCTTCAGCTTTATCCGGGATGCTCATTTGTTCTGTGTCCTTCTGACCCGCCCCTGCCCCCCCCCCCCAGCAGAGTCACTTATCTTTCTTTATCCACAACCTTCCCTACTCGTTCTTCCCTCCAGTGTGTCCCTGGGGCCTTCTGACCGCCCCCTCCCCCCCAGCAGAGTCCCCTCGGGGGCTGCACATCTGCTCATCCAAGTCGGCTCTCAGCAAGTACTTGCCGAGTCCAGCATGGTGCTGGAAGCTCTGGCGCAGCAGTGACCGAGCCAGCCACGGTCCCTTGTCCTCTGGCAAATTAGATTCTGTTGGGAAAGACTAACCATAAGCGAGTAAACAAATACACGAACAAGATAATTATAGATGTGATAAGTGCTTTGAAGAATATAAAGTGGGTAATACAAGAGGAAGTAAGTGGAGGGGGTGTGCGCGACTTTAATAGGGTGTTAGAAAATGCTTCTCTGAAGGGTGAGGTGTGAGCCAAGCCCTGGGTGGTGAGAGGGAGCCCCCGGGCTGGGGGACAGGGGGACAGGTCTCGATGCTCTGAGTGTGACCAGCGGTGTGATAGGAGGTGGACAGGCACTGACAGGTGACAAGGTGCTGTACTGTGTTCTAAGAGCGGGACTACAGGGTCGGTCTGTGCGTTCACAGATGCACCAGCCTTCACCTCCCTTCCTCCTGCTCTAAGTCTGGTCCTCCTTTGCACCCTCCCATTCAGGATGAGCGTCCGTTTCCACGTCCACTCCCCCATCAGCGAGAACAAGCAGACAACTTGTTAGGGTTAGCCCCAGAGTGCAGGAAGGCTGCTCCCTGTCTCTCCCACACTCGTTTCAAATAAAGAGGTGCTAACTGATCGCTCTTGTATGTTCAGGGTGAGGCCCTGCCTGACCAGGAATAGAAGGAACAAATGATGAGATCCAGGCCCACTAACACCGATGCATGACAGTCAGCATGACAGCCACAGCCCGTGGAGACCGAGAGAGACACCGGTCACGTGCATGTCCACGCAGTGCCGTGAAGGGAGCTGCAGGTGTTGAGGACCAGGCCAGGGAGCAGAAACCACTCTCGGTATGGTCGGTGGCAGATTCGATGCAAGGAAGCACGTGATAAGACAATCATCGAAAGGCCTGGAGGGTTAGAAGTCAGGAGGTTCTGGCTGGACTCTTGGCTTAAAGGTCAGTCGGTCAGAAGCGCTGCCGCCGCCACTCCCACGGAGCCCTGGTGTCTGCTGGGGCTTGTCCACCTCACCTGCTGAGGAAGGCGCCCCCCTCGCTCCTGCCTCTCGAATCTCATACAGATACACCCCACTGGAGAAACCCTGCCTGCAAAAGTTTCTGAGAAGTAGAGTTCGTTTACTTTCCAACCTCTCCAGATAGAAGGGGCAGGAAGTCCATGCACGCGTCTCGAGTTGCCAGATAAAACCTGGGACTTCCAGTTAAATATGAATTTCAGATAAACAACAAATTCTTTTAGCATCAGTAGCTTCCAAACACTGTATGGGGAATACTTAGACTAAAAAATGAGTGATTATTTATCTGGGATTCAGATTTAAGTAGATGCCTTATGTTTCTGTTTGCAGACTCTGGCGAGCCCACAAAGATCCGGCACAGCACTCTGGTTTAGATGCGGGCGTTGAAGAAGGCCTCTCTGGGGAGCCAACGTTCAAGAAGAGCCTGGAGAGGTGAATAGAAGTTTGTCAGGCAGAGAGAGGAGGGAAGGGCATTCCAGGCACAGGGAACAGCTTTGCAAAGACTCTGAGGAAAGGGACAATCTGGGCCAGTTTAAGGAAAGCCGGCACATGGTGAGCTGCAGCTGAAGGCAGTGCCAGTAGGTGAAGACTTAGGCGGAGACCAGACCGTGCAAGTCTCCAGTTAGAAGGAGCCGAATGAGACAAGTGTGCACGGTCTTCCAGGGCCTCTGCAACCCAGCGGTACCCCCAAAATCTTGAGGGTGGGTTGTCCTGAAGAAAGAACTTGGTTACAGGCGGTGGCCCTGGAAGACCGCGCTCCAGAAATGTAGGTGACAGGTGGGAGCCGTGGGGCTGGAAAGGAAGGAGCAGCTGACTGGGAGCAGTTTGTAGACGGAAGCACTGACCTGGTCACGGGGGCTTGCGGGGGGGACCAAGGATGAGTTCCTGGTTCTGGGAATGGACTAGGTTCACCCAAACTGAGCTTTGGGTGTTCAGCTGGGCCCACAGAAGAGGGGGTCAGGACAGAGGGACACCAGGGCACAGCCTCTGGCGCTCTAGAGTGCTCCCTCCCCTGCACTTACCTGCTTGGTCCTTCTCTCCCTCCCTCCGTGTCCGCACCTCCGCCTTATCTACTTTCTCATCCTTGCTCTGCCTCTGCTTGTCCTCATCCCATTTCTTGGACAGAATCGAGCTCATTCAGGTGGACAGAGGAGAGGAGGCGAGACACGCAAAGGTTTCCCACGGCCGTGTGGTCCCCAGTCTCTCGGCGGACCCCGTACACCGTTGAGTCTCTTCCTGGTCCCAGGAAGGGCTGAGGCTGGACTCAGGCAGCCAGGGAGGCTGGAGGCTGGAGCAGCCGCATCAGTCCAGACCCCTCATCTTGGATCTTTGCCCACTGTGACTAAACTAGGTAAGATCCCGTCCTGTGTGGAGGAAGGTACACCCTATGCGGAAACAGTGGGATTTCCAAGATTTGACCCAACTTTTTTAAGTTTTGTGATTATAGAGTGGGGACATTTAGACTGGTGTCAGAGACTTGTTTTAATGATCAAAGGAAATCATTTATATTCATTTATTTAACAGATATTTATTAAGCCCTGACAGCGTTTCAGATACTGTGTTGGGAGCTGGGGCCTCAAGGAGGAGGAAGCAGACAGGAATGTGCCCTCATGGGAATTCCATTCTGATGGGGAAGACAGGTCAATAAAATGAGATGCCTGACAGCTGCGGAAGGGGCAGGAAGCTGGGGAGGAAGGGAGGGAGTACTGTGTAGGTGGGCCTGGGTTACAGTTTCAGCGGGTGATATTGGAGCAAGGATTTGAGGAAGGTGAAGAGATTGGCCAGGTGCTAGGAGAAAAGTGGTCTAGATTGAGGGAGAGGCAGGGACAAAAGTCCTGAGGCAGCACCAATACGGGTGAGATTCAGCCTGAAGCTGGAGGGAGGGAGCACTGGGGGAGGGGAGTAGAGTCTCCCGAGGACTCGAGGACTCCGGCTCCAGGGGAGGTGAGCCTGGCAGGGAAGCAGGTGGCAAGAAGTGGCTGGATGCAGAGTGGAGGGAGGTGGGATGTGGGAGCAAGGGAGGGGCTCCCCGGACTGAGGGGCACTGTGGGTGTGGTGGGGCATCAGGGGTTAAGTGTGAACTGTAAGCACGTGGCATTGAGAGCAAAGGGAGCCCCGGTGAGAACACGCGTAGTTCATGTTTCCACAGCAATCGATAATCTTCAAAGCTTCCTACTTCATTCTTTAGGTTTCACTAACCACTCCTGTGTGTGTGTGCCGGCGTCACAGGGAAGACACCGGGCTCGAGGGCGGGGCCTCGGTGCTTCTGCCCCCAGCTGACCCCAGGGACACAGAAGCACAGAGAGACAGGGGTGGTGAGTCACAGACACCGAGGCGGAAAGGACAGGAGGCGGGGAGCCTGCGACCGAGGAACCCAAGAGGGAGGCAGCGGCAGAGGGTGACCCAGAAAAGCCTACTGAGCCGAGAGGGGCCCCACGTGACACACTGTCCCTCCTCTTCCCAGGTGACCTGTCGCCAAAACATCACTGGCATGCTGCTGGCATCCGGCCTGCTAATTAGTGCGGTGCCTCTCCCTCTGACTTCCTGCGGAGCCTCCACCCGGCCCTGCCCGCCCTGCCCACCCGCGGGTCTGGGGGCAGCTGGCCCGGCCCTGCGGCCCCTCCTGGAGCCCCTCCCGGTGCTGAGCGTCCTCGAAGCCGTGCGGACACACCTGTGCGGCGTCCGCTCCCCAGGCGGTGCGGCAGGAGCGCAGGAGGGGTTTTAACCAGGTTGGCAGGTTCGCTTCACCTCAGAGAGGGCGGGAGCTGCAGAGAAGTGGGCACTGACAGGAGACAGGGCGCAGCCAGCAGGGCTCCCCGGACTGGATGGAGGGACCTGACCGCCTGCCCTGGGACGTTGGGGGGCGGGGGCGGGGGCGGGGGACAGAGGCGGAGGCAGGGACTTGGGAAGAGACTGGGCCAGAACTCAGCAAGTCTGGATCTTAAGTTTGGGGAAGGGATGTTAATAGTCTTACGTTTTAGGAGCATCTTTGGATATCTAACTTACCTCATCCTTTGGAAGCAGATCTCTTTATCCCCAGTTTACAGGTTACGAAAGGGAGGCTCAGAGAGGTGAAGTGACTTGCCGCAAATCATAAACGCTCTGCTTTACCCCTTATGCCACAGCAGCAGCGGCCTCTGTAGGTGGCACAGTAACTGGAGAACAGACTAGACTTGTAGGAAGTTGAAGGTTTTTATCCAACAACAAGGATGGGGCAGTTTTGATGTGCCAGGCAATGTACTGAAGATACTAGGACAGGTGGTTTTCACAAGGATGAGCTTCTGACCCTGGCGGGCCGTGAGCCCGAGACAGCACAGGGACGCGGGAGCAGCCGCCTGCACCTGCCGCTGGGGTCGCTGAGGGGGTCTCTGCTGCGGGGGTGGGGGCAGCATTCACGTGGGAAGTGACGAGTCTAGTCTTGGAGGAAGGGAAGTATTTCCCCAGTGGATGGCAGGACAGGGTGTGAGAGGGCTTTGAGGTGAGAGCCAGCAAGCAGGGTGAGGGGGAGAGCTCCAGGGAGCCGAGGGCGTGAACTGGGACACTGGAGTTGTGATCAACTTAGTAAGGGCAGAGGGGGGTCTTTGGCTGTAGCGTGTCCGGAGTGTCTCTCCATCGTGTTGGAGTCGCCCCAGTGAAGTAAACAAAACGTTCCCTGAGCGTTCCCGGGTGCTGGAGAGCCTGCAATGTGCTTTCTCATACGTTATCGAATTTAATTCACGTAGCAGTTAAAAACACTGAAGAAGACCTCTTTAGATTGACATGAGACAATCTCTAAAACCCTATTTAGAAGGAAAGCAAGTGCAGAATCACCCTGTGCTCTGAGCTGCGATCCGTATTAAAGACACACAGGCACACTGGGAGGGGGCAGGGAGCACGGAGTCAGGAAGGTCCAGGAGCAAGGTGTGTCTGCAGCGTGGGGGGAGCTCGCTTGGCAAGCTGAGATCGTGGGTGTGGTGAGGCTGGGGGCCCTGCCCCCTGCCCGGAGCTGCAGCTCAGAGGAACACGGAGCTCTCGGTCTAAACTTAATGTTGGGCCCCGATCTCCAGGGCGGTCTGGCTGCAGGGGCAGAGTGAGGGGGGTGGGGGGGTGGGAAAGGGGATGGGGAGGGAGGCGGGGAGGTGGGAAGGGCTGCACCTGCTGCGTTGTGGGGGAGGGCTGGAGGAAGAGCGGGTGGGATAGGCTCTGAGGGAGGGAGTGGGCAGCCGGTCTCCACAGGGAAAAACAGGAACACAGAACTCCAGTTATTTTTGAGGATTTGAATCAAAGTTGCACATGCGCATAGAAAGTCCACTGACTAGAGGGGTCGGTGAGAAAAACTAGCAGCCGCACCCCGTCTCCACCACTTTCAGCTCTTAGTTGATTTTGCTTTGTGGGGTTTGCCTCTGTCTGTAAACACTGTGAGTGCTCTTACGAGTGTAGGGTTATCATCTATTGATTAGCTTTTATCAAAAAGACAGCCTTTGTTTTTAACCACCAACCTCTCTCAGTCCACAAACAGACCTCTTCACCATCCCCACCATACTGCTTTTATTGCTGTTTCAGTATTACACTTAGGCACGCTCACATGTGTTTCCATATGTACAGAAACAGCTATGTAAACGCACAAATATCCTGAAGGACCACATCAAACACGGACTCAGGGAGGCAGTGGCTGAAAGAGACTTTCATACTGTCTGGTTTAAATTCTTTGCAAATGAATATATATGTTAATTACTTGTTCAGTGAAGAAACAAAACCAGAAAACTAATCCATACAACATAGTAAAAGGTAATTATCATTACCCACAGTTTACAGATGCAAAAACAGGAGCCCGGAGACTTCAGTCATTTGTTCGAGATGTTAAAGCAAGTGCAACTGGCAGAGCCCAGATCTAACCCTCCAGGAAGAGGAGGAGGACAGGGTCTGAGGCGGGAGAGCCCTGGTGCTGGGGGTGGTGCAGGGGGTGGGGCGGAGGGGGCAGGGAACCTAGAGACCCGGCTCTGGCAGAGAGGGAGAGTGCGGGAGGCAGTCACCAGAAGCACAGATCCAAAGGAGGTGGCGAGTGCTCCGAGATGGAGAATTGCTAACAGGGAGCAGCAGTGGACTGGAGGACGGAAGGTCACAGCCCGGCCCGTGTCCTTGGGCGGCTTCCCCAGAGACCTCAGGTGCCGGGCATCCGCAGTGAGTCACTGGATCCCAGAAACTGATGGCGAGGGTGAGGTCATCAGCCCAAAAGGCAGGGAGCAGAGACGACAAGGCCCTGGGGGTCCAGGGAGCTGAGCCTGTCTGGTCAGAGGCCACTGTCACAAAACCAACACAGAATTCATATCTAATAGGTTTTCCTCGGGGCTCAAATGAGTAGCTGTGGGAGTCATTTGGGAGGCTTGATACCAGGCAGGATGACAAAGAAAACATTCTGGCCAAGAGGACCGACAGCCTGCAGAGTTTCTGTCCTGGGAGAACGGGAGATGTCTGCAGAGCAAAAGCCTCCCTGGCCTCCCTGGCCACGGCTCTGCTGCACCAGTGCCGGGGCCCCGTCCCCGCCGATGGCCATGGTGGTGCTGACCGTGACGGCGGAGTGCAGAGGGTCTGGGGTGGGGGTCGGACACTGTGCAGAGTCACTTGAGACTCGCTCTACTGGAAAGTGTTTTACCTTGAAAGGAACTCCTCACAGACACCCAGACCCCCAGCCCCAATTCATCCTTGCCCCGCTCCCCACTGAGGAAGGACAGAGGAGCAGCCCGACAAGTCCCAACCAAGGCCAAATCCTACAGGCCTGCTGAGGAGGACGACTCTCCTGTGCCCCTCAAGGTCCTTCTGGCTGGACTAAGAGTCCAACTGACCTGAGACAGACCAACAGGAGCATTGTCCACACAGACACGCAGACTCCAAAGACAATGAGGCAACTCAGGGCTTCTGTGAGCTAAGTTGGGGGTCAGGGCCTCACAGGAAGGTGGTAGGCGATGTTTGGAAAAACAAAGTGGGCCTTATTAAGCAGGTGAGTTTCTTAGGTGAAGGGGAATCTCTGGTAACAGCTTTCTTCCCCGTTACAAGCTCTCCTTTCCCACGTGAATTTAGGCAGGTGAGGACCAGGAAGAGAGCTTTTCCTGCGTCTTGCTGCATTTTAACTCGAAATCACGTTCATGCCTCAGAGGCCCACCTCGGGGCAGCCTGCCCTTGGCCCCCACCCCCACCCCCTACCCCTGCACTGGAGCCGCAGCCCAGTAGCCTGTGCGGTGCGTTCTCTCTTGCCGCTAGGAGAAATAAGCCCAGCTTGTTTAACTAGGGTGTCTTTCTGGGGGTCTTTGGCTAGAGGACACTGGTAACTTCCTGGGTTCTGTTCTTCATTCTTACCCTGTGGGAGCCACGTTGAGGGTCTGGACCCAGGCCGTGTGGGCGAAGATGGCACAAAGGCCAGAAGTGCCGTCACAGGGACAGAACCAGCTATGCCTTCACTCCACAAGTATTTATGGGCCGCCCACACGCACCCCAGACTGTCCCAGGTGCCAAGGACAAGAGGCAAATAAAGTGGGAGCCCTGATTTTTAGGGAAGCTCTCAGATGGTTGTGACCCGCAGAGGCAGTGTGGTGATGGAGGCCCAGGGCTGCTACACGCTCACGAAGGAGGTGTCCCTGCGCCGCTAGGGACAGTGACCCTAGCTGGATGTCAGTACACGCTTCCTGGGGACAATCTCGTGAGCAGGGACAAGAGCTGGTCAGGGAGACAGCACACAGCATGGGGAGCGGGGACGCTCACATACAGTCAATCTTACTTGAGTGAAAACTAGGAGGCCGATGGGGGGGAGGTTACACTGGGGCTTTATCCTTCAGCAAAAGGGAGCATCACTGAGAGGCCATTCAAAATTCAACGAAGTCCTCCCACGATCAGATTATCTTTTTTTTTTTAATGTTTATTTATTTTTGAGACAGAGAGAGACAGAGCATGAGTGGGGGAGGGGCAGAGAAAGAGGGAGACACAGAATCTGAAGCAGGCTCCAGGCTCTGAGCTGTCAGCACAGAGCCCGACGTGGGGCTCGAACTCACGGACCTCGAGATCATGACCTGAGCTGAAGTCGGCTGCCTAACCGACTGAGCCACCCAGGCACCCCCAGATTATCTTTTAGAAAGTCACTTTATTGGTTGAGACTCAGTATAAAATGCATACAATCGTGGACAGACTGATGGATGGAGACAGGGTAGGGTAGGGGGGAGCATCTGATATGGCCACTGTAGTCAAATGGTGATGACAGAATCCAGGGAATGGAACACTGTGAAATCCTTTCAGGTCTTCGGTCTGAGGATTTTCATAAGATTTGGGGGACAAAGGACTTTGGCTTCAGTCACAGAGCATGATGGGGCCTCGAGATGAGGACGGCTGTGGTCGAGGCGCAGATGAGGGTGGAGGGCCTGCTCTGCTCCAGGCATCTGGAGGGAGCAGTGTGTGCAGCTGAGGCAGAGGCCACCCCCAACCCCGTTGGGGCCCCAGAACTGTCCTAGTGAGGAAGAGGAAGGAGGGGCTGAGCACGACACCAGGTCAGAGGAGAGCACAGGACGGTGGAGACACGAGGGTAAGGCACAGGATGAGCTGATGAATGAGAAGTGTCTTCTGGAACACGCTTTCCCACTCTCGGACCCCTGGCTCCGCCTTGGTCTCCTTCTCTCACAGGTACCCCAGCTCTTGCACACTGTCCCTCCCTGGGGAGGGGTCTCCTGCCTCCTGTGGTGGCCCAACCACCACCATGATGCTTGTTCTTTCCCTGTTCGAAGACCACCTCTCTCCTCCCTCTGGTCCCCGAGCCCCTCCCAATGTCCAAACTGGGCTCTTCCTGTGGCAGGCATCCTCTGTCCCCCACGGCCTGTGTCTTCCTGTCCCCAATTCAGCCTCCCTCTGATGGCCCTCTTCTTTCTACCCGCACTTCCCCCTGGCCGGTAGGTGGACTCACAGGTTGAACCTAGTCTACCTAGAAGATAGGTTCCGGTCCTGACCTACGAATGGGTCACTACTTGGAAACAGGGTCTTTAGGTGTAAGGGTTAGGGTGGACCGGACACCTCGTCCAGCACCACCGGTATCCTCCTGAGAGGAGAGAGATGTGGGCACACGGACACAGAGGAGACAGCCCTGTGCAGACACGGGCAGACGCTGCAGCGACGCCCCCACGAGCCAAGGACACCCAGAGCCGCCAGTGAGCAGCAGAAACCACAAGAGGCGAGGAAGGGCTCCTCGAGGGACCCTCCTGAGCAGGGCGAGAGCGGATCTCTGGTGTTCGAAGCAGCCCTAGGGAACGAGAGGGCGGTCAGCACGTCAGGATGGGAGGCAGAACCACGGGAAAGTTATTATTTGTTATAACTGTACTGTCCTGCGTTTTGGGCGGATTTTCTGTTTTCAAGACGGCCTAAAAGATCTGAGTTGGAGCATCCGGTCCTGTCCGGAATGTTGGATGTTGTGAGGGGTACATAAAAGGGTGTCTACCAAACTGTTTTCCACGGTTGTTATCAGTGCTATTGTAAGCATGTGCCCAGCAGAAACTATCACACGGGGGAAAGGGATCCAGGCCCTAGGTGTCACTGACCACCTGCCTTTCCAGTCACACCACGCGACAGCGGCCAGGACCCTCTTCGGGTCTCCGAAAGAGCTAACCAGTGCCCCACCCTGCCTCAGGGATGGAAGAGGGCCAGGTCGGAGTCAAGGTCGAGGACCAGGCCAGAGACCCCCCAGATTTAAACTCACCAGAGTATCCCTCCCTTGGCCAAGAGCTCTGGCGGGGGGCGGGGGGTGAAACCAGATGCCTAACAAGCTGCTTCTGCCCCCAAGTTGCTCACAGTCTACCCTGGTCCGGGCTGGGAGGAGCCGGCCACCGTGTTCCTGGGAGTGTGGACCCTCCTTCCAAGGATGCCCGCCTGGAGAGGGCGTCCTGGAGGAGGTGCGCTGGAGCTGGTCCGCGACATTTGAGTGGGATTTCCAGGACATCAGTCCTTTGTGGGGAAAGAGGCGTGGGGGGAGGGACGGTTTCAATTTAGAGTAAATATTTATTAGTCAACCGCCCCCTGTAGGGAGAGGGACGACGTCCAGGAAGGTCTCCCCGTCTGGGAAGGAAGCTAAATCGGCCTCAGTTAAAGGAAACGGCGGATCCGGAGTGTGTGATGTCAGCAACCAGGGCGTTGAGACCGCGGCGGGGCGGGGGGGGGGGGGGGGGCGTGTTGAGGGGGGGTGGGGGGGAATCATGACTCTGAATGAGCGCGCACGGGGGCGTTTCCTGCGTGTCCCCAGCCGTCACCAGTGAGCAGCTGAGGCCACCGACGTAATAGGCGGTGCCCCGGGGCGCCGGGGAGGGGGGGGGAGGGGCGGCGGAGCACGCCCAGATGGCCCAGGGCTCCGGGGTCTGAGCGCGCGCTCCGGGCTGCCCCCCCCGCCCCCCCCACGGGACCCCCGCCCCCGCCGGGCCCCCCACTCCGCTGGAGTCCCCAACCCCGCGGGGAAGCCCCCACTCCCCAGCACCACGGGACCCCCGTCCCAATGGGACCCCCTACACCCGCGAAGCACCCACCCCTCCGGACCCCCCCCTCCCGCCGACTCCCCCTCCCCCCGCCCTGGACCGCGCTCCAGCTGCACGACCTGCCTCCCGCGGCCTCGGGGGCCTTCCTGGGTCCTGCTCCGGCGGGCGTCTTCTGGAGGTCCGTGGCTCTGAGCTTCCAAGCCCCTCGCCCCTTTTCCTTTTCTGAGCTTCACTTTGATCCCTCAGGTGGCAGCACAGTAAATGGTCAGGGTTTTTGTCGTGGGTGGTGGTGAGGGTTCGAGACGAGGAGATTTCACTTCGATTTGAGGAAGTAGGAACGCAGAAGCATTGGTTTTGAAAAGGCAGCGGCCTGGGCTCCCACCCCAGGTGAAACCAGTTTTTCTTTTCAGCATCTTTGAAAGCAAGTGTCTGGATTCTGAGTGAGGTTCACTTCCAAATATTGGCGCTTGGCAGAATGTTTTAGTTTCTTAAAAGTGTCAACCTTTTATTACGGAAAGTTTCAAACATACATAAAGACGAGAAAATAACATGATGAACTCTGTACACCACTACCCTGTTCATCAGTGACCGACTCAGACCGATTCTGTTTTCCAGTAACCTCCTACTCCTCGGCACCGCCCAACACTGTTATTTTTAAGCAAATCCCAGACATAATTTTTCATTGATGAAAAATCAAACAAAACATCTTTAGTTTGCAAACAAAAACATCTTTTTAAAAAGTACAGTGATCACATCTTTAAAATGCACAGTTCTTTAATATAAATGTAGAGTCAATGTTCACATTTATTTTTTAAGGTTTTTTTAAGTTTACTTACTTTTTTAAAATTTTTGTTAATGTTTATTTATTTTTGAGAGAGAGAGAGACAGAGAGTGAATGGGGGAGGGGCAGAGAGAGGGAGACACAGGATCCGAAGCAGGCTCCCCGCTCCCAGCTGTCAGCACAGAGCCTGACGCTGGGCTGGAACTCACAGAGTGAGAGATCAGGACCTGAGTTAAGGTCAGAGGCTTAACCCACCTAGCCTCCCAGGCGCCCCTGAGTTTACTTATTTTGAGAGAGACAGAAAAAGTGCGCTTGCACAAATCGGGGAGCGGCAGAGAGGAGGAGAGGGAATTCCAGGCAGGCTCTGAACCGTGTGCGTCTGCATAGAGCCTGAAGTGGGGCTGCAGCTCACAGTCCGTGAGATCCTGAGTCACTTCTGACGTGGCCCCAGTGGCTTTCTCACCATTTGGAGCGATGTCCCAGGGTCACTGTGTGTACTCCTCTCCTGGATGGAGGGTTATCCAGGTCTCCAAGGAGCTCTTCTCCGTCCAGTGAGCGGTGGTACTCAGAGGCCACCATCTGAATGGAAGCTTGCTTGCTCCGTGCATCTTGTTAGGGCACAGCTAGTGGCCTTCTTACAAACAGAGCTGAGAAATACATTTTATCCTTTTCTAAGAGAAAATACGTTATGATTTTTATTGATTTTTTTCATTCAAATTTTGGATTACTATTTTATTTTTCTTCTTTTATGTCACAATCATAAGAGAAAACCTCATCTTTTCTTTTACGCTGAAAATCTTGGTTTCTAGTAACATTAGCATAACGACTTATTTTCTTTGTCCTACTATATGCGTATGTATGTACGTGTGCATACATAATTGATTAGGAATAACAATAATAATTACCAAGATGATAAATGAAAATAGGTTTTCTTTGCTATTCTTTTTGTTGTCAGAATATATCCCACTAAGGATACATTCACGTCAGTGCATTTTATTTTCACCTATTTAGTTATCTATTTTAATTTAAATTAAATTTTATTTTAATGTTTATTTTTGAGAGAGAGGGAACAGAGCATGAGCAGGGGAGGGGCAGAGAGGGAGACACAGAATCTGAAGCAGGCTCCAGGCTCTGAGCTGTCAGCACAGAGTTCCAGGAGGTGCTCCACCTCCTGAACCGTGAGAACACAACCTGAGCTGAAGTCAACTGTTTAACTGACTGAGCCACCCAGGCGCCCCTTAACTTATTTATAAAGTTTACTTATCTATTTTTGAAAAAGAGAGCAGGGGAGGGGCAGAGAGAGAGAGAGAGAAAGAGAATCTGAAGCAGGCTCCCAGCTGTCAGCACAAAGTGGAGCTCAATCTCATGAGCCATGATATTATGACCTGAGCTAAAATCAAGAGTCAGAAGCCTAACCAAGGGAGCCACGCAGATGCCCCCAAATTACTGCATCTTAAAGTCACTTAAAATAACTCCACTCTGGGTTTTTAAACTCCAGTTAGATACACAGGTTCGGTGTATCTTGTTTTAATTTAATTTTGTAATGATGTAAACATTTACATGTTTCCCAAGTCAAATGTGCATATAGAAAGACAAGGTACATATAGAAAAGACCGATTTTCATCTCTTCCACCTGTTTTTTCCTCCCCCCACAGGTAACTGAGCCTTTCGATTATACTTCCACTTCTAAAAAAACAAGTGATGAGGGAGTGCGGGGCAGGTTGAGGGCAAAGCACAAGCTAACAGCACCCCCACCCCACGGTGGGACCTGTGTGATATTCCTTGGACTCTCCCAGCTGCCCCAAAACAGGAAAGGACAAAAAAAAAAAAAAAAAAAAGAAGAAGAAGAAGAAGAAGAAGAAAGAAAAGAAAGAAAAAGAAACCCCACAGATGATTAAACTGGTAAGACTCTCTACCAGTTTGCAGAAAAAGGCAACCCCATCAGCAGCCTGAAGTCCAGGAACATCCTACTGTCTTAACGGTAATGCTGCGCTGGAAGGAAATGCCACCTGCCACCTGCGCCTGACCACAGCCGGCCTCAGGAGGTCTTTCGCTGCTGAAACTCTCTTTGCAAACTCCCTCTTGACTTTATCCCCCCCACCCGCATAAAGCGGTCACCCTCCATGACCCCAGTGCAGCTCTTCCGACCCGCAGGTCCTGTCCCCGTGTTTTCATAAAATCACCTTTTTGCACCACAATGTCTTCAAGAATTCTTTCTGAGAGGTCAGCTCCAAACTGCATGAACCCTCCATCACCCCAAAACCTCATCAATTAGTGTAAGCAAACAAGCATGTCCATTCACATCTACCTTAGGCATCTGTTTGCGTGCTTGTTTTCCCGCCTAATATGTCCTGGAGATCATCCTAGAATAATGCACAGATACTCCATTTGCAAACTGGTTAGAAGGTGAGGGGCAGGCTTGGCTGAGTCGCCTGGAGAGACCTTGCCCAGCGCCGCGTGTTTCCGATCCTCAGGAAGGACGAGGTCCAGACGGGCCAGCACTGCAGTCGGTGCCACCTGGGGGCCATGGTGGAGGAGGAGAACGCGAGGCCGGGGTCGGCCGTCCAGTCCCCTGTGCCTGCGAACCGACCCGCGTGCAGCCGACGCTCTCCCGGGGAGGTGTCTTCAACCGTAACGTGCTGATTTCCAGTTGGGTTGTGTCGGTCTGCTCAGTCCTGTTACAATTTGCGCCGCAGGGAACGGCCTTGTGTAGTCTTTCCCTGCACTTCAGCCTTTCTTGTCCACACAGCCATTGTGGGGAACAGGGGAAAAGGAGACTGGAAGACAGAAGGAAAGTTTAAGGCCGGATCAGAGACCTCGGGCCAGGCCGAGGGAGCGGGAAGAGTGTCACCTCCCTCGGGCGCTCCCGGAAGCCTGGCTTGCGCCCCGCCAACTGTGGCACTTCCCGAAGTGAGGGGACAATGGGGAGGAGGCGGAGAGGAAGGGGAAGGGATAACCCCGAGGCTCAGGACTTGTGGACACCGCGAAACTGGAGCCCGAATAAGAGGCGTGGCAGGTGCGGATGGAAGGCCACCGCCTCGCGCCCCTGATCCGCGCGGACGCCGCCGAGAGCCCCGGAGGGCAGGCCGGGGCGGGAACCTGCGACCCGGGGGCTCCCGCGCCAGGACGCCCCCGCTCGCCAGGAGCCCCGCCCAGAGCCGGCCCGAGGCCGCCCCCACCACCCAGGCCCCGCCCCCGGCCCTCGAGGCTCCGCCTCCCAGGCCTGGGGGCGAGGGGAGGAGGGGCGGGCGGCGCGCCGCGTGGGCCAGGGCGTCCGAGACGCGCCACTGGCTCTAGACCCTGGGGAATGAGGCGGTCCGGGTGGGCCGAGGTCGCTTCCAGGGCCCTGGGGACTGCGGGAAGAGGAGGGGAAGCCGGGGAAGCCCTGGGTCCAAGGGTCCGGCCCCCTGCCTCCGAGCTCCCTCTGGTTGCAGCCGCAGGGAGGCGTTCCCTTCCCAGTCCTGCCCCTCCCCTCCGTGACATCAGTCCCTAAATTTCACCACCTGCTGCTCTGTGGTTCGGAGCGAGGAGCTCCGGGCTGGGGGGGGGGGGGGGGTCGTTTCAACACCCAGAGCTGAGTCGTCTCTATCTCCTGTTCCTTCCACTTTCCCGGGGGTTCTCGCATGTAACACAATATTTGGGGCTGATGCACGCGATGTCGGGGCTCGGACTTTCGGAACTCCAGTACCTGTCCAGAGTGGAGCCCCTCAGAAACAGGGATGCGTGGAGGGCGGTGAGGCCCCGCCCGGCCGCGCGCGGTGGTTGGGTTTGAGCGCGGAGCCCGAGTCTGCCGGCCACCTTCTCACGGCGGGAGCGACGGGGACTGCAGCCTGGGTCAGGGCTTGGGGACGGGGCTCATTCTGGCTCCTGTAACAACCTCACACCCTCTCCTGCGCATTAATTCTCCTCTGCTGGCTGTGGGGGGGGGGGCGTCTTGTGACCCAGGCTAGGTGGGGTTTATGGCCCCAGGTCCCGCTCCACTGCCGCTCGGTAAATCACTATTTAAAAAGACTGGAACAGCATAGGTGGGCTTTGGGAGACCTAACAGAAAACCAAGGGGGAGAGGAAGAGGGAAAGGGGAAAAAAAAGCCACAGAAAGGGAGGAAGACATAACCTAAGAGACTCTCAAAGACTCAGAACAAACTGAGGGGAGAGGGGGTGGGGGAGGAGGGAGAGTGGGTGACGGGCACAGAGGAAGGCACTGGCTGGGATGAGCACTGGGTGTTGTATGGAAACCAAATTGACAATAAATTATTTTTAAAACAGAGTAGAACAGAAAGGACTCAGCTACCAGGACTTAGTTAATCCACCCGGCGCACCACCGCCCAAGCAGTCGGGAGCCAAGCGGAGCGGGAGCTGCGGGCGCTGGGTAGTCTTTCCCGGCTGAGCTCAGGCTCCGCTCCGAGTCCTCACCCCGGCCCCGGGCTCCGCAGCCCCGGCCCGTCCCCCTCCTCCCGCCCCACCCCGCACTCCCCGAGCCCGAGCCCCTCGGTCGGCGAGGGACCCGCAGCGACTCTCAGCCCAAGCACAGCTCTGCAGTGCGCAGCGCGCGCGCGGGTCCTGGGCTCGCAGAGGTGGCTGGTGCGGGGACGCCTCCCCGGAGGAGCGGGGCTAGAGGGGTGGTCTTCCCAGCAAGGGAGGCCCGCAGGAGAGAACGGAGCGGGGACTTGAGAGGTGGGATTGGCGAGAAGGAAAGAAGAGAGAGGGCGGTGGGAGCAAAGCAGCAGAAATCCTCCAGTGCCAGAAAGTGCTGCTGAGCTGCCGACGCAGCGCGAGGAACGGAGGTTGGAGTCCGCAAGGTTCCGCTGGATGCGTGGGGAGGGAGCCGGTCCGCGGGCGGGCTTACAGGTTCCTGCGGGAGGAATAACCTGGGAAGACCGGAGGAGGCGGAGGAGATGCGCCCGCTCCACCCGAGGTCCTCAAACCCTGTAGATTCCACCATCCGCGCGCCCCTATTGCGGTCTCTCTGTTCCGCTTTCTGCTCGGTCCCTAGTCCCTTCCGGAGAGGTCACTCAGCCCCAGCTAACTGGGTGGGAGAGGACGGCCTTGTGTGTGGGAAGCTGTTTCTGTAGTCCAGTCTCCCCTCCCCCTTCAGGCCAGTTCTGGGGATTCCCGTCCGTGCTTGGGGTGGATGCAGAGTTGGTGGTCCCCTCACCACCCCACAGGAAACCTGGAGAGAGAGACTCAGCTCTGAGGTTTTGTTCTTTTTAGCATTTATTACTTTTCTTTGACAGACAAGTTAAGAACTGGGGACAGAAAACCAATTTTGGTGTTGCTAACCAGAAACTGCAGATTAGAAACGAACTGTGTGCCATCAACCATAAAAACACCTATCAGTGGTTCTCAGGGAGGGGACCTGTGGCGACCTTGCACCTTGTCCTGGTGACTGCAGGAGGGTCCCCTCTGCCGGCCTCTGCAGCTCCCTGGGGCCTGGGGTGTGAAGCATTCAACAGAGCACAAGGCGCGCTGGGTGGTGGAGACCTACCCCCTCGGGACAGGTCCCTCCAGCTCCCCTCTCTGGCGGAACGGAACCACTAGCACCCTCTTCTCTGGCTCTGGGATGCAGTATGTAGTTTCTGGCTTTGGTGCAAAAAGTTCTATTTCGTACTAATTCTTGTGAAATCTAATGTGCGTTCTTCACTAAGCGCACAGTTGATTTTGGACTGGCTGGGTGTCAGGTGCTACCTGCAGTCGTGGCTAGTGACCACCCAGTTGGTCAGCAGGGACCTGGTCCCTTCCTCACCATCTGACAACCAGGGAGAAAGTGCTGAAGACAGAGGTGCTTGGGGGCCTTGCGCTTTAGCTTCAAAAGAAATGGGTAGGAGTGGGGTGTGGTGAGAGACGGTCCCACTCCCTAAAGCCTGGAAGGCAGTCCTCATAGGGTGGGGCCCTCCATGGGGGGTCACTGCGCCTACAAGGTCCAGCCCCTCCCTCTGCTCCCACTGGGTTCCCATCCCCCCCTGGGGAGCACTTTGTCTGCAAGGTCCAGCACCCTCTTCCTCCCCTCCCCTGCCCTGGGTTCCCTGGGTTCCCTGTCCCCCATCAGGAAAAACAACCCTCAGACAGAGGGGTCGTGGAGGCTGGACTAGGTGAGATCACGCCTGGTGGGAGGGCAGAGCCAGACAAGGCAGACAGGTTACTGGAGGAAGGAGAAGTGCAAACCAGAGAATGAAGAACAAAAACAAAACTGCTCCCTGGAGGCCCCCAGCTGAAGTGTGGCTTCTTGGAGCACCGCCCTGGCCATCCTTTTCCCCAGACACTTGGGGAGGTCTCTTGTGATATTTCCAGAGAGAAAACCATCCAGCTGACCTGGCTCAGGGCTTAGACCAGCACAGTCCTTACAGATTCTGAACTGGCTACATACCCAGTGTAGTTTTTAAAACCCAGACAAGGTTTTAAAAAAATACCTGACCAAATATCCGAGGCCCAAGACATCGACTTCTGTTCCGGCCGATTTCTGTTTTCCTGGAAAACGAAAACGCTGGAAGAAGGATTTTCCCAGGATGCCATTGACTTTGACTCTATTTCCTCTTTTCTGCAGGAAGAGACGGAGGAGGCACACGCCACTTGTTGGAGACCACGCAGTCCTCGTTGAGGGTCCTGGGAGGACAGGGCCCGGCTCCTCTCTGGTCCTGAGAGCCACCTGCCCAGACAAGCGTGCCTCTGTGGCTCTCATGGGAGTCAAGGAGGCAGACAAATAAAACATGATGGAGACAGAACATAAGAATGCCTGAAAGGAAGCACAGGGGTGCCCAGAGGGCACTCAGCAGAAAGCCTGGCATCAGGAGGGCCTGTGATTATTACCAGCCCCGTAGGAATTACAGGCCAGTTTCTGTGGGATTCCAGAGGAATCCTCTAGAGGTAGGTGAACAGAGAAGGAGACAGCCTCTTCCTTACCTTTGCAATGCTCCCTGCTTTCTGTGATAGAGTCCTGTTCTGATTTTGGTTCACGCAGTTTTCCTCCAGGTCCTGGGGAACAGGGTGTCAAAGTGAAAGCCTTTGTTCCTAGGAAGGTGTGGTTAAGCTGGAGGGTGCGATCAGGGGATGGGGCGCCGGGGAGGGGAAGGCTGAGGCAAGGGGGTCCTGGGTGGGTTGGGAGCTGGGGGTCAGGAGGCCAGCGCTAGGGCTGTGGGTCCATGAGGTGGGATGCAGGGAGATGGAGAAGGGGGCCCAGGAGCCAGCCAGGTAAGCACAGGGCTGTGCGGGAGCTGCAGGGAAATGGGGGATTCTCTCCAGCAACCAACCCACTTGCTGTTGTACTCAGCTTAGGTGCCCCCGAGGACCTGAGTATCTGGCTGCCGAGTGTGGGACGTTGTGAGGGAGGAGAGTGCGGTATGTTTGCACATGTGTGTTGTAGGATGAATGAACCCATGTTTGGAGAGCCAACATCCTGCACAAGGCACCTCTCCTCTCCTCGGAGAGAGACTGGCAGTACCAGTCTGATGGCTTCGAGGAGGAAGTGCTGGCCCTGGGGGGCAGGGAGTAGAGGGGGAGCCCCCGCCCCTCCGCCCACCCGGGAAGGCGTGCCAACAGGAAAGGGCCTAGTACTGGGGACCAGGTAGGGGTTCCAGGTCTGGGATGGACTCTGTCTCTGGGACTGGACCTGAGGCAGCACTGCTGGCTCTGGAATGGCCTGGCGACGGTGGGGGGTGAATTCTAGAGGGTTCCAAGCTTGTTTTGTGCATGAGGGTGGTAGCTGCCAGTCAGGCGGCTGCTGAACACTTGAAGGCATGAACACTTAGGGTTGGGGTGACGTGGAACCAGGTTTGTCATGTTGCAGAGTTTTCGGTAATCACCAAAACTCACGCGGTGCCACACATGTCTCCACTAAAGACAAGTGTCCTGATCAGGTAGGACCACGTTTAAATGCAGTCATTGAAAATTTTGCGTCTGGATTGAGGTCTGCTGATGTGTAAAATATATACTAGAGATATAAACCGAGATGCTAAAATATTTCCTTAATACTTTAAAAATATTGGTTAACTGGTTGAAATGATAATATTTTGGATATATTAGGGTTAAATGAAATATTTTATTAAAATTAATTTGACCTGTTTCTTTTTTATCTTTTTTAATGTGGCTACTAGAAAAAATGTTAAATCACGTGTGCGGCTTGCAATATAATTCTAAATTACATAT
Source organism: Paguma larvata (assembly GCA_030068075.1). Classification (NCBI taxonomy): domain Eukaryota; kingdom Metazoa; phylum Chordata; class Mammalia; order Carnivora; family Viverridae; genus Paguma; species Paguma larvata. The sequence continues at coordinate 28,450,956 of CM057829.1, forward strand.
GTGGCTTGCAATATAATTCTAAATTATATACATGGAGTGCATTCCACTTGTAAATTACACACGGCTCACATGTGTCTCCTGGGCTGAGCGGGCGGACACCTGTGACCAGGGCTCTCCGGAGCCGAGGGCTGGCAGCCAGTGCTTCTGGGCGTTCAGGGAACCAGTCGGCCTCCTGACAGGGCCCCACTGCACCCCGTGGAAGTTACTAGTCCCCTTGGCTTCACTGCCTCCTGATCTAGCCGTTCACTGCTGCCAGGACGCTCCCCTCCTTTAGGTCCTGGTGCGGTGGCTGCTTGCTTTCCGTGAGACCCACCGTTTGCTTCTCAGGTTCCTCCTGGGCCTGCGCTCAAGGAAGACGGACCCTCGGCAGCCAAGGGGGTGGCCTTGCAGGTCCCTACAGGCCACGGGTTCCATTTTCCGACTGCCCTGACTTTGTGCCAAGGACCACGCTGCCCAGTGCGCTGGGGCGGACCTGGAGGGAGGAGGAGCTCGTGGAAGGACTTGCCCCATTTTGCTTTTAGGTTATTTATATTTTATTGATTTCACCTTTGAGGAGCTCAGTACCCAGTACTTAGTATCTAAGTGTCTAATGATCACCTGTGCAGAGGGTTTTCAGTTTGTAATCTGCTTTCACACAGAGCTTTCCTTCGACACCCACAAAGCCCCGGTAAAGATGCTGGTGGGCTTACAGCCGCCTCGTTTTCTAACTGAGGAGCCTCTCTCTATTAGAGCAGAGCTGGGTCCTAACGATGATATTTCTGATTCCATGGCCGCACCGGTGTCCCCGGGTGGAGGAGACTGAGGCAGGAACCCGGGGCTGGACGTGGAAGGAGCTATACCCTGACCCACACCGCCAGTGAAGGTGAAGGGGGCCAAGGTCTTTGTGGCAGAAGAAGAACCGGCTGTGGGTCTCCCTGCGCCCCGTCCCAGGGGCTCCCTCGTTACACTGGCCACTTAGGAAAAGCCCCCTAAGAGGCACATAGACACCCAGAACGCCACCATTCTCTGCCCCTCCCAGGCTGCCCTTGCGACACCGCATCCCGTTCTGGGTGTCTATTATGAAAGGGAGAGAGAGAAGAGACATTTGATTTTTTGAGGTTGAACTAAAGCTTCTTAACATCTGTCTAGTATTTCACACTCAAGACTCACCCTAACTGCTGACCCCTGGAGGCAGAGTTAACTTTTAGATAGGTTTCACTTGGCTGGCATGATGATTTTTAAAATAATGATAATTCGGGGGCGCCTGTGTGGCTCAGCTGATTGAGCATCTGACTTTGGCTCAAGTCACGATCTCATTGTTTGTGGATTCGAGCTCTGTGTCAGGGTCTGTGCTGACAGCCGGGAGCCTGGAGCCTGCTTTGGATTCTGTGTCTCTTTCTCTCCCTGCCCCTCCCCTGCTCACACTCTGTCTCTCTCTCCCTCAAAAAATAAACATTAAAAAGAAAAGAAAAGGGGCTCCTGGGGGCCTCAGTTGGTTAAGTCTCCGACTTCAGCTCAGGTCATGATCTCTCAGTCCCTGGGTTCCAGTCCCATGTCAGGCTCTGTGCTGACAGCTCAGAGCCTGGAGCCTGCTTCAGATTCTGTGTCTCCCTCTCTCTGCCCTTCCCCTGCTGACACTCTGTCTCTATGTCTCTCAAAAATAAATAAACGTTAAAAAAATTTTTTTTAAAAAATAAAAAGAAAAGAAGACAAGTAAATTCCAGGGACCTGTGGACACCTGGTGAGTATAGTTAATAGTATATACTGTGTATTTTTGAAAGTTGCCACAAGAGTATCTCATTAATGTTCTGACAGTAACAATAACAGAATGCTAATTATGTGAGGTGAAGGACGTTAATTAATCTGTGGTAAACATTTCACAATATACGTGTATCAAATCATAACACTGTGCACCTTAAACTTACATGATACAATATGTCAATTATATCTCAATAAAGCTAGAGAAAAAAAAGTCAAATGCCTTCAGGGACTGGGCAGACAAGAGGTAATAGGGAGTCACGAGGAAAACAGCCACCTTCTCTAAAGGCACTTAAACTATCATTATTTTTATTTTATTTATTTATTTTTTATTAACAATTTTTAACTCATTTATTCTACTCATTTTTTTTAGTTTTTTTTTTTACCTTTTTACTCATTTTTTTCTACTCATCTTCTAAGGGGAGGTTTCTACCTTCGCACCGAAGGTACCTGCCCCCCCGCCCCCACCCGCCAACCACTGCCTCTCTGTTTCTCCAAGTGTGACGTTTTTAGGCTCCGCATCCAAGTGAGATCATACGGGATTTCTTCGTCTGAAATTTCACTCAGCACAAAGCCCTCAAGTTCCATCCATGTTGTTGCAAATGGCAGGATTTCCTTCTTTCTTTAAATGGCTGAATGACACTAACATATCAGATCGTTTTCCTTTTTTCAAGTGCTCGCCACTCCAAGCATAGTCACCATGTCACCACACGTTTTTACAGAATTATTCACCGTGTTCCCATGCCGTACTTTTCGTCCCCGTGACCCACTTATTTTCTAGCTGGACGCTTGCGGCTCTTAATCCCCGGCACTTATTTTGTCCGTCCCCACAGCTCCCTCCTCACTGGCAACCCCGAGTCTGTTCTCTGTATTTACGAGTATGCTTCTGTTTGTTTTGTTTTTGTCACGTGTAAGTGAAATCATATGCTATTAGTATTTCTCTGACTCCTTTCACTTAGCGTGATACCTCTAGGTTCATCCCTGTTGTTGCAAATGGCAAGATCTCTCCTATTTAGTGGCTGAATAGTATTCCATTGTGTACACGGCATCTTCTTCATCCACTCATCTGCCGGTGGACACCTGGGCTACTTCCCAGCTGTAAACGATGTTGCAGGAAACATAGGAGTGCATATGTCGTTTCAAATTATTGTTTTCATTTTCTTTGGGTAAATACTCAGAAATGGAATCACTGGATTGTATGGTATTTCTATTTTTAATTCTGTGAGACACCCCCATATGGTTTTCCACCCTGGCTTCTGCCAACACAGGAGTCTCTTGCAGGCAGCATTGATCCATGGGTGCTGTTTACTGATCCAGTAAAGCCGCAGCGTGCTTTTTGATTGAATAATTTAATCTGTTTCCATTTAAAATGATTGTTGATAGATAAGGAGTTAGTATTCCCATCTTGTTGATTGCTTTTTGGCTGTTCGGTAGTCCCTCTTTCCCTGTCTTGCTTCCTTCCTCTGTGAACCGATGGTTTTCCGCAGTGGTACACTCGATCTCCTGCAGACCACCTCTACTACAGGTTTCCGTTCTATGGTTCCCCTGAGGCTCGCTGGAAACATCTCATAGATGTAATAGTCTGTTTCAGGCTGATAACAACTTATTTTTGATCACACACAAAACTCTACCCTTTACTCCCCCCTTCTATGCTTTTTCGATGTCACAATTTGCATATTTTCATATTGTGTATCCATTAGCTAGTTATTGTAATTCTAGTTATTCTTTAATACTTTTGTCCTTTAAAATTTTTTAATGTTTATTTATTTTTGAGAGACATAGTGTGAGTGAGGGAGGGGCAGAGAGAGAGGGAGACACAGAATCCAAAGCAGCTCCTGGCTCTGAGCTGTCAGCACAGAGCCCGACGCGGGGCTCAGACTCACAAACCGTGAGATCATGACCTGAGCCGAAGTCGGCCGCTTAATTCACTGAGCCAACCACGTGTCCCTAAAAAAATTTTTTTCTTAACATTAGTTATTCTTTAATACTTTTTGTCGTTAAAATTTTTTTAATGTTTATTTTTTTTTAATTTTTTCTTAATATTTATTTTTGAGAGACAGAGAGACAGAGCTTTAATGGGAGAGGGGCAGAGAGAGAGGGAGACACAGAATCTGAAGAGTGCTCCAGGCTCCACGCCATCAGCACAGAGCCCAACACAGGGCTCGAACTCACGGACCATGAGATCATGACCTGAGCTGAAGTTGGACACTTAACCGACTGAGCCACCCAGTCGCCCCTAATGTTTATTTTTGAGAAAGAGACAGAGTATGAGCAGGGGAGGGGCAGAGAGAGAGGGAGACACAGAATCTGACGCAGGCTCCAGGCTCTGAGCTGTCTGCACAGAATACGATGCAGGGCTCGAACTCATGATCCATGAAATCATGACCTGAGCTGAAGTCAGACACTCAGCCAACTGAGCCACTCAGGCGCCCCAATGCTTTCGTCCTTTAGGGGCGCCTGGGTGGCTCAGTTGGTTAAGCATCAGACTCTTGATTTAGACTCAGGTCATGTCTCGTGGTTCGTGGGACAGAGCCCCACATCGGGCTCTGCACTGTGTGGAGCCTGCTTGGGATGCTCTCACCTCACTTTCTGCTCCTCCCCAACTTGTGCTCTCTGTCAAAATAGATAAACTTTAAAAATGATACTTTCATCTTTTTTTTTTAATGTTTATTTTGAGAGACATAGAGACAGAGCATGAGCGGAGGAAGGGAAGAGAGAGAGGTACAGAATCCGAAGCAGGCTCCAGACTCTGAGCCATCAGCACAGAGCCCGACGCGGGGCTCGAACTCACAGACCTCGAGATCATGACCTGAGCCGAAGTCGGCCGCTTAACCAACTGAGCCCCCCAGGTGCCCCTATACTTTCATCTTTTAACCTGTATGCTGGTGTTAAGTGGTGAACAGGCCACTGTGTTAGGTTGTGAGGATATTCTGAATCTATGTACGTATCTGTCTCAGTGTGCTGTACCTTTTCATATGTCTTCATGTTACCCACTAGTGGTCCTTCCTTTCTGCCCTGGGGGACAGAGCCTCTGGTCGAAAACCATGGATCTGTATTTGTTCACATGGCGAGTCTCAAACAATAGTAAGTATGAGGTCATCTATACACGCCTACAAACACACCAAGTACTGCCAGGGCCATGGTTTCGTGTGTGTGTGACGGAGGCACAGGTGCATGCCTACCAGGCACATGCTCAGTGTGAGTATGCGTTTGCTCTTGGGGACAGAGGGACAGGAGCAGGGGCTCCAGCTTATCTCTAACATTTCATTTTATTTGACAAAAATCTGAAGCAAATATGGCAAAAATATTTACCTTTGTTAATTCTACCCTATGGTTACAAGAGTGCTTATTACTACTTTCTATTCTTACCTATATTTTTTCCCAAAATAAAACAATTTAGTTAAAAAAGAAAAAATATAAGAAATGAATAAAGGATACAAACAGATATTAAAACAATTCTTAAATTTTAAAATAAAGAAGTTCAAACTCCCTCCTACTCAGGAAAATGCAAATAATGAGATATAGACATATTAATGAGATAAAACTTTGGACTCCCCAGTTCACGATTTTTTTTTAATTTCCAAAGCTGTAAGGATGTGGTGAAAAAGGGCCCTCCCGCGTTGCTGATAGGAGCGCGCTGTCTTATGTTAGACAGCATGAAGGCAAACGACGCAAACTGCAATCGACTGGCAACTAGAAAGCGTGTTATAGGAAAAGTAAAACGCCAGCCGATTTCAAAAAGGTTTTCAGACTCCAGGTAAGTCAAGGACTGTGGAGTAGCAACAAGGTCAGGGGACAGAGACACTCTGTCCCTGGTTTCCTGTGCTTAGTTAAAAATAGGAATTAGAAATTGAAATAAAAACAGCTCTGTTTAAAATACCTTGATGATTAAAACGAGTTGGTAGATTGGGTGAGGTTATCATATGACCCCACTTAGCAGGAGTACAAAGTTTAAAGTCCTCTACAAAAATCAGGCATGTGAAAACAAACAAGAAAAACAACCCTAAAAACAAAGGCATGAAGTAATAAAGGCAGTTTATAAGTAATAGTTAATGCGTGCAGTATAACATGGGCCTGAATTGCTCACAAAAAGATTATCTGATTTTTAAAAAATCCAACAAAATGTGACGTTTCTTTTCCTCCCTGGAGAGACCCATTAAAAGATATGAGCATAAATGTAGAGGCGGCGGGGCCAGTGCAGGTGGGAAGCCCCTGGAAGCCTCCTTCTTGCTGGGAGAAACCCCCGCCTGCCTGATGCCCCTGCCCCACCTCAGGAGCGGGGGCAGGGGAGAGGCGGGGGGCCGGGGGAGAGGCGGGGGGGCGGGGGAGAGGCGGGGGGGGGGGGCGGGGGAGAGGCGGGGGGCGGGGGAGAGGCGGGGTGGCGGGGGAGTGGCGGGGGAGAGGCGGGGGGGGGCGGGGGAGAGGCGGGGGGCAGGGGAGAGGCGGGGGGGGGGGCGGGAGAGGGAAGAATCCGGAGAGACCTGCTCCTCACTTGACTCATTTGTTCATTTTTATTTGTTTTTTAATTAAATTTTTTATTTTAATTCCAGTTAGTTAACATATTAGTTTCAGGTGTATGATATGGTGATTCCACACTTACCTCGAGTCTGAAAACCTTTTCAAAATCTGGCTCCATACAATACCCAGGGCTCATCACTGGGGCACCCTTAATTCCCATCACCTATTCCCCCATCCCCCACCTCCCCCCTGGTCACCACCAGTGTGTTCTCTGTAGTTAAGGGTCTGTTTCTTGGTTTGCCTCTCTCTCTTCTTTTCCTTTTGTTCACTGGTTTTGTTTCTTAAATTCCACATATGAGTGAAATCATAAAGAGTTAGTATCCAAAATATGTTAAGAACTTATATAACTCAACACCTAAAAATCAAATAATCCAGTTAAAAATGGGCAAGGGCACCTGAGTGGCTCAGTCAGTTGAGCGCCAACTTCAGCTCAAGTCATGAACTCATGGTTTGTGAGTTCGAGCCCTGCATTGGACTCTGTACTGATGGCTCGGAGCCTGGAGCCTGCTTCAGATTCTGTGTCTCCCTCTCTCTCTGCTTCTCCCCAGCTCGTGCTCTCTCTCTTTCTCAAAAATAAAATAAAAAAAAAATTTTAAAAATGGGCCGAAGAGGGAGCACCCGGGTGGCTCAGTTGGTTAAGCCTTCGACTTCGGCTCAGGTCATGATCTCACAGTTCATGAGTTCGAGCCCCGAGTTGGGCTCTGGGATGACAGCTCAGAGCCTAGAGCCTGCTTCAGATTCTGTGTCTTTCTGTCCCTCTCTCTCTCCCCCACTTGCACTCTGTCTCTCTCAAAAATAAACATAAATTTTAAAAAATGGGCAAAAGACATGAACAGATATTTCTTCAAAGAAGAAATATGTCGTTTCAATAATTGGATTGGCCTATGTGAGGGTCTGGTTAGTTTCATGTGTCAATTTAGCCAAACTTCGGTACCGAGGTGTTTGGTCAGGCTGGTGTGCATGTTGCTGTGAAGATATGTTTAGGTGAGATTAGCAGTGAAATCAGTGGACTCTGAGAGAAGCAGATGGCCCTCTGTAAGGTGATTGGAGCTCATCAGCCAACTGAGGCTCCCCTGGAACAGAGAGAATTCCGCCTCCAGGTGCAGCCTCAGTGGGTCCTGGGGGCTCCGCCCGCCAGCCAGCCCCACAGAATTCGAGCTTGCCAGCCCCACGGTGGTATGAGCCAGTTTCCTAAAGCTCTCGCTATACACCCTGTTGGCTCTGTCTCTCTGGAGGACCCGAGCACAGTCCGCCTACCCTCCATAATTATGCTATTTGTGCAATACACGACATCAGAGAAAAGTGGCAAGAAAAATAAATATCGTTGCAGCTGAGGATCTAAACGGACCCCTGTCAGAAGACATCGGACTGTTTCACTTTTCGTCCCATCGAATTGCTGTGCCTGGAGCCCAGCACAGAGATCGTTCTAATTCCCACTCTGAGAGCTGCGTTTCCATAAAGACACCCTCGGTCTGGACCACCTTCCGGGAGCATTCCAGGACGGCAGCCTGGAAATCCCGTGGCCAGAGGTGTTAGCAGAGGGGACTCGGGCGTGCCGGACACCCGCCTTCTGAACGCAGGCTGGCGCCAAGGCCTGCCTCTCCCGGGGCCTCAACAATCGGGATCGGTGCGGGCCAAAGTCCGTAGGGCGAAGCCCTAACCCTGCTACTTCGAAATGCCACTGCCGTCTGGGGACACGCCGTCGGGGGGACTCTAATCCGGTCCGACTGGTGTCCTCACGAGCGACACAGAGAGATCAGAGATGCCCCCGAACAGAGCAAGGTCCGTGTGAGGACACAGCAAGAAGCTGGCCAATGGCAAGCCAAGGGGAGGGGCCCCAAACCACACTGATTGTGGACTCTCGACCCCCACAACTGTGAGAAAGTGAGTATGCCATTTGTGCCCCCCAGACTAACCCCCATGCGACTCGGGCCATCCTCTGTCTCACCCCCAGCTCTGAGTTCCCAGGTCCTCACCGGGGTGTGTGCGGGGGGGGGGGGGGGGGGTCTTCCCACCTCTTGCCCCTCCCTTCAGACATACTGCAAACTCTCCATGCGGGCAGCCTCATGACGCTTCAGGAGGGCCGGGAGCCGCCGTGTGGGCAGCTCGTGACAACATTCGGAGAACATGACTGTGCACCTGGTCACAGGTGTTCTGGATTTCCACGTGCACCAATGACGGACAGCCAGACCGAGCGAAGCAGGCGCTGTGCACGGTAGATCGTCCGGATCATGGGGGGAAAGCAAAGCAGGAAGGGGAGGAGGTGGTAGGGACTCAGTTTTCCGTACAACGTGAACCGGGCCCAGCAGGTGCTAACTGCACGACGCCCGGTGGCCAGTTAACACGAGCCGTCACAGCTGGTCCTGCTACTTGGCGGGCCTGTGGCTGGTTATCTTACACTCTTCTGTACTGCCCACATAGATTGCAGTAACGTACTCGCTTTCACAACTAGAAAAAGCCCAATAAATATTACCTAAAAACCAAATCAACTCCTATTTTCTACAGGAAGGAGTCTGAAGTTCTGCTGGTGTTTACAGGTCCCCAGGGGCCCCCAGGGGCCTGCACCCTCCACCCGAACTCGTCTTTGGTTCCTCTCAGGACACACTGCCTTCTCTGAAGGCATATTATGGACACTCGTGCCAAGTGGGCTAGCCAGATCTTGCACATAGAGGTACAGGATGCCCAGGTAAATCTGCATTTCAGATAACAGTGCGATTATTTGAGACATACTTATACTAAATAATTATGTCTAAAATTCAAGTTTATCTAAGTATCCTGTCTATATTTTATCTGGTGACACTGTAAATAACCTTCCTTCCCCATCTGCTGGAATAATCTTGTCTTCCTCAATCTTAGACAAGGGGCAGAGAGAGGGGGAGACACAGAATCCGAAGCAGGATCCAGGCTCTGAGCTGTCAGCACAGGGCCCGATGTGGGGCTCCAACTCACAAACCATGAGATCATGACCTGAGCCGAAGTCAGATGTGTAACCGACTGAGCCGCCCAGGCGCCCCTGTCTGGCTTACTCTTGGCTTCACACTGTCCCGTACCCTGTTCATTAGCTCCGTAGGGACCTGGGAGCCCCTTGCTGCTCATCCCAGAGTCAGTTTCATGGTCCAGTTTACAGGGTCAACTCAAGACTTTCTGCCGAGTCTGCAGGAGGCAGGCTGACCCTCCCCCTCCCTGGTCTCCAGTGATATCTCTGCCCAAGGTAGCACAGGACAGCTGCTGGGCCCTGGCTGCCAGAGACTCCCAGCTTAACATCCTGCATCACAACAAAAAGTGGAAACAGTGGGCTGCCAGCTGTTACAGCGAGCCCACAGCACAGGTGGGGAGGCAGCCGTACAGCACACCCAGGGTGGCAGTGTAGTCCTGCCCAGAGCCCGATCCTGGCTGTCCTCAGTACCCAGCCTGATGCAAAATCACTGGTTTATGTTGCTATATTAAACTGAGCCATTTTATAGAGGCTTTATGTGTGCATGTGACAAAAATCTTTAGGCTATATCGTTAAGTGAAAATCCAACAGTGTTTACAGTGAAAATTTTTGCTTAATAGTGAGAGGACACACAGGAAACTAATAACAGTGTTTCCCTGTGGAGCAGGGAGAGGGTCATGGCAGAGGTGTGAACAGAGGCGGGTGGTTGCAAATTTTTTGATGTACATCTTTTCATGTACTAATTTTTTAAATATTTTAAAAGTTTATTTATTTAGAGAGAGAGAAAGAGGGAGAGAGGAGCAGCAGCAAGAGGGAGAGAGAGAATTCCAAGCAGGCTCTGTGCTGTCCTCGTAGAGCCCAATGTGGGGCTCAATCCCATGAACTGTGAAATCACGACCCGAGCCAAGATCAAGAGTTGGTCACTTAACCAACTCAGCCACCCAGGCACCTTTGTGTGTTAATTTTTGAACCAAGTGAATGTATAACCTTCTAAAAATTAAATTATATCATAAAAATTACATTACATATTAAGTTTTTTGTTATGTCATTTTGTCATGAAAGAAGCGGAACTGGAAACAGGCAGTGACTCTCTAAGTGGCTGTGACCTTTCCAGTTCCCAGTCACAGACGCGCCAGCAAGACCACGGCACCCCATAGCCATGACTAGACGACTGCCGTGCCCAGCGCTGGCTCAGTCTCCCCCCCGCCCCCCAAATCTGCTGTGCTTCTTGTAATTCCTAGTTCTCTGCCAGCTCTTTCCAGCCTGGCTTTTATTTCCTTAAACGCAGCATCGACCCCGTCGCGGTGCCGTCCGTGTCCAGGAACCCCAATGTTCGGAGTTCCTCAGGGGTCTCATTCTCTTCTCTCGTTTCTGCTTTCCTTCGGGATGGTCTCTTCCCCCTCGGGGGCCCGGTTATTTCCACCTGTGAGCTAGGTATTTGGAAACGTATCTGTAGAAATACTAGGGCTACCACGATGTTTGTTTCCTCGCAGAAAACTGTTCGTTTTTGACACTACCACTCTAGGTGTACTCTAAAGAAAGTTCCCCACACATTCCGGGGCCTGAGACTTCATTTCTAGCTCCTTTAAAGGCTGCCGAAATACAGCTCGGGATCTCCGCTGTCTGCAGAATCAGCAAATGTCCCCAGACAGAAGCAGCTCAAAGCGCCAGGCTTACCTTGACACTGCCCTTTCCTTTCCCAAACTTTCAATTTTTGGGAGACTTGGAAAATATTTTATCCAGATTCTTTAGTTGTCTGCACTTGGAGGAAGTGGCAAGTGCTCCGTTCGCCCCGGAGGTGCAAACGCCTCTGACCTAGGCCTGGGGTTTCCCAGTGCCGTGTCCTCCTCCAGGGCGGCCCTTTCGGGAAGCCTGTTTCCTTCAGTAGTCAAGTCCCCAGGGACTTCCCTGGTGCACGCGGTCGGCATCCCCACACGCTCCTGTCAGGGCTGGAATGCCTGTCTTGCTTCCAGAAGAGCAGGGCTGGGAGATGTCCTCCTTACCAGGCTCAGTGCACAGGCCGGAGCCCAAGAATTCTAGCTTCAGTGCAACACCAGCATGAGGGGATGCCCTGTGGCACCAGGGCCCCTGATAGGTCTCAGTTTGCAGACCAGGATGTGACACGGAGATTGGAGCTGAGCCAGCTCTAGAGGCAGAAAGAGGAGCCAAACAGGAAACACGCGGTGGTGCTAATGATGCATTAAAAACCTGTAAGTGAACAAAGATTTCTGAAGGGTCCGCCTTTAAGCCAAGCCTTTCCACTCCATCGGTTTGGGCTCAGCGGTTCCCAGAGCTCTTGATAAGTGGACCGGAACAGGGGCGACTTGCAGGGCTGAGGGTCCCGCAGGGAAAAAGTTCAGAGGCCGGTTTTCTGAGGATGCCTCTCTTGTGGGAAATCAAGTGTTAGTATTTTCCGGAGCCACTTACGGAACTTGCTAGGTGACTACCCTCAGGGCGCTGGGGGGCGAGTCTCTCCATCCGGAGGAAGGTCGAGAAGGCTGCTCTGCTTGCAGGCCTGAGGCGGTCGGGTGGGCCGTCGGTCTGTCTGTCGGGCAGGCCAGGGGCTGGTGGCCTGTCCTCCCGGGGGTGGCGGCGCAGCAGCGGTGAGCGGCCAAGTGTAGGGTGCCCAGGTGGCCGTGGTCGGGTGACCGTTTGTTGCCGGGGGGACTGTGGTCGGGTGGCAGTTGGGAACGTTGGGGTGGTTGGGGCGCGGACGGCGGGTGGCCGCGCGCGGGAATGCGCCAGGCGTGCACCCTCGGCGCGTGGGAGACCGAGGGCGTTAAAAAAAAAAAAAAAAAAAACAACGGATTTGGGGGCAATCCTGGTTATATTGCCCCACTTTCCAGGGACGTGGAGCATTGCCTGGAACTCGACAGGTGCGCGGGCGGGACGGAAAACTGCGTGGAGCATGGGCCAGAACGCGGTGCTGGGGGCGCACCTGCTGCTGCGCACCCGCCACCTGCCGCCGCACCTGCCGCCGCACGAGCCGCGCACCCCCTCTGCCCCCGCCCGCCTGCCGGACCCGGTTCCGGTTCTGCACTGGGGCCTCGAGGAGTCTGCGTGACACTCACCATCTCCGGACCGTCGTTGCGGGGGGGGGGGGCGCCCCAGGCTTGTGGGGCTGGAAGCTGACACATTGCTGGGCCCTTTCAAGAAAAATGCTCCAAAAATGAGAAAATGTAAAAATAGGAGCCAAAGTGCGAACGTACTTGCAATGACGACAAATTACAGAGATTAAAAAGCTGACCACAAACATCACTCACAGGAACATTTCTAACTGCCGACCGCCCCCATATTTTCTCTATGTTGTTAACTCTATACCTTTTGATTCCATCTGTATTTAACAGTTTTCTAATACATTTTCTCTGGTGAAAATGAATAATTTAGTATTTCCTCTAGCGTGGTTAACACAAAGTTTTTAAATGGAAGTTTTAGAAAGGTTAATTTCAGTTTTATGGGGATTATTGGTAATGTAAATTTTCAGTATCAGTAACTTTGGGAAATTTCCTGTTAAGAGTTTCTTAGTGAGCTCTAGGCTTTCAGCGCCTTTCAAGTTTTCTTGGGCAGTGACTAACCTTAAATACTACTCTTTAACTTGCTAAAGGTCATTGATGTCTTTGTTTTTAATACTTTGTTGTGAACGTGTATTCTGAGTTGTCGATTCTTCATAGATGCCAGTATTTCATGCGAAATCAACAAGAAATTTTTTGGAGTTTCAATGTGTTTTTAGGTTTTATTCTCTTTCTTCAATCGATTCAAGAATCTCGTCTTCTATTTAAAGTTTATCTCTTCTCAATGGTTGCTTTTGGTTTGATCTGAAAAAATGTTTTCATTTATATTCACTTTTTGATGTCAGAATAACTTCTGTTGATTTCATATAGAAATATGTGAAATATAATTTCACGTTGTGCTGTAGAGAATCATATATAATTATACAGATGTAAATAAGTCAAGCTGCACGGTTAAATACATTCCTGATGGAGAGAACTTCCAATTTGACTGGAAGTTGATGGGACTGAATCTCATACTTACTATTCTCTGTGTCTGGGGTTTGGGAGGGTTTGTTGGCTCCACTGTGCACAGATTCCTGGTGCCTCATGTCACAGGAGGTGTTGTTATCAGGACACATCTGTTGACCCTGCACTTCAGTCCCTGGTAAGTTGTCGCAGCAGGTGGTGGAGGTGCTCCTGGAAGCCATTCCCGCACGGAGACTCCTGATAGTGAGCCCTGCATCTCAGTAGAGCCAAACAATATGAACCCTACTTGGTCTCTCCCCCAAATGCCATCTGATAGAAAGGAAAAAGTGACAGAGGGACGTTGAAGTAGAAGGAGACTGCAGTCTTAACTGTGGTTCAAATATATTATTTCTTTGAGTTTTACAGAAGACTGTGACCATCGCAGGGGCTTGGAAAGGGCCAGTGCCTGGGAGGAGCGTCGTGGGCTGTCCTCCTTGCACACACACCCCCTTGTGTCCACCTGCTACGGTGGAGACCAGCCCGGACGCCCTCTCTGCTGGCCCCACTTCTGCTGACCCCCACGCTCCTCCTCACCGAACAGCACCCTCTGTACTTGCCGGCTCCTTTGGATTCTTCTCCAAGCCCCAGTGAGTCCAGATTCACAAATTCCCCATTACGGGGAGGCGGCTAGTTGTGCAGCCCGAGCCTTTTGCTGAAACAGGTGCAGACAGCTACTCGCACATGTCACTCGGGGCGGACTCAGCCCCTTCTACGACCTCCGCGCTCCATGTCCACCCAGGGCTTCTCAGGGGCAGCCGACAGACTGTGTACATTGCAGGCGCTTCTCTCCAGCATCAGGGACGAGACAGGGCTCCACCAACAGCATGCTGCTTTGACGGGCAGCTCACAAGGGCTCTGCTGAGTCTCCGTGTCTCCTGACTCCCACATCTGAGCCCTGCCTCTCCTGACCTTCTTTTCCGTATTTGCAGAGCAGATAACTTATCGTTCAAAGTTAGACATTCTGTTCCTATAGATTCTCTGACTACTTCTGCCACAGGATATTTCTCTGGCAAGCTTTCTTCCCTGGCCCCCCGCCTCGGGCCGCCCCGCAGGCGTCTGTCTGGGCTAGACCCCTCTTCCTCTTTCGGCGTCTGGCTGTACCCCTCCCCAAATTTACACGATTTAGAGCTAACTTTCCTTAGCCAGGAATTTCTTGCCCTGAGGAATTACAAAGCTGGTTTTATAAGATATTAAAAAATATTTAGACACAGAGAGAGAGAAAGCATGGGGGGGGGAGAGAAAGAGAGAGAGAATCCCAGCAGGCTCCTCACTATCAGCACAGAACCCAATGTGGGGCTCCATCTCATGAAGTGTGGGATCACGACCTGAGCCAAAATCAAGAGTCAGACACTCAACCGCCTGAACCACCCAGACTCCCTTACAATGCCAGTTTTAAAGCTATCCTTTTAATTAATTTAACTTAATTTTCCCTTATTTTGTTAATTAAGTTTTTAATTTAAACTCCACTATAGTTAGCACGGTGTTGTATTAGTTGCAGGTGTATGGCACAACGATCCCACGATGGCACACGTCACTCAGTGCTCATGAGACCAGTCCTCTCTAATCCCCTCCACTCAGCTCACCCGTCTCTCCAGCTCCCTCCAGCAACCCTCAGTTTGCCCTCTGGATTGAAGATTTCCTTATGCCTTGCCTTCTGGTTTAGTGAAGGAAAAATAAAACAAAATAAGGCAAAGCTATCCTTTTTCAAAGCAATGTCCCAGTGCTCTGTGATCCTGGCCATGCTCTCTGCTCCAGAGAGGTTTAGGGGACTGTGTCCTGTGTGGGGAACAGTGCCATCACAGCCCATTGAGAGGGACCCTTCGCTGCCTGTTCTGGGCAGGGCTGCAGGTAACCCGGACAAGGATGATTTATAAGGTACATTGAATTTGGGGTAGGGGTGGTACATCCAAGGGTGCACAGGAATGTATACGCAGGAAGGAGACCAGCACCAGGGGGAGGCATCTGGATGGCCCTGGGGCCCAGGGAGGTTACAGTCCTGTGTGAGGTCCAAGTGACCGAATGGATCCCTCCCATGTCCACCAAGCCTCACGTCCCTGCTCTAGGGGAACCAGCTTTCCTGTCATGGGCAGCAGGGAGGGGAAGCAGCCTGGGAGCCTGCAGGGAGGACCTAATGCTTCAGAGCCGCCAGTGTGGGTGCAGGCTGAGGACACTAGGGCAGTAGGATTTGAGTTTAGGATTTAGTTGGAGACTTTCAGAAGCAGTGCCTGAGATGCCAGGTGCCAGGCGGCGTGCAGAGAAGGGAAGGCTTAGTCCCATCACACCCGGAGCTAAGCAGGAGCCAAAGCCAGGGGAGGTCACAAAAATGACATGGTAATAAATCGGGTGGTGGTTCTCAGCTGGTGTTGTGTTGACGTTGAAAGTGCCAAGATCCTCCTCCTCGCCATCACCGACCAAGGTCCCCTGCACCCTTGAGCTGCGCTGACAGTCACTGCCCAGCCGTGGCCCCGTCACCTCCTCCTGCCCCGCCTGCCGTGTTACTGACACGGGAGTGTCTGCAGCTGGCACCATCCACCCGCTGGCCTGAGGAGGGGCCTGAAGTTGCAGCGGGAGAAACTTAGGTATAGCTGCGGGAGCTGGTCGGGAGGAGGACCAGACCAGAGGTTTGGGGAGGAGGGATGAGCATGTTTAGGGGGAGTGCTGAGAGGGACCATGGCTCAGCTTGGAGACACTCTGTGAGGAGGGAGAAGGTCTGTTTTGTGTCCTGCCCTCTGTCATCGCAGAGGCCACAGAGCCCTGGCAGGCATGTCCTGTGGGAGAAAGACCAGTGGCCGGAGATGCTGATGCAGTGGGTGCGGGGGCCATGGATGGCAGAGGCGCATTCCCGAGGTGTTCGCATGAGCCCCCCGGCATCCGCCGCAGGAGAGGACACCGGATTCCTGCCAGATTCTCCCAGCAGAGCGCGAATCAGAGAAGACCGCCAGGTTTTAAGTCTGAGACGCTCTGGCTTCCGGCCAGAATTGACAGGATGCCCCGAGAGCATGGGGTGGGTGGCGGAAGGGGAAGGAATGGAGAGCAGCTGAGAAGGAAGCATCGGGTCAGGCAGGACGAGCTGAGTGTAAGCTGGACGTTAGATGTGCAGTGGGGTATGAGACGCGGGTCTCCGGAGAGCCTGGGGTCCCCGGGACCCAGCACAGGACCCACCAGAGGAAGCCGTGCAAACCCAAGGGGATGGGCGCGATGTTCCCAGAGAGAGTCTAGGGAGGAAGAGCCTGTAGGACGAGTCCTGAGAGGGGTCATCATCTAGACACGAGGGCGGGGGTGACATGGAAGGAACCACCGGGAGGGGGCAGGAGAAACGCAAGGAGAGAGGAGTTCCAGATGCTGAGAGAGTGGGGGGGGGGGAGGCGGAGAAGGGAAGAGGGAGGGGGAGAGAGATGGAGAGGGAGAGAGAGGGAGAGAGGGGGAGGTTGGTGAGGCTTTAATATCTAGGTCAACACACGGTTTACACTTTACCCTGAAACCAGGCATAGATGTTACATGATTGCATCCAAGTAGTTTGTCTTTCAGATAATAAACTGTATTTGCTATGTGTCACTTCCATTTTCTTATTCTGTGTATTTCTTTTCTGTTTTATTGCATTCTGGGGGCAAAAATTTTAGAAATTTGTATTTAAATAATTCTATTCTTTTAAAAAATGTCACCATGTCCTACTCAGAAATTCATCTCAATGATTATGTTCTTCTATTTCATTTCACTTTAGAGATTAATTAACTTGCGGCTTATTTGGAATCCAACATGCTGTGTTATATGACTTCATGTTAATTCTTCCTTGTTCTGGTTTCCGGCTGCGCCCGAATACTTTCTGCGTTAGTGAGTCCTTTCCGCATCTATGGTTTGGCATAAATTAAGTTTTTATAGTAGCAGGATGTATTTTTTTTGCTCCAGCCTGTTGTTAATTGTTTTCTGTTCTGAAGTCGTTATGTACTTTTGCTAATTGTTGCTTTAGGGCATTTTTAAAACTCTAGCAGAACTTTGCTGTGTAATCGTCTTTCTCGGACAGCTTCCCAGAGGAGTTTTCTGATGCAGGCTGGGAGGTTCGTAGGGCAGCCGGCACTGTAACAGGCACATTAGCCTGTTTGCATCAAGATTTATGACTTCTGAGGGCTTTTCAACCAGTAGCAGGGTGTGTTGTGAAGCATTTTCTTCTACGTTTCCGAGTCGGATGTTAAATTGCCTGTATTTAAACTTTATATTGACAGTAGCTATATATCTTATAAGGTTTATTTTTAGGCAATTCGTATTTGTAGATTCAAAAGGGAGTCTGTTGAGCTCATATTTCCTGTAAGCTAATTTCTTGACATTTTTCTAGATGTGCAACCCTGCAGACATTGTCAATTTTCTTCATTAACAACTTTTCCCTCATAAAACATAATGAGTGATTTCATTCTTTTTTTTATTTTTAGTGTTTATTTATATTTGAGAGAGAAAATGAGCAGGGGAGGGGGAGAGAAGCGGGAGAGAGAATCTGAAGTAGGCTCCAGGCTCTGAGCTGTTAGCACAGAGCCTGACGTGGGACTCGAACTCACAAACCGTGAGAGCTTGACCGGAGCTGAAGTTGGACGCTCAACCGATGAGCCGCCCAGGCGCCCCCATGGGTGATTTCATTCTCATCCTTATTTTGGGATAGTTTTGGCTTCATAAGGAGCATAGTCTTTGAAAGCTGGTAGTTTGTTTTGGCTACTGTATCAAGAAAACGTACCTTTGGTCTGTTAACCGCTCCTTCTGTTAAGCATTTTGTGAGCAAACCTTTTGGGAAGGAGAGTCAGTGTTGCTCGGTTCTCATTTTTCATTACTACTCAAGGCCCTTTTCAGTCAGTTTTTCTTACTGTGAAACCACATTTTATCTGATATCTGGTAGGATCACAAAAGTTTAAAAAACAGTCATTATGATGAAAGAGGTCTGGTACTAATCCCAGTATTTCAATCTTTCCTTTTCTTGCTGAGGAATATTTTAGGAAAGCAAATGCTTGTACAATTTTGATTTGGATTTTTCAAAGTTTATTTATTTTGAGAGTGAGGGAGGGAGTGGGGAGGGGCAGAGGGAGAGACAATCCCAAGCAGGCTCCATGCTGTCAGCGCAGAGCCCAACGCAGGGCTTGAACTCACAAACCGTGAGATCATGACTTGAGCTGCAATCAAGAGTCGGACGCTTAACTGACTGAGCCACCCAGGTGCCCTCAATTTTGATTCGAGTGTGTATTCATGTGACATTCACCCACTAAATATTTCTTATTTTAAAATGTATTTATTTAATTTCAAGTTAGTTAAATAGAGTGTAGTATTGGTTTCCAGAGCAGAACCTAGTGACCGTCACTTAAATATTATTTTTATGTAAAAACCGGATGGTTCCTTATTGATTTGAACATTGTAGACGGAGGATCTATGTGATCTTTGATTACTCCCTGCACTTGTCTTTATTACTATCTCCACTTCCCGTTTTCATTCACACAGTGTCTGCAGGTGACATCAGATTCTTTATTAAATTTAAAGTACAGGAGGTGAGACTGTGGCTTTTTGACCTGGACCTTGGGGACAGGCGTGATTCCAACAGGGAGGGGCAGATAGTGCCCTGGCGGAGGGACGGTGAGGTCGAGGCCACAGGGGTGTGTTCAGGCAGCACGAAGCTCCTGTGGTTGGTGGGGAGGCACTGGGAATGGAGATGAGGGCGGGCAGTCCCCGAGAGCCTGGGCGTGGGGTTCGGAGCGTGGGTTTATCTTTGGTAATGAGAGGCCCTTTGGAAGAGAGGACAACGTGGTCAGGATGAAATGGGACTGAGGTGTCAGGGGTGATGGCAGCAGGTGACGAGTCCAGTATACAGAGACCGCACAGCCCAGCAGTGAGCGTGATGGCCTGACTGACTCTGAGCCCCCGAGGGGCAGGAGAGACTTAGCTCTCAGCTGGAAACATGGGGTTGCTGTTCGGGGAAAGTCTGATTTGGGAATTAGGATGAAAACTGAGGGCACAGTTTGGAGATAGAGAAGACTTAGGGAAATGACCGGGAAAGCCTCCTTTCCTGGCAAACTGAAGCAGCAGCCGGGCAGTGCCGGGGGGATGGGTGTGTGGGGGCAACAGGGTGGGACACGGGACAGTCACCTCCGGGAGCAGGGAGGCCTGGGACGGGGCCCTGGGGCCCTCACTCCCGGGAAGCCGGTGAGCTTGGAGGCAGAGGGTTTGGAAGAGCGTCTGAGGAAGCGAGGTCCAGAAGGTGGGTTGTGAGGGCGGCCCCGGGGAAGGTCTGTCCATTTACTGGAGCTTTCCATTCACACGGAGCCCTCCCCGCCCACCTCGGCTTGCTCCGCCATGGGCAGGTGACCCCCAGTGACATCCCTGTCCCCTCTGCCCACTGACGTTTTCTGTCTGTTTGCTCGGACGTCTCTACTGACCTTCGGCCCTTGACCTCAATTTCACCCGCAGACTCGGGGCTGAAGTCACCTCAGAACTCCAGCCCCCACCTGCACATCCCTTCTTCACCAGAGCAATGCGTTCTGAGAGTTTACAAGAGGAAATGAGGCAAAAACAGTAAAGATAAAAGACATTCCTCATAAACAGGCAACGTCAGCAAAAGAATCTAAAAATCTATTTTCCTGACCTCGGTGGGAGGATCTGGCAACGAAGCCCACACTTTCGGTCAGCAGCATGCCCCTATCTCCGCCCCACAGCTGCCGGCTCCTGTTGTTTTCCTGCTTAATTACCGCCCCCCCCCCGCCCCCACCATGGCAACTCTTTAAAGTCTTTGCTGGATTTTTATTTGTAGGTGGCTTGGAGAAACGTACTTCTGCGGGGCATGCTGAATTAATAAAATGCACATTTTTAGGGTCAGCCCATGTTCTGCGTGTCACGTAGTTCCCATGTCCATGGGGACCTGCCACCTTCCTGTCCCCTGTTCCAGGGGTGAGCTGGGTATGACCCCATCTCCCTGGTACCACAGCGATGGCGCGGTGAGCCTAGGAACTCTGGGATGGCTACCCAGACTCCGGGCCCTGGATCACAGAGGAAGGTGCGTGCAGGGGCCGTGCCCTCACCAGCACAGCTGTGCCCAGCCTGCTGGGTAGTCCATGCATCAGCGACGTGCCCCCACGCCCAGCTATTCAGTTGTCTGATCTTTGTTAGCCGCGTTGTGTTAGTTCCCATCCGTCTGATCGCTGGTGAGTCTGCGTGTGGATTTCTGTGCACTCTTCTCTGATTTAACTATTTATGTTCTTTGCAAAATTTCCCTTGGGTGCCTGCCTCCTTACTGATTTCTAGGCTTTCCTTTTTATATTCCACGCCTGAGTCTCTTTGCTTTCAGCCGTGTGGGTGTCGTCTCTCAGCCTGGCATTTCCCTGTTAGCTTTGTCCCTCTGCCGTCACTGGACTGCAGCGTTGAATGCTGATGTGATCAAACGATTCCCTCATGATTTGTGCTTTTGGGGGCTCGTTTGTCAGACATCTTTTCCTACCCACAGGCCACAGTTGATTCTCTAGCGTTATTTTCTACCAATGCTATAGTTTCACCTTCACACTTGGGTCTTTAATCCATCTAGACTCTACCTTCACCTATGGCTCCAGGTGGGAGCTGGCTGGATTCTTCTCTATTGTTGGAAGCCAGAAGCCAGTTTTCACAACATAGTCTTGTCCAGATTCTGTTCCTTCTCTCACTGATTTTATGTCCTATTTTTAACCTCCTTTGTAACCATGGGTCCGTCCACAAGCTTTGCCCTCTCCTGTTTTCTGTGTGATCTGGTCCCAGTACCGTGCAGTGCTACTACTGTGTTGTGGGTCTTCTGTGCCCACTGTAACTGATCTAACAAGGGGTTACGAGAAGCGTGTTTCCAGAGCCCTCTGTCGACACCCACACCTTTTCCTTCCACTTTAATTCATTAAAGGCCTACGTCAATATCAGAACCAGACCTGGAAGCGAACGTTTTTAGGAACTGAAATCATTGAGTATGCCCCTAGCTTCAGGGACACAGGGACCCGCTGAGATGCTGATTTAGGATTTAGACAGAGGCCCAGCCTCCTGGGGCTGTGGGTTTGCGTCCCACAGAGCCTCTTGTCTACCGTCACCAGGACAGGGTGGGGACGTGGCACCAGAGGGCTCCCATCCGCTAAGTCAGTCCTGCTACACTGGCTTCCCTGGCGTGAAGAGTCTCGGGGATCAGCACACAGCATTTAGATGTTGGGAGAAAAACACCCCGAAGTCAAGTGGAAAAGGTTCTGTTACTATGTTGTTTTTGTGTAGTAAAGACTTTAAAAAATTACCCGTTGCTTTTCCCCACCATCCTCCACCCAGTGAGCTCTGCACCCTCGCCTCGCTGTCCCCGAGTCAGTGAGCTCTGGTGCCCTCGCCCCAAGCATGGTGCTTCCAGGACTCTCTGGGTTTGGGGAGAAGTTTACTTCAGCCTCACGCAGGGATCAGGGCCCCCACGCGTGTCCCATCAAGCACCTCTCTCCCCCTGGGGCTGACACACAGGCATGCACATCTCTCTAGGAGTGGCTTCGCCCCAGGAACGGGAAGCTCAGAAAGGACGTGGTGGAGCATTGTTGGTTCAGGGCACAGGAGGAAGAGAGACTTGGTGCAGTGCAGGTGAGGTCCGCCAAGCCCAGGGAAGGGCCGCCTTCAAGTGTCCCGGGGCCTGGCCTCCTGCTCTGGGCCCGTTGTGTCTCTGGAGCAGCCTGATGCGTACACTGGGGGGGGTGCTGGCCCAGGCTTGCCGGCTGTGAGACTTGGGTCCCATTGTGCCCTCTGACCCTCATGTGGTGTCAACATGAGATGGAGGCCATCCTGCTGCACCCAGTTCGGGCATGGTTAGGGGCCTGTCGGTCAGATGCAGGTTACGACCCTGACTGCACCATCTCTGCTGTGCACACGACCCAAACTCACCAGGCCTCGGCTGCCTTCTCTTCAAGATGGGACATGAAGGGGACGTGCCTTGTGGAGTGGCCAAGGATGGGGGGGGGGGTAACGCGTGTAAATCCCCCCTCTGCAAGTGGGGCCCTGGGGGCTTGACCCCACAAACGCCAGTAAAAATAAACAGAAAAACACATCCACTTTTTGGTGGAACCTTCGGTTTTGGGCTTTGGATACAGAGACTTGTTATGTGTCTGTTGTTTTTTTCTTTTTCTTTTTTTAAGTTTTAATGTTTATTCATTTTTTGAGAGACAGAGACAGAGCGTGAGTGGGGGAGGGGCAGAAAGAAAGGAGATGCAGAATCCGAAGCAGGCTCCAGTCTCTGAACTGATAGCACAGGGCCTGATGCGGAGCTCAAACTCACAGACCGTGAGATCGTGACCTGAGCCGAAGTCGGACACTTAAGTGACTGAGCCACTCAGGCGCCCCTTGTTGTTTTGAATATACAACGTTTTATACGAAACATAATTTATAGACACTATGATCGCGCCCAGAGCAAGCGATGAGCCCCTTGGCAGTTCTTGCTCCGGTGCCCTAGCCTCTTGCACCTGTCAGCCTGGGCACCGGTGGGTGATGGCCCAGCGTTCAGTTTGTGCGGAAGCTGAGCGAACACCGAGAATACTAAAGAGGTTGTGGTGAGGGCTGTGTCCAGGCAGAAAGAAAGACGACTAAAACGTGTGAGGAAAATGCTTTTATTGCACACAGGAGCTAACATTCCACCCAGGGCCACTGAAATCCTTCTCCACATTCTAGTGCTTGTCCCCGTCCCAGAACCGCACTTCGCGGAGTCCTCCACACCATGCAGCCCCACACAGCGGGGTCCCCTGGTGCCCTCTGCCTACCCTTCCCCAAGCCTGGCTCCCTCCTTTCCCCCCGATGCCTGGGGCCGTGCCAACTCTGGCGCAGGTCACCCAGCCCACTCCCCACCTGCAATTCTGCACCCCTGCGTCTCGGCCCCACAGCTGAGCCTCACCCCTGCCCACACTTTCCAGGCTCCAGGTGGCAATCTGCAGAGCGGAGTAGGATTCTCTATACAGGAAAGTCGGGCCCATGGGTTATGGCCTGGCCAGCAAGGCCCACGCCTTGGTCTCAGGTGGAAGAGCCCCCCGGGGGACGGAGGCCTCAGTGGTGTCAGGGCCTCACGAGGACCATGGCCCAGGGTGGCCCAGGGCCAGTGGCCAGCCATCCCTCCTTTCCCCACCAAGAACACTCATCTCTCAGAGCTGTCCTTTCCAGAAAGCCCTCCCGGGGGCCAGGCCTGTCCTGTGAGCTCCCCAACGGCCAGAGCGGCCCCTCCCCAGCCCCGGTCCACCCCGCTGCCATGTCCTCTGTCTGGGGCGTGAGTTCCTTCAGACACTGAAGTTTTTACTTTTCCTTTTCAGACCGCCAGTGGCTGCCCTCCTGCCCGGTCCGCGGTCAGCACACACTAAATGACTCTGGAGGATGCGGGTGAAGGAGCCCCACGTTTTTGGGAGAAGACGTGACGAAGACGGCCACCCCTCCTGAGACCACACAGCCGGTCGGTTTCAGGCTGGTCTCGAGCCCGGTTTGGTGGCTCCAGACCCGGCGCTTGCCAGTGTCCGCGCCCTGCATGCGCTGGCATCCACTGGGGGTCCCGGAAAGAGCGAGGTCAGCAGACTGCGGGCACCCCCCGCTCCTGGCCAAGTTCTCATCTGCCGCACTTCTGTTCCCCGGGTGAGCCTGGACTTGGAGGAGGGCGGCCGTGCCCTCTCAGGAACTCAGGGAGAAGCTGGAGCCTCGGCCCCAGAGCCCGAAGAAGGGGAAGACCTTCTGGGTGAAGGAGGCAGTGAAGGTGTAGATGGGCTCCTGGCTGATGGCGTTGGCAAAGGTCACCCAGCCCACCTCGTAGTCCAGGGACACCCGCACCTGCCGGGGCTGCTCCTCCAGGGCCAGCCGCGTGGGGAAGGAGCCCAGCGCCGAGACGAAGCCCCAGGCCAACCTCACGGCCCACACGCCCTCCTCCGGACGCTGCCTCAGCTCCCCCTTCCGCCGCACATCCTCACGAGCGACGCCCATCGTGCAGCTGCCCCCGTGGGCCAGGTCCAGCTTCACCAGCCACGTGTGCCGCCCCCCCGTGAAGCCACCGCGGGCCAGGACACAGGTGGCCCGGTCGAAACGCTCCGGGTTGTCGGGCGAGCTCTGCCATTTGTAGGAGAACTGAGCCCGCTGGTGGTCCTCAGACAGCAGGAGCTTCGGGTGGGAGGTCTGGGGGTCCAGAGACAGGAGCACTGCGGGGAAAGCCCAGAGGGACAGAGATGGCAGCTCACTCATCACCTCCAGAGAAGACCTGAAAGCCCTCCCTCCCACCCGCTAGTGTCACTGGGCCAGTCACGCACAGCAGCGTGTATGTCACGGGGTCCCTTGTTAATTTTAGAGCCAGATCGAGTCCCCTCATCCGGGAAGCCTTCCCTGATACACCTTGTCCCAGTCCCATATGACCTTTCTCCCTCCTCCTCATTTGTGGGCAGGGGATTCTGGCTGTGCCCAGCGTAGAGCCCTACAAATTTATCCGTTTCGATTTCAGGTTCCCCACACCCTCGCGCCTGACACCCGCTGCTCACCTGGCTCATAGTCCAACTCGAAGCAGAGCTTCTCTGTAAAGAGGACATGAAACGGCATGAGATTTCCTTAGGTTTCCTTAGTCTCGAGAAACCACAGAGCATTTAACGATAAGGAAGCTGAGCCCCAGAGAGGGAAGGGACAAAGATGACCAGTGGCTCTAAACCCGGGCTCAGGTCCCTGCAGCGCCTGCCAGAGCCCCATTGTGACTCAGATGGCCGAGGACGTGGTCTCCCAGCAGGACCCTAGGGTGCGGTCATGGGTCACTGGCCCCACCCTGGGCGGGTCTCACCGAGCCCAGCACATACAAGGTGCTCCAGAAATGTCTTCTCCAAGAGCAGATAAGGGGGTTAATTTATTTCTTGTTTTCTTTGGAAGTAATTTCTGGAATAGGCAACAGTCGGCCTTTGATTAGAGTAAAATGCCCTTTGCTGCCAGCCCGATGGGCAGACTTGCAGCATGGACCGAGTGCGGGCCTCTCTGGGAGGGTCATTCGGAGATGAGGGGCATTCTTCTTGATGTCCCGTGGGTGTGGGCTGAGAGCCGCAGGCCTGACTCACTTCTGAGCATTCACGCCTTTTCTCGTCGCCTGTTTCAGGAAAGCAGGCAAGCCCCACAGGGGTCTCTGGCCTGCGTGCCCGGCAGTGCAAGAGGAAGAGGAGGGAGAGAGGTCAGCCACGCAGGGTGGAGGGAAACAGTGCTGCAGGTTATTAATCCACAGTGTTCGCCACCAACACCTCATCACGCCGAGGCGCCGCACAGCCCAGGCGGTCCAGCCTCTCTCTGACTCTCACGGTTTATGAGATCGAGGTCCATGTTGGGTCGGGTGCTGACATCATGGAGTCTGCTTGAGATTCTCTCTCCCTCTCTCTCTGCCCCTCCCCCGCTTGCTCTCTCCCTGTCTCTCTCTCAAAATAAAAAAAAATAAGGTTTATATAAGAACTTATCATGTGTGGCGCCTGGGTGGTTCAGTCAGTTAAGCGTCCTGATCTTGGGTCATGATGTCGAAGTTTCTGGGTTCAAGCCCTGTGTCAGGCTCTGTGTTGACAGCTGACAGCCTGGAGCCTGCTTCAGATTCTGTGTCTCCCTTTCCCTCTAAACTTCCCCCCGCTTGTGCTCTGTTTCTCTCTCTCTCGAAAATAAACATTAAACAAAATTTTTTTAACTTATCATGCTTTACAAATGCCTGTTTTTTAAATTATTGTGAATGATGGGTTTCGTTAATCACTATTTTTTATACTGATCAAGGTCAATGGATCGGATTTATTTAATTATTTTTCCAATCAGTTAAATCTTTTCAGAAACCTTCACCTCCGTTATCTCCCCTCCGGGTCATGTTACCCTGACAAGCATATTTTATGAAGATGTGCAGATAAGGACGCCAAGGCGCAGGAGGGGACGCCAGCCTTGCCAGACATGACGCGAGCGCGGGGCAGGGCGGCATGGAGGGCGGCCCCCAGCCCGGGCTCCGCGGGCCCTCTTACCCAGAAACACCTTCACCTCCCTCTGCAGCGGGACGGCCTGCTGCGGGAAGTCCCGGATCCTCCGGCCCAGGTCGGGGGACACGGCCTCCGGTCTCCGGCATCTCCTGGTCTCACACCTAGGGGCACACGAAGGTCGGGGGTTTGGGGCTCATCTCCCACAGCGACACCCCCCCGCCTCGGCTGGCCGCCTGCTGACCGGGCGTGGAGGTGCGGCTCCCGCGGGCAGGCCTTCTTCCTCCGGGACGGACCCCGCTGCCCGCTCTCGGCCTCCGAGGGCATGACCGTTCACGTGCGGCCTTTCGCCCCTGACGTGAGGGCGCAGCGAGCGACGCGTGTGCACAGGCGGATCGGAGAGGGCAGCCCCCCACTCACCTGAGCAGAGTACTTCTGATGTCCTGCGAGAAAGAGGGGAGAGCGGTCAGCCCCCTGCTCCTCACACCCAGAAAAGGCAAACAGCTTGTTCCCGGGTAGGCAAAGGGGCCCCATCCCAGGGCCACAGAGCCGTAAGGGCTCACGAGGCATCAGGGTCACAGAGGCCGCGCCCTGAACGTTACGAATCCACACAGCAAAGTGACCTGGCCGCCTGCCGGAGGCCCAGGCCCCCCGCGTTCTCAGCCCCTGCAGCACGCTGCCGTTCTGACGCCCCGTCGGGACCCCCCGTCCTCCCTCCCGTGTGTGGAAGTGAAGTGGAAGACTTCACTGGCGGGGGTGACGCAGCACAGGGTGCCCTGGAAAGAGCTGACGTCTGCAAAGCACTCGATGCTTTTCCAAAGGCCGCGTTCAGCCGCACTTTCCTGTGGGACCCTCACAAACCCCCCCCCCAGAGGTCCGTGAGAACAGAGCCCTCCCTGCCGGTGGGGAGCGGGACGGACAGTCGGAGGCCGGGAGCGAGGGGGTGCGGACGCAGGGGTCCCCGTAGGCGGCAGGGGGCCGGGTCTCACCGTCAGGAGCCCCCGTGCCGGCCTCCTGTTCTTCTCCTCCAGTTCTGAGATGAGGCTGCTGAAGCGGCAGACCTCCTCGGCCACCAGCGCCTCGAACTCCTCCCGCTGTCTCAGGATGTCCGCGTCCAGCGTCTCCAGCTGGGCCAGGAGGACGCTCTGCTGTTCCTCCAGGAACTGGCTCATGTACGCAAACTCGAAAATCACTTTCTGTCTCTTGGTGGCCACCTGGGACTGAAGGGGCAGGAGAAGAGGCCAGGGGGTCGTTTCCCCTTCTTCCCCTTCCCCGGGTCCCTTCTCCTTCCTTAGTTCACTGACGTCTCCTTCTGGCCCGGGTCCAGGCCCTCTGGGGTTTGGTGGAAAATCAGAGCCTCCAGCCCCAGGCACCTGGACAGTAGGCATGCCTCCCCCTACTGAGCTGATCCCCCAGAGTGGCCCCGACCCCATCTGCTGGGGCTTCTATGCACGTTCGGCCGAGGGGAGGGGATGGGGAGGTGATAGGGACACCCCACCTCCTGCCCTTCACAGCACGCACTCCATGCACAGCCCTGAGTGCGTTATACACACAATCACTCAGTTCTTATGGCAATTCCGTGAGGTCATGATGATTTTAATCTCACAGAAAAATAAATTCGGGACAGAGATTTGCATGAGGGAGTGAGGGTTCACGTTTAGAGTGACTTGGAAGCCCTCCATGCTAGGTCACCTGGGTCCAGACAGAGAAGAGGGGCGGGGAAGGGACACGGACCTACCAGGAGGACTTGGGTCCTCCGGTTTTCTCTTGCCTGGATCCTTTGAATCTCTTCTCGCTCTTTTCTTAGACACTCAAGACACTTCTGTATCTGCTCCTGGAGAGAAGGAGCAAGAACTATTTAAGACGCAAACAACGACTTGTTAAGAGGAGTCCTCTCATCCAACCCCCTGCCTCCAGGGGGTTGGCGGCCCGAGGGGTCTTTTTCTTCTTGCCCTTTGAGAATTCTGACCAGACCTGTCCTCTTTATCTGTGGCAGCACGGGCCGTGAGTCGGTTTCCCCACCTGAGCCTTCCTGTCTTCAGGATAAACACCCCGATTTATTTGCTGTCTGTCTGTGGGATCTGTCCTGAGCTTGATATCCCAGTCTTTGAAAAAATTCTAACTTTCTCACTTATCTCGAGGGGAACGAATTCAAACAACCCTTTCTTGTGAATACAATCAATTTCCTGTGCATGATTCCAGAAGGGGAGAAGAAACTCGGATGATGCAAAAACAGTCCATAAATTGTTTTGAACATCGCTTGCTCTAGAATACAGTTAGGAAGAGGTACACACACGTAAATGCATGTTCAGAAGGACAGTTAGGACCCTCACCGTCGCATGACGCAGACACCCGCGTTTACTGAGACACGGTGTGTGAATGACTAAAAGGAGCACAGGTTTGATGAAAGATAAAACCGTGCTCCATGTATGTCTACCCAAGCTGCGTGTAAACACTCATTTACTCACAGACACGAGCACTCCCCCAAGTCCCCCCCCACGCTGGCGAGCATGCACACACTCCTGCACATTACATGGTGTTTAGGCCTCATTCCCTTACACGAAACCCCGCGTCCCGAGCGCACCCGCCTGACCCTGTGCACACTCTCACGCCATGGTCACTCCAGCACTCAACTCACATTCACTGAACTCCTGTTATGCCTCAGCCGTGCGCAAACAACACAGAACGCACATAAACACCAACACCGATCTCCACAGGCTGCTGCGTCGCCCGCGGGCCGACAGAGTGGGGGACACAGACTCCTACCTGATAGGGCCCGGCCGCGTCCTCCAGGAGGCGCACGGTGTGGGCCCGGTGCGCCCCGGCCTCACGGCACAGCACGCAGAGCTGCGTCTCGTCATCCTCGCAGAAGAAGTAGATCTTCTCGCCGTGCTCCCCGCACGCGTCCTCCTCGTCCGGGCCCGGCGCGGGCGCCAGCCTGAGGCGCTCGATGTTGTCCACCACGCCGGCCAGCTGCCAGTTGGGCCGCAAGCCCGCCGGGCGGAAGGGCTGCTTGCAGAGCGGGCAGGCGAGGGACTCCTCCGGCTCCGGGCCCGGGACCTCACAGTAGCGGGTCAGGCAGCCGCGGCAGAAGTTGTGGCCACAGTCGATGGTGACCGGCTCCCTGAGGGTGCCTTGGCAGATGGGGCAGCTGACCTCGTCCAGCAGACTGCTCACGGAGCCGGCCGAGGCCATGGTGCTGCTGTGCCCGCTGGCTCCTCAAGGTTGGCGTCTCTGCTTGACTGGGGGAGCCGTAAGGACGCACATTCTTCCTCACGGCCGGACACCGGCGCATCTCACACACGCACAGGCACCCTCATGGCCGCCTGCACACACACGCCCGGAGGCAAGGCATCCGTCTACACATCCGGGGTCTTCTGTCCGTGTCCCAAAGCAACAGATGGACTGTCCAGGACAGCTGGACAAGCGGCGGCGGAGAGCGGGGACAAAGGGCCCACAGCTCCAGAGGTGACCCCAGTTACTCTCTGGGCTGGTGTCCACAGACCGGGGCTCAGCGTTCCTTCCTGTGCATCCACACACATGTCAGTGCTGCTATCTCGGCCTCCCACACTTGACAGAGATCGTCCCTCCTTTGGGGTGGGAGGGAGACTGAGCCAGAGAGCAGAGACACCAGCCCAGCCCCTGCAAGGTGGCCAGCTGTTCCCAGGGAGATTGCAGATATCGGCGGGCCCCAGGCGGGCAGTCAGCATGCAGGGCGTGTTGGGGTCCAGATAAGGCCGTGCTCAGGAGAACACGGCCCAGGCGGCGGCTGCCACAGGCTTCCAAGGAGGCTGCACTAAACCCAAGTGGGGGAAGAAAGAGAAAAACAGCAGCAGCCAGCACTCATGTATGGTGACTGCACACTCTACACTCTCACCCCCCAGCCCTATAACATCCGTACTGTCAGCAGGTAGCTTGGACGAAACTGGTTAGTCTTGCCCAAGGTACCCGGAGGAAGGTGGACGGCCATAACATGCACTCGGAGCTGTGCGTCCACATAGAAATAGAGCGTGAGCCCCAGATGCAAGCAAACTTTCCTAGTAGCCATATTCTAAAAAGTGAAATTAATTTAAATATTTTGTTTAGCCCCCAATACTATCATTCCAACATGTAATTGGTCTAAAGATCAGTAATGAGAGATTTTGCGCTTTTTCTAACAGGTGCTGTCTGAAGTCGGGGTGTATCTTACACTGCGGCACATCTCAGCTGGGACTGGCTACGTTTCCAGGCCAGGCCATCGTGGGTGGCTGCGGGCTGCACCCTCTGGAGGGGCGGGCCGGCGGGAAGGAGTGAGCAGTGCGGGGCAGATCGGTCCACGTCACAGTGGGAGTTTTCTTCGCTTTTATCCACAGATGC
The DNA here is from genome assembly GCA_030068075.1 of Paguma larvata. Lineage (NCBI taxonomy): Eukaryota > Metazoa > Chordata > Mammalia > Carnivora > Viverridae > Paguma > Paguma larvata. The sequence goes on from CM057829.1 coordinate 28,481,444, forward strand.
AGGGGGTCAGAAGAAGAACTATGGCTGTTTGAGCATCACCTGGACCTGGGGCTCAGGAGGAGCACTTACCTGGAGGCCAGGAGAGGAGGCTGGGAGGAGAGGCCGGGAGAGGAAGACGGGCCTGATCCCAGCCCGCAGCTTCCCAGCTCCGTGACCCAAGGGAAGTCACTTCACTCGTCTTCTTCTGTAGAAAGAAGGTAATGGTCTCTGTCCCAAAGGGTTGGTATCAGATCGGACACAATAATATGAAAATACTAAGCCGACACCAACGTGCTTACATCTGTTATCTCTGGGGCTGGGTTTTGTCAATTCTATCAATAGAAATCATTCATATTGCAGTTTCTTGCCTTCTCTCACGTGAAGTTACAAAGTAAAGTTGAAGCACAGTGTGACCCAGCGTCGTCCTGTTTGGGGACACTGGCTCTGGGACCGTCAGGGCGCGAGCCGAGGAGGCCAGCCTGGGCGGAGGAGGGGCCCCCAAGAGCACCTCCCGCTCCAAACTGGACTCTGCCGCCCTAGACACACCTCAGAGCCAGAGGTTTATGGCTGCCACCTGTCCCGCTGGACAGGGAGCAGAGTCTCCTCACCAGGTCTCCCACAGTCTGTGGTCCAGGGAGTGGTTCCAGGAAACCGTGCTTGGCTCCCCAGCCCAGGGAACAGACAGCGGGCTGACCAGGCTGGGAAATGCTGGGTAGTTCGAGGTGCGCTGGAGTTTGAACCCACTCAGCTGATGGGTGCTTCCGGGGAAGCACAGTGGCTGCCCTGTCTCAGCCTCCCGTTGTCTTCCCTCCGGGACTCACACAAAAGTGACTCATCTCAGGAAAGGGCATTGGTGCGGCCTGAAGCAGAGGCCTCATTGGACAGGCTGGGGAAGGCACTGTGATGCCCTCGGCCTCTTCGTGCGTCCTGCCTGCAAGGGACCCCCAAAGGACACAGTGACCGCCACCTGGATACACACCTTCTGCCAGCTGTGCCTCGTCCCGCCCTCCGGGATGGGGGCCCAGCCCTCCTGCAAGGTCCTGCTCTGTCACTGTGCAAGGAGAAGGGGCACATGGACCCTGTCGCGGTTCCCGTGCCGCTGGGCACCCTGGAGGAGACGCACTGCGAGGAGCACGGGGAGAAGGTGTGCTGCGTCTGCGGGCCCGATGTGGAGCTCCTCTCCGCACGCCGCCGAGAGGGCCCCTCCCGGCACGTCCACACCGTGGGCTTCCTGCAGGGGCCGGTCAGCCCGCCCAGGGGTGTCCGTTCGGGGCGGACAGCGTCGGGTCATAGTGAAGGGAACAGGGTAAGAGTCTGGGTGAAGGGCCATGGCTCCCACCTCAGGGGACCCCAGTGTAGTGACATGGGGGACACTTCCAGACAGAGGGCCACAGGGCCACTTGGATGTGTGTCTGTTCACAGTCTTGCGGGGACTTCAGCTCCAGCCTTGGAGGCTCCTTGCTGATGGACACCAAGAACCGTAAGCATGACTTGGCTGTGCTCAGGAACAACCAACCGCTCATTGTGAGCCGGGCCTCCTGGGTCCCAGACTGGAGGCTTAGAAAGCCCCGGCTGCTGGGCTCAGAGGGACGTGGTGGGAGGGGCCAGCAAGGGCAACCCGTAGGTGAGGCTCCTCCCTGTGTGAATGGGTGTGACCTGGCCCATCCGGTCTGCCCTCAGATCTCTCTTATCATCCAGTCACCAGGTCTACAAGTGATTTCTCAGAGGCACCTTTTGAGTCTTTAACTTGGCCTTATCCCCACAACCACCACCAAATCCAGGCTCTCAGCACTTCACCCAGACATTGGACGGCCACGGCCTTGTTCCCCGCCTCCACTCTCTCCATCTCCAGTCACCCCGCAATCCTCCACAAGGTACATCTTCCACGAATGCACAGCAGATCGCGTTGCTCCCCCGCTCAAAACCCTCCTGTGGATCCCTCATGCACCTCACCTCCCACCCACCCTTCCCAGGGCCCAGGTGTCCAGCTGGACTGGCCGCTGGGCACCTGCTTCTTCAGGCTTCTGGCCCCGTCGCATGTGGCTGCTTGCTCTGACACTCCTCTCTCCCCCGAACTCCTTCTTAAACCACTTCAGCAATTTCTACATGTGTGGCTCAGGGGCGCACAGTACCCTCCTCCCCTCCAGACACGCTGTAAGTGCTTTCCGCTAAGACCGCCCCCCCCACCCTCTGCGTTCCCACCTCGCTGCCAGCTGTGTCCTGACTGACTCGTTTCCGGGTGCTGGTCTGTTCAGGGACAAGGACCGGCCCTTCCCACCGTTGGATCCCTCAGCGGTCAGTCATGTGCCTGGGACTCGGCAGACAACTAGTGTCTGTGAGTTAAGCCACCCTTTTCTGCCCATTCTTCTCCCCATGGGATGGTCTCAGGACTCAGCTGGAAGACCTGAGGGTGGAGAGAGAAGAGATTAAGGACATAAAGAGTCAGGAAGACCAGAAGCTCCAAATGCTTCTGGTAAAGAGCTTCTGGGCATCTTCTCTTTTGGGGGTTTTCTTAGCAGACTGTGGGCCTGGCAGGAGGGAAGAGGCAAGCTGTTCTCACTCACGTCCCTGTCTGTGCACAAGAGCATTTAGGGTCAAGGTTGTGGAATCCCAGAACATCACAGCTGGAAATGGTTCTGATGTCTTCTGGCCCAAGATCCCCTTATCGGCCACTTTACAGAACAGAAAACCGAGGTCCAGGAAAGTGATGCACCCAAGGCCACACAGCAAAGTCCAAGTTCATGACAACATGGCTACAGAACCTGCGTCTCGGCTCTCAGCAGCTCCTCCCATCCCAGTCTCATTGCCTGAAGCATTGCTTTCAGATGGGAAGCTTGGGGCTGGGAAGTGTACTTGAGGGCCTGCCTTCTAGTCTGCTCCCTGCCACCCCTGGCTCCCAGTCACATGGTTATCCCAGAGGAAAGCCGCGGTATGAGAACTTCTGGTACCCTGGCCAAGGAAAGAGAGTTTGGGGACAGGAAGAGATCTCCAGCATCCCCGTGTTCCCCTCAGAGTGTGCCCCGCAGGAGGCAACGTTGGAGGCTAAGACCAAAGCCACACACTCTGCGTTGGCTGTAACCGCACTTCCTTTGCTCACGTGCCTCTCTGATTAATGACTACAGCCATCTCCCCTGGCCCCTAGGGGAGGCGGGGTGAGCTTAGGGTGAGAGTTCAGCGTGGCTCTGAGGGCATAATGCGCATGACGGGTGGAATCTCCAGGTAGGACAGGAGCACAGCCCTCATCATGCCAAGTTTGCCCTGAGACCCATCGTATTATTGATAGCGGGTGAGTCCTCATCGCTCTTAATAGTAAGTACACCGACGACCCTCCTGGAAGCCAGCTACTCGAGCTTCCTCCTGGCCGTGTCTGTGTTTTTGCCCCTCACAGACTCACATCAAAAGGAAGAAGCAGCAGGTGGAAGCCGTGTTTGAGAAGTCGCAGCAGGAGCTGAGGGAGCAGCAGGGCTTCCTGCTGGCCAGGCTGCGTAGGCTGGAGGTGCAGATCTGCAAGGAGCGAGAAGAATACGTCTCCAAGTTCTCCAGGGAGGTCCCCAGGCATGGAGCCGAGGCCGAGGAGCTGGAGAAGTGCCAGCAGCCGGCAAGTGTCCTGCTACATGTGATGGGCTCTCCACCAACCGCCTTGTGGGACAGGAGAGGGATTGCTCAGGAAGGGACAGCAGCTGAGAGCTGGGAGATGCTGCAGACGGGCAGGAGAGGGGAGCAGGGGTTGCTTCTGCTGGGTGGGGCTGGTAGCTGTTGGGTTCTTTCAGCCCATAGAGGGGGCAGACCCCATGACCTACCCTTGCACTGTCAAAGACTCTAGAGTCGGCCGTTCTTGGGTTCAGGGCAGGCTTTTCCAGCCGTGTGGCCTCGGCGAGCCTCGCCATCCCCCTAAACATGGGGATAATAACAGCACCTCCTTCCTAGAGCTCTTGCAAAAATGATAAGAAACAGTCCATACAAAATGCTTAGCATGGTCCTGGCTCACAGAGAGAACTCCATAAGTGGCATCTATCGTGATGGTCCTTACGTTATCCTGTGTCACATCCGGTCCAGCTGGTAACTCAAGGCCTGGACCCTGTCCTCCACCATCTCTCAATCATCGGAGGCAGAACACATTCCCAAGATAAGGCTATGACAAAGAAGTGACCTCGAGTGACCTGGCCAGAGTCCTGCATTAGCAGGGAGGCATGATGTAAAGAAGTCTGATGGGTTAGGTAATTAGACACATAGAACATTCTGGAAGAGGACAGCTTTGACCAATACATTAAGGAGAAAGGATGTGCAGAATCTCTGGTGGGAAGGACATGTGGACACTGAGTGTATGTTCTTTTTCTTTTGCAGGACGTCCGAGTCAGCCAGAACAGGTAGAGTCTCCTCCCCAGTCCTGCCTCCTTCATACATGGCGTGTATACTTTGTACTTCTCACCCGTGTTCCCTGGGCATGGACACTGGTGGGGAGGGGGGCACTTTGTACCCCGCCCGCCAGCCGGCTGCACAGAAATGCAAAACCGCTTTGACAGACACACACACAGGCAGGCTCCACTCAAAGATTTGTGTGCTAAGAGTTCATTTTTTAAATTGGTTGTTTGGTATCAGGGACAGATTTTCCCCTTAAAAGTGAAAACAATAATCAGCTTTTTAGGCTGATCCAGGAACATCTATTAAATTCCCGAAATTACTAGTACTCGCGAGTCAGTATTTAACACCATGTAGAATGTAGTTCTGAGGGGAATATCTTCTATAAAATATGCTCAGTATGGAATGTGGGAAGACCAGCCAGTCTGTCTTCAGTCACTTCCCCCCTCCACTGCCCCATTTCCTTCAGAATTTACAAACACTACTATCAGGGGGTGTTATGCCCAGAATTCGGGAACCCCCAAAACCACCAGGGAGCCGAGTCCGATGCAAGAACAAAGAGCCTTTATTCGAGCTCAATCTCCTACCTGCACCGACACAGCGGTGGGTAGAGAGAGTTCCAAAGGCACAAGAGTTTTAAAGGAGTCTAGTGGGAGAGGTGGTGGTCGTGGCCCTAGCCAATTGGCTGAGGAAGGGTCAGGGTCCTGTTCCACAGGTCAAGCTTCCGCACAGGCGCTGGGGACTCAAAATGGAGTCAGTCCCGATTTGCCCTTACATTCCCCCCTTGTCATGTGACTTATGGACCCAATCACGGGTCCCGCTGCTTTTCTATCTCGCCCTCTTCTGTTACTAGGGATTTGTATTGAGCACGGAGGAACATCAATTGGACGGCCCCCACATGATCCCTGACAAACTGGACCAGCCTGTTGATGATACGGGGCCCGAGGGTTAGTAACAGGAGTAGGATGACGAGGGGTCCGCCGGCTGAACATGGGTGTGATGGACCCAGGTCGCGATGGCGTCTACTTTGAGAGCGGTGGGAGTTGTCAGTACCATGATGTAGGGTCCCTACTAGAGGGTCTCTCAGAGGTGCTTCTTGACGTAGACCCGGTCTCGCGGCCTGTGCTGAGGTGGTGTCGGGGTCGGGCCAGAGATGACAGGTAAGTTCCCCGAAACAAAAGGAGTTTTGGCAGCTGCTTGGGAATATTCCTTATCAATCCAGAGAATGAATGAGAAGCCCTCTCAGAGTAATCAGAGTATAGGAGGAGAAATGGTGAGAGAAAAAGAGTTTCTTGTATTACCACAGTCCTGACTCGAAACCCACGGCAATAATCACATTCCTGAGGGTCTGGCATCAGTCTAAATAAATCAAAATACATTCTAAACTCTTAAGAGATTTTATTTCCATGATTCTCAAGTATGGTAGCATATGCTGGTTTAATAGGGGAAGAAGCTCTGGAGCCACTCCTATTTTCTATGGCCCGTCTTCTTCAGGAGGATATTAGGATAAATCTCAAATCAACACAAAGGCCCAGTGACCCTATAGCCAGGTGTCCTGGTGACTCTTACTGCGACTGTGCCTGTCTTAGGTCGCCCCCCATGAGGAGTCTTACCCGTCTTTGGCTAACCAGCCCTCCTTCAGAGTCAGACCAGACATTTTTATGTTCTTGTTGTTTTACAACCTGGCATTTGCTTTGAGGCACCCCCATTCACCGATGAGGGCCCGGTCTAGGGCACTGCCTTATGGGCCTAAGTCTTCTCCTTAGGTAGTGTCACTAGAGCCAGTATCTTCTGGTCTCCAACATCTTTCTCTTTATATTTTTAAGAGCAAAAGTACGAAATTCTGTTGAAATAGATTTTATGCTGCCGCTTAATATTCTAAAGATAATAGGAAACTCCGATATTGATCATCATGGAAACAAAAGGGTGATGAACAAAGTTAGAAAGGTTATTATCCAGACCCCCAGTATGTGCTTCTATACTTTATTCCAGGAATGTTCAGTCTTATTAAAACACAAAGGAGTAACAAACCCACTTTTAGGTCACATGAGAGCATCACTGATCTCCTGGGTGACTTGTACTAATGCAATTAGATCCTCGTTAATTTCTACCCTAAATTTCCCAGAAGACTAAAGTACAAAAGAACATATAAGGCCTGGACACAGGCTGAAATAACATAGAGAAAACGTTGCAGGGGTCAAGGGGGTCCCTTGACTCTCAACAAGGGCAGTCGCCTTATCTGTCAGATTCTCCATTTGTCCCCAAGTAGGAATAGCAGCGCTCTGGTTGGAGTGAGTAGTGCCTTTACATCTTCAAGGCCGATTGTTCTGCAAAGAGAGCTTGCTCAGGGTCCTGGAGAACGTTATCCTCCATCTCTCCTAGGTAGAGAGCAGTGGAGGCGTCGGAGTGATATTCCAAAGAGCATCTCTGCATCTCCCTTTGGGTCATCCTTTGAGGAACCGGAGGAGATGAGGGTGGCTTGGGGAGGCTGGACATACGGCTGTACCTATCTATCAGGAATCTACAGAGGGGAGTCCACGTCCTGTGGAAATACACAAGCATACCCTCGCCCCCAGGTTAACACTACATCCTATTAAATCTTTTGAAGGCGGCTGGTGTATAAGCAGGGGCATTGTCCGTTTTGATTGCCCTGGGAATTCGCAAGTAGGAAAAGCATAGACAGAGGTGCTGGATCACATCCTTAAAGGCCTCTCCTGTACGTGCCAAGGCAATAACATGAGAAAAGATCTGCACACACATGCACATAGGAAAGTTTACCAAAAGATAGAACATGAGTAACATCCATCTGCCAAAGATCATTAGGCCTCAGGCCTCTTAGGGTTCCAATTGACCTTTGCTATACATAGGCAATTACTAGGTTTGCCCCCTTTGTTAGTAAAGCAGCCAGCAGTGCCGGATAGGATGTAACTATCTTTCTGGGTGTGGAGGGCAGATGTAACCATTTAAAGGTGCCTCTTGTTAAGCCTCATTAAAAGCCTGCAAAACCAAACTGGTCTTAAAGCTTGATCCACAAACCTTTTGACATAGGGTGGGGCTATTTTTCTTGCCCTGAGGCAAAACTTTCCATTGACACCTCTGAAAAGGCCACCTAAGGTTTGCAGAATGCAGGCTAAAGGCAAATCTAGGGCAATCATCCCGAAATAGGGGAATAGTGAAAAAACAATCTTGTAAGTCTTTTACAACAATTTGAAAATCGTTTGGAACAGCCACAGGAGAGGGGAGGCTGTCATCAAGGATATTGCCACCATTTTCCCAGCCTCTGGATCAAAGGAGGAGGAATTTTTACCTCTTGATAAAAGTACAATCCTCTGTACTTTTAAAATCCATGTCTTTTAACCTTAGTCTGTCCTGACCACACATAATATTTTTTTAAAGGTTTTTTTTCTTCATGAACCCTCTACAATTTTCCTTTGCATTTAAATTTTGTCCCAAGCCATTTCTCTCCAAATAACCAGTCTGATTTAGGACAATATTACTTTCTTTTACCCTCAGCAAAAGATGTATTTTCATTCCTTATATCTTTTTTACATATCTCTTACTTTCCTATATACAGAGCTGTTTTCCTTATTTCCATCAGTCTTAAGTACACTTCGCAGAACTTTAACTGCTAGAAACGTTAGTCTCTATGAAAACTAAATAGTAACCAATTGTGAACTGTTATATCAGAATTTTTGTTAGATGGCAAACTTAGGAATCGATTAAGCACAAAGCATGCTTTTCAACGGTTCCAAATATCCTTAGTTGTTTTTTTTTTTTTTTGCAACAGGTCCAAAGCACAAACCTACATCTAGTAATTAGTGCTTCAGGTTTTCATCTCATTAGTCAATGAATTTAATCTCAAGTTCTCATGCAAGCCAAACTTTTAACACTTTAGGTTACCAAGAACTTTGAAAGCTATCTTAACATTTACCCATGAAAACTATGAGGCTGACCAAGTTAACCATCACTTTCAGGCTTCCTTTTGCTAACAGACTGGAATAGAGATAATATAAGCTTGTTTGACCTTCAGTAAACCTCAGAATAAAGTTTTATATTTAATGCTGATAACTTTAAAGACAGATCCATCAAACTTAAATTTGTTTAAACACCAAATATGTTTCATTTACTATTTTAATCCTGGGAAGTTTATTAAAACCTCAGGAAGTTATTATAAAGCGCATCCTAAATAGGATTACAGATCATCACAAATCTTAAAACTCTTATTTATTTGACCAAGGTGGCAATAAAAGATCCTAACGGCCAATGTATAGCATCATATAGCTGTTAGCAAAACCTACCTCCTTTAACATTGAGATGTTTTTACTGAGCAATTAAAGACCTGATAAAGATGAAACCTAAAGCTTTGCTTTTCCCTTGGAAAAGAGAGAAAAAAACTTTGTTTACATTATCTTATCAACAGCAGAGTAGTCCAAGAAAACTTTGTGTTTTGAATGGAGAGAAAAGCAGAATTTTAACCTTATACCAGTGTACTTTTGAAATCCCATTGTAGAATAAAATTTTATGATTATCTCTGTCCCTTAAAAGTTTAATTGTTGATTTTGTCCTGTGGAACCAGCGAGGAAATTTAAAGTTTAAAGAGGCAGGTTTTTTGCCTTACGACAGTGTGGGGGTGGGGAGTGGAATGCTACCTGAGGCATTGAAGAGCCAGAGACCTAGGCCGCACCCTAGGCGGTTGCAGAAATGGGAGGAGGGGGAAGGGAAGACAGAATGGGCGCAGGCGGCCTAGAGGCCTGAAGGCCGACTGAAGCACTTAGGGTAGAGAAAAGAGTTTTACATGGTCCTAAAGTCCGTCAGCTCAGATAGATGAGCGGATAGCCAAATTTTGTTTTCTTTTGAATTCTTTGTTTTGTTTTCCACCAGTGGAACTAGGCAGCCTATGTTATCTTCGCTTGGGAGCACCTTCTGGTGGAGGTGGTATTCATCCTCCAATTTCATGGCTAGGACCTGGATGGGGTGGCCCTTGAAATCGGTGACCTGAGGTCCCCCTTGTCTGAAAGTTATCTGAGTTCCAATCTTAGTAAGTCCCGTCCCAGCGGATAGGGGCATTCTGGTATTTCCATAAAGGAGTGGGATACCCAGCCCGGCCCCAAATCTACTGTTCTTCGGGTCGTCCATAAATACTGGCTCACACCAGTTGCCAATTTTACCCAGGACTTCTTGCTGGCTAACTTTCCTCGTGGGGTGCAGAGGACTGAATGTTGTGCTCCGGTGTCTACAAGAAGTCAACAGGGGTCCCCTCCACTTTAAGAGTTACCCTGGGCTCAGGGAGAGGGTCTGAACCCCGACTCCCCTAATCAGTCAGTTCACCTAGCTCTAAGACTTTTACTCGATTAGCCTTGCTTCTCTTCCCAGCGGCCTTTTTCGGACATTCTCGGGCCCAATGCCCTACCTCCTTGCAGTATGCACACTAATCTTTCTGCAGCCTCTGCTTCCCCCCACCTCTGGTAGTTCCTTTACCTCCTTTTGAGTCATCAGCCAGCCGCCGGAGATGGCACTCTCGTTCCTTGGGGGAGTCGGCAGTGGTAGCCAGTAGTATTCTGGCCAGGTCTCGAGTCTGTTTGCTGCTGGCAGCCGCCATGGCGCGAGCCTGCCTATCCTCAGGAGGCTTTCGGTTGTTGTATACCTTTTCGGCTATTACCAGCAAATCTTGCAGACTTTTTTCTCCCAGTCTATCTATTTTCTGTAATTTCCTTCTGATGTCTGCGGCTGATTGATTTACAAAGGCCATGATAACAGCTGCCTTGCTTTCCGGAGCCTCCGGATCCATAGGGGTATAGGTACGGAATGCCTCCATGATTCGTTCTAAAAAGGCTGCCGGGGACTCATCCTTTCCTTGTTGTACGTTCCCTACCTTGGCCAGATTGGTTGGCTTCCTAGCAGCCATTCGGAGACCCCCCATAAGAGTCTGGCGATAGACCCGGAGCCTCTCCTTACCTTCTGCCGTATTAAAATCCCACTCGGGCCGAGTTAAGGGGAGAGAGGTATCTATCTGAGCCTGGTTGGTGGTGGGATTCCCATCTACACCCGGAACCAGTATTCGGGCCTCATTGAGGATTCTCTCTCTCTCCTCGGTCGTGAACAGGACCTGCAAAAGCTGCTGACAGTCGTCCCATGTGGGCTGATGGGTAAAGAGAACAGAATCTAATAAATCAATAAGCCCTGCTGGTTTTTCTGAAAACTTGGGATTCTGAGCTTTCCAATTGTGGAGGTCACTAGTGGCGAAGGGCCAATAGTGATAGGGCTGATTTCCCTCTGCGTCTGGGGGACCGGTGGCTCGCAGAGGCAGAATAGTGGAGTCGGCGGCGGGGGCAGACTGCTCCCTCCGAGCCCTTTGTCTGGTAAAGGGCGGGCTTCCCACCGGAGCATTCCCGCCTCCCATTCTCAGAACAGCGTCTGCCTCCCCGGGAGGGGGAGGCTGGTGTTCCTCTGGCACCCTGGAGGGCAGATATGGAGGAGGAAAGATTAATTCTTCTTCAGTCCCCCCTTGTAGGACAGAGTAGGGGGGTGCTGAAGGCTGGGTAGGATTTTTCTCGTCCTTTTTTCTCTCCACCCCCTGCAAAGCAAAAATGGGTTTAATTTCTGGAACGCGCGGGGGCAGAAAGGGTTTAAGCCAAGAGGGCGGGTCTTCTACAAGGTCTGCCAAGTAATAATGTAAGGGAGTTGACCAGGATGACCCATCTTAGGTCGAATAATGACATCTCTGACTCGGTGGATAGTAGGGAGGTCGAAGGTTCCTTCTGGCGGCCATCCGACATTGAAAGTTGGCCATTCGCTAGAACAAAAAACCTGCCATTGACCCTTCCAGACCTCTACACTGAGGTTGTTAGCTCGGTCCTTGACATCTTTAAAATGATCAATCGTAATACTTAAAGGAGTAGTTGGAGTCTGTCCCATAATGTTCGTCCAGTAAGTCCACAAAATGACACAAAAAAACACAAAAATAGACAAACAGAGTGTCCCTAGAAACAATAAAAGAGTAGTTTGAGTCTGTCCCATGATGTCCATAGTTTGAGTATGTCTCATAATGTCTGTCCAGTAAGTCCACAAAACGACACAGAAAAACACAAAAACAGACAGAGGGTCCCTAGAAACAATCTTCCAATTCCGCGGAAGCAAAACCGAAAACCAGAGACGGCCTCACGCGGCGGGAGCGACCTGCCTCGTCCCAGACCTTTGAGGGGATTCCACGTTCCTCCAGAGTGAGGGGATTCCACACCCCTCCAGATGGAGGATTGGAACGTTTTCGAATCCTCCAGCCCTGGTCCACCCGTGCGTCCACTTAGACCGTATTGGGCCCAACCAGAAGTTGAGCTCACACAGAAGAGACAGACAACAAACAGACATTGACCGTGGTCAGTCAGGCTCTTCGGGTCGGGAGTCCCTCAGGGGTTTTGGGGTATCCCGGATGAGCCCCCATATGTTATGCCCAGAATTCGGGAACCCCCAAAACCACCAGGGAGCCGAGTCCGATGCAAGAACAAAGAGCCTTTATTCGAGCTAGCTCGAGCTCAACCTCCTACCTGCACCAACACAGTGGTGGGTCGAGAGAGAGAGTTCCAAAGGCGCAAGAGTTTTAAAGGAGTCTAGGGTAGTGGGAGGGGTGATGGTCGTGGCCCTAGCCGATTCGCTGAGGAAGGGTCAAGGGTCCTGTTCCATAGGTCCAGATTCCGCGCAGGCGCTGGGGACGCAAAATGGAGTCAGTCTCAGTTTGCCCTTAAACAAAATGGAGTCAGTCCCAATTTGCCCTTACAGGGGCAGCCGCTGCAATTGTGAATATTAGCTCCTCTCCCTTCCTCTGCTCCAAGTGCCTGCGCCTTCCTGGTGCTCTGCTCGGGAGCAGCTGTCACAGCCGTGAGTCATGCATCCATAGGGGCCTAAACCTGGGGGTCTAACCTGGGGGCCCACCAGCCAAAAAGCATCTGCAAACACACTTTTCAAGTCGTGTTAGAGACGTCGACCTAGAAGGGCTTTGCAGGTCTTCTGATCTGTGGAGGAAGCGGAGACCGGGAAGAGGGGGAGGGGGTGGGAGGCTGAGGGGCGGGGGTGCTGCTCAGGGTCATGCGGCCAGTGACCCGGTGACCTGCGAGGACTGAGCTGCAGCACATTTTCTTCCAGCCCCTCCGCGCTCCCCTCCGCTTTCCCTAGTAATGCGCAGCACACATATCACAGAGGAGCTTCGGGGCCTTTGCCTTTTCCTACTGACCCTGTACTGTCCTCTAGGGGCAAACAGGGTAGCAACCTCTGCCCTTGCAGCCTCCACAGGCCCCAAACGCTCTCCTGAAGGACCTTCCTCTAATTCTGGAGGAACTGGTTGTCTGTAGGTGTGAGAAGAAGACTTTCGCGAGTCCAGAGACCATTTCTCCCGCCCTTGTCAAGAAGATCCGAGATCTCCACAGGAAAATCCTGCCCCTCCCAGAGATGCCGAGGACCTTCTCAGGTAAAGGGGAAGGGGTAGTAGTTTTCCCCACGCTGCTCCCTCCCCCTGTCGGTTGCCCTTCTCCCCCCGCCCCCGTCCCTCTCCACCTTCCCCTGCCTTCCCAGCCTGGCTCCAGTTGTCTTCCCCCCACAAGCCTTCCCTTAGTGACCCTGCTCTGCTCAGAGGGACCACTCCCCGGAGCGTCTTCTCTCCCCAGGGACACGCGCGGGCAGGTGGCGCTGCTGCTGTGTCGTTAGACCACGGCAGAAGGCATGGAGCAGATGCCTCCTCGTCCTTCCCCTCGGGGTCTCCAGGTCTGCCCTGGGGAGTACCTGTAAGAGACGACAAGTCACAGACCTTTCTGTTTCTGCTTCCCTCAGAAAGCCTGGTGCATCATCTGGAGACAGACTCAGGTAAACAGCTCGGGGTTTGGGGAGCCTTTCTCTCATCCGCCCATTTGACCCAAGGCAGTGAACAGAGCAATTACATACGCGAAGTCTGGAGCCTGATGACCAGGCTCGCTGCTCCAGCTCTCGCTGGGTGAGAGGCATCTGGGAAGCCGTTAAACCTCTTCGTTCCAGTTTCTTCACTTATAAAATGGAAAACACACTAGTTCCAGCCCCATACATAGCCACCAGGTAAATGAAGTACGAGATGCGAAAAGCTTAGGCTGGCATCTGGCACAGAGTGAGGCCTCAATGTTTGCTACTTGTGGAGACATTATTCCCTCAAAAATACTTATGAAGTTCGTGGTTGTGTGTATGTGTGATGCCCAGCACTGTGCCAGACTCTGCTGACTTGAACAGATACTGTACAACTTAAAAAATAGCATTTACTTTGAAATCGGTTCTTAATTTAGAAACTATTTCCACAAATATCGCCACATTCTGCTTCTCATACTTTGTGTGCAAGAAAATCACCTGGGGGATCTTGTTAAAATGCAGATTCTGATTCAGTAGGTCTGGAATGAGGCCCAAGATTCTGCATTAAAGAAAAAAAGTTTATTTATTTATTTCGAGAGAGAGCAAGCGGAGGAGGAACAAAGAGAGAGAGAGAGAGGGAGGGAGAGAGAGATCCCAAGCAGGCTCCGTGATGTCAGCACAGAGCCTGACATGAGGCTCAATCCCAGGGACCTGTGAGATCATGACCTGAGCTGAAACCAAGAGACGGACGTTTCACCGACTGAGCCGCCCAGGCGCCCCCAGGCTCCTGCACTTTTACAAGCTCCCTGGAGAGGCGGTTCACGGGCTGCACTTTGAGAAGCAAAATCTCACAGCGCAGCAGCAATTGCAGGTTGGGTAGAATTGCACCCGCCTCGGTCCTTGCAGAGCAGAAGGGGAGGCCGAGTTTCAGGACAGCCAGGCGCTGGCATGCGCTCCAGGGGCTCCCCCCGACGTCCTGCTCTCCTCCCCCAGGGGCCGGTACTCAGGACCCTCCTGCTGCCAGCTGGAGCACGGCCCTCTCCAAGGACAGGAAGCCGACGAGGTTCACCCAAAACCAGCAGGACCTGCCTCACTGTCCCCGGAGCTCCGAGGGTGTCCCAGCTGCGCGCGGCTCCCCGGCTGCACCTCTGGGTGACCCCGCGGGCAGGTGCAAGTGCAGCCGGGAGCCCCCTGGGAGGCGGCGGACGGGCAGTAGGGGGCGGGGCCTGAGCTCGGCCGCGCGCACCGGCCTCCCGGGCCGCGCACCCGCTGCGCACGGCGCGCACCTGCCCCGGCTCCGCCCAGCCGCCGAGCGCGACCCCGCCTCCGCCGCCTCCTTCCATCGGAGCAGTCTGGGGAACAGGCCCCGCCCCGAAAGGGGGGGCTGACCGTGGCGTCGGACGGGCGGTCGGAGACCAGAGGCTGCTCCCGACACACGCCCGGCCGGGAGCCAGCGCGATTTTGAAAAGCAAAACAAAACACCAGTACAGTAGAAACTTCCAAAGCTTCGACATGACCATCATGGGGAAAAACAGAACGTCGTTGGGCCTGCATTGATTTGTGCAGTCGACAGGCGCGTGGAGATGCTCCCGTCGTTCCGGGGCGTAGGGGGGACCCAGACCCTCTTACGTGCTGACATTCGGGTCACGTTTCTTTCCGTGGAGGGCGTCCTAATCAAGTGTATGGACCAGCCAGACGCCGAAAACTTGCAAGTCAACGGAATCTGTGACCAGGACGCAATCCTGCCCCTCCTTTTAACTCTGAGTTTGCCTGACGCGGTGGAACCACACCCCGCCATTCAATACAATGACCTTACAATGACCTTTGCGTGCAGGTCTAACCTTTTAAATACGTATTACTATTACCGTTCCTATTGTATGATGAGCTTTGTCTCACTTCCTATGCACTTAACTCGTGCTCTGGACAGGCCGAGTATGAAATGGGAAAAACAAACGGGCTGCTTACGCTGTATTTCCAAGTCTCTAGTGCTGCTACTTTTACGCGAGTGGTCCAGTGATGGGGGGAGTGGATATGCAGGCTCTGGGCCAAAATTAAATTGCCCTGCATAAGAAAGAAGAAGGATTTAGAGGCTTCGGGAAAGTTTAGGAGTCTAAGGACTGGAGCTGCCTTGAGGGAAAGAATCCACTTGGTGGTCCCACTGGAAAATCTGAAAATATTTATGTTGCAATGTTCGTGATGTAAAACCGGCCTTTATGGCTTGCACAGGAGACTCAGCCCAGTTGACCCGTGGGCTCCATGCTTCCAGAAGCCTTGCTGATCTCTGGGTATCAGGAATGTGAGAGGCTGAGCTCTGTCCAGTACTGGGCAGGAGGCAGACTCCACGAAACGAGGGCCCGGCTGCTGGCTTACTTGAGGAGCAGTCACCCACTGGGACGTGCCCCGGAGGATGGGGGGGAGTGGGGGCGCCCAGTGGGAGTGTGTCCAAAGCCCAGGAACAGTAATTACAGCAGGCTGGATATGCCGGCCACCCCGGCCACAGCACTGCCTCTGTCCACGCGCCTTGCTCTACAGGCTTTCCTGTGTGCAGGCAGGCTTGCTGAGTTGACTTGCGCCCCTTGTTTTCCCATGAATTTCTGTTCTTTCCTTTCTCTTGGACTCCCAGTGCAGAGCGTTGACTCAGTTACACTCCATGGTTCCGGGTGCAAAGCCGTGCAAGGTCTTCTTGTTTTATTTATACTTTCTCCCGGGTCTCCAATTCCCATTCCCGTTCTCCTCACCCCCGTGGGCAGCGGTGCTCGAGTGTTTTCACGAACCCTCGGATACAGAGGGGTCCTTGCACGTACAAGTGGTATAGGACTTGCTCTAGTTTCTTCCTTTTCTAAACCTAGTACCACGGTTTTAAGATCTAGTCATGTTGCTGTATATACACGTGGTTTATGGCTTGTAATCGCTGAATAGTATTCTATAGAACACCACGTTTATTTTGCTTTCTTTAGGCAAAGGACATCTAGGTTACCTCCTTCTGCCTACGACAGTGAGCAACATTGATGAAGAACAGCCTCACGCTCTGCCCTTATGAACCTGTCTGAGACACACTCCGGGAGGGGACGGCTGGCGTTTGCACACTTAACTCCCTTAAGTACCACCAGATTGCTCCCCAAGACGGCCGTACCCACTTACACTGGAGGGGCACAGAGATTCCTGCTTCCCAGCCCCCCACACCAATAGGTACTATCAAACTCGCTCATTTCTGCAAATCTGATGACTGTAAACTGATATCGCATTTTTAAAATGTTTGTCTTTTTCTGCCTGTGAGGTTGTGCCTCTCATCTGGAGTTTTCTATACCATTTCCCTATCTTTCGGGTTCCCATCTTCCTTTCATTGACTTCCAAGAATTTCTTACATATTCTAGATATGAATGTCTTGCTTATCTTAGGCTTGAAAATATCACTCATTTATTAACTTTGATAGTGGTGTTATTCATTAGATAGAAATCCCGAACTTCGATGATAAATTTAATAAACTCTTTGCTTAGTAGTTTATGTTTCTGAGAACTTTTTCATCACCACAAGATCATGAGTGTGTTTATATATATTTCCACTAGTCTTATAACTTACCGTTCACATTAAATCTTTAGTTTACCCGGGGTGACGAAGATGCCGACTTTCTCCATATAGAGAGCCAGTTTTTCCAACTCCGTTTACTTAAATAATCCATCTTAGTCCTACTGACCGGTAGTGCCACTTCTGTTACAGCAGCTTCCCATGGTTGAAAGAGTTGTTTTCTGAGCGTTCTACTCTGTTGTCTCCATCTGTTTGTCTTCTCCTGGACCAGTTTGTACTTTTTTTTTTTATTGCGATGACCTTGCAGTGCACGTTAATGTCTAATAGGATGGCTCTGCCACCTTTGGCTTCTCTTCCAGATGTATCTCAGTTATCTGTAGACACTTATGCTCCCATATGAACTTAGAATCAATTTGTCAAATGCTTTTTAAAAAATCCTGGTGCTCTTTTAACTGAAATTACACTGGCATTGATTGAAATTTTATTGAATTTGAGGATTGAGGGAAATTAATTTGGAGGAAATGGACAGTGTTATCCTATCCATAAACATGTTATCTCCCTCCTGCCGTTTTGATCTCCTTTTATGTCTTTAATGGGATTTTGAGATTTTCTCCAGAGAACAGTTTGGCAACATCTAGTAACAGGCCTGTCCTTTGACTCGGTAATTTTCTCTCCAGAGAAATGTTCCCACAAATGTGCAATGAAACACTTCATGATAGTTTGGCACAGCACAGGTGAAATTACAGAACAATTATGCTGAGTGAAATAAGTCAGTCAGAGAAAGACAGATACCATGTGTTTCCACACATAGGTGGATTTTGAGAGACTTAGTAGAAAATCATGGAGGAGGGGAAGAGCGGGAAAAAAAAGCCACAGAGAGGGAGGGAGACAAAACAAAAAAGACTCTTAAATACTAAGAACAAACTGAGGGTTGAGGGGGGATCGGAAGAGGGGGAGAGAGGGTGATGGGCACTGAGGAGGGCACTTGTTGGGATGAGCACTGGGTGTTGTATGGAAACCAATTTGACAATAAATTGATTAAAAAAAAGAAATTACAGAACAGATAATAAACTGTGGTCTATTCATATAAAACAGTACCATACAACAGTTAAAATGAATGAATCATAGCTACACGAATCTGTATGGATACATTTCAAAAGCACTCTTGGGCACACACGGAACCCAGGCAGTGAGTGGGTCCTTCTGGTCGGGAAGGCAGGCGGCTTGTGATTGGAAACGGACTATGCACGCAGGGGCGCTCAGCTGTGTGTGTCATGTTTTATTTTCGGGGGGAAACTAGATCATGTTCATCAAGGGACAAGGGTTTGATGGAGTTCAGTGGCCGGTGTAGGACTATTAGGTTACCTAGAACACTTTTCTGTATATCTGAAATACTCTATAAGAAAAAACAAAACTTGTTCTTCCTAAAATTTGTACCTTTTGGGGAGGTTATATTTACAAGGCTTGCATTGCTATTATAAAACTTTCCTTAAAAATTATAATTCATATTGGTTATTGCTGATATTAAGGAACAATATTGATTTTGATAATCTTCTTTTCAGCAATTTGGCCACATTCTTATGAATTCTAATAGCTTGTTAATTCATAGGGTTACTTATGTAGAAAATTGGTATTATTTTATCATCTGAAAATAAGTTTTGACTCTTTCCTTCTAATCTGTGTAACTCCTACTGCTATTTCTCATCCTGCTGAGTGGACAGGGACTGGCAGCGTGCTGCTGAACGGCGTTGGTAGAGGGCACCCTTAGTCCCTTTGTAACACGAGAGTGAGCTCACTAAGGTTTCTGGGTTAAGTATACTGACCGTTGTGGATTTCTTGGTAGAGAGCCTTCATCAAGTTAAAAAGTGCTTTTCTATTCCTAATTTTCTTAGCGTTTTAAAATAATACCTGGGTTTTAAGCTTTATCAAAAACCTCTTTTTACGTTTCGAGATAATCATTGTGATTTTTCTGTCTATCCATGGGTGTGGTCATCCCAGGTCAGACTGAGGTGAACTCTACATGATAACAATGTAGCTCGTTGTTGAAGTGTTTCGTAATCACAAACACATTCTTTAACCTGCGCAGGACCCTCTGGGCTGAGCTGCCACCCTCTACCTGTCCCACCACCCCGCTTTGTAAACTTTAATGTTTTAATGTTTGAACTAAACACTTGAGTGTTGAGAGTCTTGTTCAAATGCAAATTCTGATTCAGAGGGTATAAGGAGGACTTCAGTCTAGTTAGGGCTTTAGATCACAGCTGTCACCGGCAGACACGACCTTCAGATCCCAAATTCCTGAGAGAGGCTTTTAGTTGGCTCGGTACTGACTTTTGTGTCAGATTGCAAGTCACTAGCTTGTGAGTGTCCGGTGACCCTTGAAAATGACCTCAGGGCTGATCACTGTGGCCGGCAGGACCTGGTACGGTTCATAGCCCTTTGGCTTGGTTATTATGAGTCCAAATCCTAGCTCTGTCAGAGGCAAGTTACTTAATTTTTCTGAATCTGAGTCTCCTCATGTGAAGGAGAGATCAAAATGCCTGATCTATAGGATTATTATGTGGCTTACATGGATTGATATACACAGTATGATTCTGGAACCCAATTCCGAAGTAGGTACATGGGTGTCCCTGACATCAGCACCAATTATCCCGACACCAGCTGGTGTCCTCCCATTCAGCCTAATCCTGACACTATCTACCCAGATGGCACAGGATTGGCCTCCACTGCGGACGCCAACCACAAACCCAGGTTGACACCTATGCTTCTGACTCACTGGCTATAAGTCAGAAGTTCCCAGGGTACCTGGTGGCTCAGTCAGTTAGGCCTCCAACTTTGGCTCTGGTCATGAGCCATGTTGGGCTCTGTGCTGACAGCTCGGAGCCTGAAGCCTGCTTCGGATTCTGTGTCTCCCTCTCTCTGCCCCTCCCCCACAGGCGCGTGCGCGCGCTCTCTCTGTCTCTCAAAAATAAACATTAAAGGGAGCCTGGGTGGCTCCATCGGTTAAGCGGCCAACTTTAGCTCAGGTCATGATCTCACGTCTGTGAGTTCGAGCCCCGCGTTGGGCACTGTGCTGACGGCTCAGAGCCTGGAGCCTGCTTCAGATTCTCTATCTCCCTCTCTCTCTGCCCTTGCCCTGTTCACTCTATGTCCCTCAAAAATAAATAAACGTTAAAAAAAAAAACACATTAAAAAAATTAAAAAAAAGAAAAGAAGTTCCCCTGACCGTCGCCTTGGGTTCGATTAGTTTTCTAGAGCGGCTCGTAGAACTCAGGAAGCCTGTTAACTCACTAGGTTATTGATTTATTATTGCAAAGATCTGAATCAACAGCCAGATGAGAAGCCATATAAGGCAGGCCTCAAACAAAGCGACTTCTGTCTTTGTGAAGCTTGGGGACCAGTATGGTAGCACGTGGAAGCATGACTGATTAAATCACTGGCCATCGGAGACTGAGTCAACTTCCAGCCCCTCCCCTCCAGTTCCCAGAAACGAGGTTAGTTCCTGATTCTCGGTTGGTTCCTCTGGCAACCAGCTCTCGTTCTTCCGTGCTTCCCAAAAGTCCCCCAGTTAAGCCCACTTGTGGACGAAAGGGGCCTGTTACCGAGACACCCATTTCTCCTTTATGACCCTGAAGAGAGTTCAGAAACTGAGGGTAAGAGAGCAACCATTGTAACAAAAGATGGCTCAGGAAGTTCCAAGATTTTGGGAGCTGTGAGCCTGGGACTGTGGACAAAGACCAAATATGTATGAGAACTATATTTTGTTCATCTGAATGAATCACGACATCACAGCATGTAATAGGCTTGGTACTGTGTTTGGCACTTAGTAAACATTTAATGCTGGTGTTCGGACTTGGGACAAATTCTTCTAGAATGAGACCCTGGCAGGAGGCTCAGTGAGTGACCCGCAGTGTCAGGGCCAAACTGGTGCGAACCCTTTAAACGTGCACCAACAAGGACCTGTTTAGGAGCAGGGCGATCTCCACTTACCCATTCTTTTTCTCACAGTGTGATTGAAAAGTCTATGGTCAAAGTAAAAAATAGGGGCTAAGGAAGTCCAGGCAACACTCCAGACAGAGAGAACCAGGTAGCGGAGCCCACAGCCCCACGGAGGAAGGAGGGAGTGGGGCCCGGGGTGGTCATGCCCGACTTTCCTGTGTCTCTGGGGCTGGTATGTCCTGAATTCAAAGAGCAGTGCAGTTTCACTGAGAGTCAGAAGAGGGAATTAAAAACATGTACCCCACGTACTCAAACCTACAGAAGAGCAAAAACATCATAGTGAGAACTGCTGAGTACACGACCTTTGATTTGGGACTATGTGACCTTCACCAGTGAGTATTATCTTTGTATATCCTCTCCTTCCCACCCCCTTTAGAACGAGGACACAGAGCTAATTATCCTCATGACAATAAAGCCATTGCCACCAGTATCATCTGCTCACAGAAGTCTCTTTGTATAGGGATCCTGAGAGTGGCTGGGTGCCCCTGAGAGCCACGCAGAAGTGACAGTGAGTATGCATACAAACCAAGGGGCCTGCCCCAGGGATAGGAGGGCCCTGCTCCCAGCGGGTGTGGGGGTGCATCATCCTATCAGCCCAGGGCCTAAGAACTATAGGACCCCTCCCCGCTGTGAGTCTTATGTCTGTCCTCACGCAGCTGTGAACTTAAGGGCCTGAGGAGTGGGCTTCTACTCCCTAAAGCATCACCTGGCTTCTCATAGGACTGGGGACCAAGTTCATGCACTTTCTCCCAGGTCCCCAGGCAAAGCAATGACCTTACACCTTTGTGCTCTGTGGAAACCATGGGCTCTAGAAACAGAGGGACTCTGGTTCAAATCCCGACTCACATTTTCGTTGTGTGACCTTAGGGAGGTTTACTTAATCTCCCTAAACTTCTAGTCTCCTTGTCTGAAAACTGGGAACAAATGCCTCCCTCAGGATTGTTATAAGGAGGTAACGAGACAATCCATGTGCAATGAGAAATGCAGATTTTTCTCCTCTGGAGAGAAACATGCAGTCTCCGCCCTACTCACTTCTGGTCACCAGGTGTGTGAATTCTCCCCACATCAAACAATTCCGTGACACCAACTGGGTGTCCTACGATTTAACTCAATTCTGACCGTCTCCGCCTGAAGACGCCATCAGATCCCACAGGCTAGGGGAAGGCTCAGTCTCATAAGACTGCCCCCCAACTTCAGATGCAGAGACTATCACCTGTTCTTCTGACTGACCAGCTCCTTGGGTTCCATTAATTTGCTAGAGAGGCTCACAGAACTCAGAGAAACATGGACTTCTTTTTTTTTTTTTTTTAATTTTTTTTTCAACGTTTATTTATTATTGAGAGACAGAGACAGAACATGAGCAGGGGAAGGGCAGAGAGAGAGGGAGACACAGAAACCGAAGCAGGCTCCAGGCTCTGATGAGCCATCAGCAGAGCCTGACGTGGGGCTCGAACCCACAGACTGCGAGATCATGACTTGAGCTGAAGTTGGCCGCTTAACCAACTGAGCCACCCAGGCGCCCCGAAACATGGACTTCTGTTCGCTAGTTTATTTAAGGACATGACAAAGGGTGCATACGAACAGACACAGGAATGCACGGGGGTCCCGAGTATGCGAGCTTCTGTCCCCACGGACTTGGGGTGCGTCACCCTCCAGCTGTGGGTGTGTTCACCAGCCTGGAAGCTCCCTCAACCCTGTACTACTGGGGTTTTATGGAGACTCCCTCATGTAGGCAGGAAGAATAATTAACTCCTTTTCCAGCCCCTCTTCCCTTTCTGGAGAGTAGGGGTTGGGGTCGAGTGTTCCAAGCTTCTAATCGTGGTTTGGCCCTCCTTGTGACCAGCCCCCATCCAGAGTCCCCTCATCAGAACAAGAGGTGCTCCTAATGCTCCTAGCACTCAGGAATAACGAGGGTTTCAGGAGCTCTGCGCCAGGAACTGGGGGCAGAGACCTATATATATGTGTCCTACTATCTCACAGCATGTGAAGGTGCTGGGCACACTGCCTGGCTCAGGGTACGACTCGGCGATGCTGCTGCTAATGCCATTGCATGGCAGCTCGGGACTGGCAAACATGTAAGCAAGTGTAAAGTAGCATTAATTCTATAGACCAGCGATAATGGGGACTCCTTAGACGCATATCAAAACGAAGAGCGCACACGACTGCTCTCAGGTAAGTTACATAGCAAAATGTGAGGGAAACGCTGTAGAACCTTCAGAAGGTAAGACAGGAGAACATCCCCATGATCTCGGGGTAAGGGAAGATCTCATAAGTAAGACCAATAAGTAAATAAATGAATAAAGCACTGACCACACAGGTATAGACCGATCGATTCCCAGCAGTAAAGAACTTCTGATCATGACATCGAATGAGAGTGAAGAGTCATCAGTTAGGAAAAGACACTGACCATACATGTAATGACAGAAGACTAGAATCCAGAGTATATAAAACCTGTACGTCAAGATGCAAGAAAACTGCAGAGAAAAATATAAAAAGACACGAGCAGGCAGAAGCCAGAGAGGAAACCCAAAAGCCGCCCTCTTTAGCAACCCAGGAAATGCAAGTTACAACCACAGTGAGATTCTGTTACACCTGCTGGCTGGGCACAGGTCTCCAGGGCTGAGGTTACCAAACACGAAGGGCAGTGAGGAAGTTCAGACACCACTAGCGCAGTGTGAACTAATACAACCACTTTCAAAAACAGTTTGGCATTAGCTGGTGAAGCAGAAAACATACTGCGTTATGGCCCAAATTTCACTTATGTGTATATCCAGACAAATCCTTGCATATACATCAGGAAGGATACAGAAATATACTTAGCAGAAGTGGTTTTTTAATTTTATTTTATTTTTATTTTTGAGACAAAGGGACAGAGTGCAACAGGGGAGGGACAGTGAGAGGAGACACAGAATCAGAAGCAGACTCCAGGCTCTGAGCTGTCAACACAGAGCTCGATCTGGGGCTCGAACCCACAGACCGCGAGATCATGACCTAAGCCGTAGTCGAATGCTTAACTGACTGAGCCACCTAGGTGCCCTTGTTTTTTTTGTTTGTTTTTGCTTTTGTTTTTGTCGTGAGAGAGAAAGAGAGGGCATAAGTGAGCGAGCAGCAGGGGGGTGGGGGAGAGAGAGAGTCTCACAAGGAGCAGAGAAAGAGAGACATGGGACTCACACAGGGCTCCTGTTTTACCAGAAATAGGACTCAAGCTCACCCAACGCAGGGCTCGAACTCACGAACTGCGAGATCATGACCTGAGCCAAAGTCAGGCGCCCACCTAGCAGCATCGGTATCACGGCGTGAGACTGGAAACAACACAGAGGTGGGACGAAGCTATGAATAATAGCAACAGGTTGATGAAAGTGTGTTCTGGGTTAGAACTCTCCGAGGTCTTCCTTCTATTGCTGGGAGACAGATTGATACACTTTATCTTTTGTTAAAGTATGTATGTATGTATGTATGTATGTGTGTATGTATGTATGAAGTATATATGTAAAATTTTATGGATAAAGAGAAAGAAAATATGTAGTTTCCAAACCAGGGGAGGAGAAAAAATGGAATAAAGAAAACGTCATCAACCCAAAAAAGATAAAATAAATTAAAAAAAAAAAGCACAAAAAAGAGATTAAAAATAATATATTGGGCAATGATAGTGACGGGAGAGTTGATGTAACTGTATTACTATCCGAGAAAACATACTTCAATGCAAGAAGTATTATTTGGCGCAAGAAACAGGGACACTACATTCTGGTAAAAGGAACAATTTATCTGGAAACTAACGATTCTAGGTTCTAACACATCTAACAATTCATAGTTACAAAAAGAACTTAATAGCAGATTTTAAAACATATTTCTTTCAGTCACTGATACTCAAAGACAAAAAAAATTGGAAGGATACAGAATATCTGAGTCACAAATTAAGATTTTCCTAATAAAGATACAGTATATTTAAGTCATAAAGTTCATCTGATGATCATACATAGAACTGCAGACTTAACAGGAAACATAGTCTTCTTGAAC
The DNA here is from genome assembly GCA_030068075.1 of Paguma larvata. Lineage (NCBI taxonomy): Eukaryota > Metazoa > Chordata > Mammalia > Carnivora > Viverridae > Paguma > Paguma larvata. The sequence goes on from CM057829.1 coordinate 28,506,179, forward strand.
ATTCATGGAACATCAGGGAAAAAGTGACCAGGACCCCGGGGCCAACGCCAGACATCGGTATCGTTGTCAGAGCAAAACGTTGCATGCCCACCCCCCACCCCCGTCTATTTGTCTCAAACGAGAAGTGGTAACTTGAGCCCTGTTCCCCTGCTCCTAACCCGCGGGACGCTCTGCCAGGGCTTGGGGATGCGGAGTCTTCTAAATCACAGCTGCTGGTGAAAGAGGCTCCAGAAAGGCCCAGGGAGCGGGGACCTCTCCTCTCTTCTGAGGGGGGTCTGGCCACAGGTGTCTACGGGGACACCACCATTCAGGGTGGGGGGCTGCAGGGAAGCCTCTCACCACACCCACACGCGCTGTGCTCTGCCGTCACAGAACTGTTCTTGCCAAAGTTAGCTGTAACGAGGCTTTCTCCCAGGGTTCCTCAACTCCGGGTGTCCTGACTGCAGTCTGTAGAATCTGGTGAGACTTCTAGTCTGTACAGTGTCTGCTTTATTGCATGATTTTCTTGCTGGATAATAATCACGCAGGTAACAATAACGGAATAATCATGTTTTCTAAAGTATACATGCCTGAAAGGTTTATTTAGTAATCCGAAGCACTTTAAAAACCGCCTGTCCCCCCCTGCCTCCACAATGGCACAGAGACTGGCAGAGCTTTTTTCCTAAAACAATGTCAGAGAGATTCCCATCTTGTCACTCATGCAAAGATCTCTCACCACAGTATAACAAAAATAAAAATCAGAAAATAAAGTTAATTTTAAGTCTCTACTTTTACAAAAGCTTATACGTTACAAAAAAAAAAAAAACACTCCTAAACTATTTATAGACCGAATTTGAAATCATAATGAAAATTTTTAAATATTAAAACTCAAAGACAAAGCAGACACTGAAAGTGTATGATGCAGCGGACACAGTTGTATTAGTTAGTCGTTGCTGCATAATAGTACGTCGCCCCCAAACTCAGCAGCTGAAGGCGACAGACATTCATTATCCCAGGTTCCGCGAGTCAGCCGTGGTGAGCAGCTGTGCTGGTGGCTTTGGTTCACGGTGTCCCCCAGGGCTGGCTGCCGCCAGGGCCATCAGATGCTGCACCGTCCAGATCGGAACTCATAGCCATTACTTACAAAGATGTGCAGGGTTCAGTCAAACTGAGAAGGGTCGGGATGCGAGTTCTCAGCCCTGGAGCTACAAGGGGGAGGCTGCGGGAGGGCACAGCGATGGACACGGACCTGTCTCCTTGCCTACTCTCCAATCCCCACAGCCCTCCCCCCTCACCAGCTAAACCCACGTAGAAGCCAGAGGCAAGAGAGCCTGGTTCGAGCGTTCCATACCTGCCATCCTGCGGGTACAGAGCAGGTGCACAGAGTGCCTGTGAGGCGCACACGCCGTCCAGCACCCTCCTCCGCCTGCTTATTGACAAGCGGGTTCAGCTGCAGGTGTTCAACTCGTTCTCTGCCTCATCTTCCACCTTCTCCAGGACCCCTGCTGTGTCCGACACAGCCGAGTGCCCACTCCTGCTCTAGTCTCTACAGTTCCACTTGCTGCTTCGCCGACTCCTTCCCATCTGGCTGGCTGCTGCGTCCTTCCTCAGTCTGCCCTTCGGGCAGGTGCTGGGGCACCCCAGGGGTCAGCACGACCCTCTCCAGTACTGACCCTCACTCTCACCCAGGGGTCAGCTTACTCCAGGGTCAGCATGACCCCTCTCCGGTGCTGACCTCACACTCACCCAGGGGTCAGCTCAGCCCAGGGTCAGCGTGGCCCCTCTCCAGGGCTGACCTCACACTCACATGGTCCACATGGTGGACACGATTCACCTCTGCTGACCTCTCGCTGCTCTCCGATACCACACTCCAGACACACCGTCCTTCTGTGGCCAGCTTGTCCCTGCCTTGTGACTCTGGCTGGTGCCATCCTAGAACTTCCCAGAATTCGGATTTCAGCTTTAATGCCACCTTCTCAGAGAGGCCCTTTCTGAACATCCTGCTTACGACACATCATCGTCCTATCTTAGGTCTCTGCAGGGTACTCACTGCTATTGGTTTTTTCTTTTTTTCATTCATTGCCTGTCATCCTCCACTAGAATATAATCTCCATGCATGCAGGGACTTTATCTTATTGCTGTTATAACCTAGAAACATCCTGGCTTATCACAGGCACTCAATAAGCGAATTCAGGAGCTATAAGAAGGTGGCCAAAAATAGGTTTGAGAGAACAGAGAAAATGGAGAGAAAAACCATCAAGAAATAATTCAGTAACATTTCCCAGAACTGAAATCTTATGAATTTCTAGAATGAAAGGGTCCACTGAGTTAATTAGCACCATGGTGGGGGAAAGTTGGAGATACATCCAGATACTTACGATTTAAAAAACTCAACTTACATATCCCATTTCTCAGGAAGCTAGTGGGTGATGTTTTACCAGAAAGAATTAAATGAAGAAGAGAGAAAAAATAGGATAAAAAGACAGGAAACCTAAGCCAGGGTTCCCAGTATGTCAGTGAAGGGAGAGCTGGGAGGCTGCGCACAGGTGAGGGGCACAGGTGAGGGGCGCAGGTGAGGGGCGCAGGTGAGGGGTGCAGGTGAGGGGCACAGGTGGGGTGCACAGGTGAGGGGCACAGGTGAGGGGCGCAGGTGAGGGGCACAGGTGGGGTGCACAGGTGAGGGGCACAGGTGAGGGGCGCAGGTGAGGGGCGCAGGTGAAGGGCGCAGGTGAGGGGCGCAGGTGAGGGGCGCAGGTGGGGTGCACAGGTGAGGGGCGCAGGTGAGGGGCGCAGGTGAGGGGCGCAGGTGAGGGGCACAGGTGAAGGGCACAGATGAGGGGCGCAGGTGAGGGGCGCAGGTGAGGGGCGCAGGTGAGGGGCGCAGGTGAGGGGCGCAGGTGAGGGGCACAGGTGAGGGGCGCAGGTGAGGGGCACAGGTGAGGGGCGCAGGTGAAGGGCGCAGGTAAGGGGCGCAGGTGAAGGGCGCAGGTGAAGGGCACAGGTGAGGGGCGCAGGTGAGGGGCACAGGTGAGGGGCGCAGGTGAAGGGCGCAGGTAAGGGGCGCAGGTGAAGGGCGCAGGTGAAGGGCACAGGTGAGGGGCGCAGGTGAGGGGCACAGGTGAGGGGCGCAGGTGAAGGGCGCAGGTGAGGGGCGCAGGTGAAGGGCGCAGGTGAGGGGCGCAGGTGAAGGGCGCAGGTGAAGGGCACAGGTTAGGGGCGCAGGTGAAGGGCGCAGGTGAAGGGCGCAGGTGAAGGGCGCAGGTGAGGGGCGCAGTTGAAGGGCGCAGGTGAGGGGCGCAGGTGAAGGGCGCAGGTGAGGGGCGCAGGTGAGGGGCGCAGGTGAAGGGCGCAGGTGAAGGGCGCAGGTGAAGGGCACAGGTGAGGGGCGCAGGTGAGGGGCACAGGTGAGGGGCGCAGGTGAGGGGCGCAGGTGAGGGGCATAGGTGAGGGGCAAAGGTGGGGTGCACAGGTGAGGGGCAGCCATTCCAGACTGAAGGTCAGGAGGCTGTGGAGACAGCACTAAGAAGAGAGCCTGGTGAGTGAGCACCCTGAGAGACCCTGACTGCCAGCCAAGTCTTTGGGGTTCAGTTAGTAACAAGGGTGTAGGAGATGAGGCAGAAGGGGAGAGAGAGGCATTACTCACTCCAGGGAAGACTAAGCTGCGCAGGAAGGAAAAGCAGCCAGTCTGCCAGTGGACCAGGTGTAAACTGCTTTCACAGACACGGGAGCTCAGCTCCTGAGCTCAAGGCAGGTGGGGGTGGGGAGCACAGAGCTAGACCCCCTCCTGCCGTGGGGTAAACACTGCAGGTAGATTGGACCGTGTGTGTAGGTGCAGCTCATGTAAAAAAAAAAAAAAACTACTTACAAAATGAAAAGGTTCAAAGGAACTTGCCTGAGTAAGTACCCTGCTGGCAGGTTTCTGTGTCACCAAGTACACAGTTTCGCTTATGATTTTGCAAGGCCATTTTATGCTGACATTTGCTCGTCTACAGATTATTCTGGAAGTATGACCCTCGTGAAACTCGGTGAAGCAACAATGACCTGAAAGCATTCATATTTTGTTCAAATGGAAATGTTACCTATTTAATAACTATGAGCTTTTAATTATACAATGATCACCTTACAAGATTTCAGAAATCTCATTATATAAAAATTCTTTCCAAGAAAGGAGAAAAGGCATTTTGAGAATTATGAAAAATTTCCATAAAAAAAAGATCAGTAGAATATAATTTTGGGAAAAATTCACATCAATCAACAAAATAAATTGTCAAGAATTTCAAGAATATGCCGGTGACTGCTCTCTCAGGATTCAAACGCAGACTAACTGACTTTATTATAATTGATAACCCGCATCGTATTTCTATAATTGACACATTTGCATATCCGCATTTGGAAAGAAAAGTAAAAACAAATAAAATTAAAAGGGAGAATGAGTCATAAATGAGATCCTGAAGGGGCTTTATCCCATTCTTCCCTTTTTACCTTTAAGATAGCAATTTAAAAACACCAGAAAGAGGCCAGAACCAGACAGTCGAATGTGTTGCACAGCAGGACAGAGCCTCTGCTGTATTTCCTTTGGGCACTGCTTATTTTCCAAGGAAAGATTCTGGGAGTGCCACCAATGTCACCTTCTCACGACCCCATCATGCACTCTGCGGATGCTGAGGCTCAACCAGGAGGGGAGGCAACGGGGCTCTCGTCTGGAGGGGGCGGGGTGTAGAAACGACAGCGTGTGTGCAAACAGCGTGTGAGCAAGCAGTGTGTGCAGACAGCATGTGAGCAAACAGCATGAGCAAGGGGCCTGTGCGCAGTGTGTGAGCATGTGTGCAAATACTGTGAGTAAACAGCGTGTGTGCAAAGAATGTGTGCACACAACAGAATGTGTGCAAACAGCGTGCAAACAGCATGTGAGCAAAGAATGTGTGCAAACAGACGGCAGCGTATGTGCAAAGAATGTGTGAGCAACACAGAATGTGAGCAGAGAGGCAGGTATGTATGTGCCCCAGAAGGGACGCGGGAGCAAAGCCTGGGGACACTCTGTCTGTGGAACCTCTCTGTAGCCAGACTAAGAAGCTCTGGGGATATCTGAGTTATAATAAAATATGTGTAAACCCAGGCTGCTCATTCATCAAGTTTTTATTAAGCACCTACTGTGTGCCCACACTGCAGTCGGTGCCGCAGGGAGTGCAGAGAAGACAAAGTCTCCACCCTCCAGGACCCTACAAACCTAGAGGCAGGATCAGGTGTGACCCAGCAGCACGGGATACACGCACGGGGCAAGCCCCAGACAATGGGGGGGCCAGTGGCTGGGGACACAAGGTCTCTGGGGCAGAATGCTGGCAGGCTGTGGTGTCGGGCACGAGAGGGCCCTGGTCACAGGCTGGGACTGGGGCTGGGCCTGGGCGCACGAGGCCAGGTTCTAACCTTCTCCTGACCCGAGGACTCGGTGACCTCGGGGAGTCCTGTCTCCCTCCCCTGTGCCCACCGCCCTTCTCCCAGGAGAACGGAATGTGTGTGTGGAGTCGGGTGTGACGCAGGTTTCCTGCTTCACACCCTGCTGCAGACTTGTCCAGGTTTCCAGGGAGGGACCGGATTCCAGGTTTGGCTCGACCGGGTATTTGCCCTGGTGTTTTCAGATGGGTCAAGAGCAGGCTATTCTGGATTCCCTGGACAATCTCCCTCCTGAGGCCACACCCATCAGTCATACTGATCACTGGTCACAAGTGGTGAACCAAAGCCACGTGTCCGCAGATCCTTCCCCCAAGTCCACAGGTGGCTCCAGGGTGTCCTGCTTCTTCAATGCAGACACGTCAGACACGGCTCTCTCCCAGAGAAGCACGGAGCCCACGCGGACCTGACTCCTCGGTGCTCCAGGAGGCTTACTTACAGAGCCCGGGAAGCCGCAGGGGGTTTTGCTCTGTCCACTTGTGCGTGTGGGTGTGTGTGAGACTCTGAGCTGGGGGCAGCGGGGCTGTCTCAAGTCCTGGGGAACGCAGGCAGCAGAGAGGGTCTGGGCAAGCGGGACAGCATGTGGCTCGGGCCTCACAGTCACCTGCTCTTTCCCGGGAGCAGCCAGCGTGGGATAACGGATGGGGGAGCAAAACACTGTTTCTCCTCTAATTCAGCACGGAGAGTGCAGAGCTGGGTCAAAGGCAGTGGGCAGAAGAGGGGCCCTTGTGGCCCTTGGGTCAGAAATGTGCATGGGGATCCCCGGGGGCCGGGGGGAAGAGCCTGACTACAGCTGTACGGTGCAGCAGCAGCGCTGAGGGAGCCTCCACGGGCCACGGCCACGGGGGCGGGGGCCCAGCCGCTCCAGGTGCGATGGCCAGACACCCCGTCCCTGGCACAGTCCAGGGTTCCAAGAGGAGGGAGGCGTTGGGGGGCGTCGGGGGTCACGGGAAGCAGGTGCAGGGCTCAGGGTCTCAGCAGGAGACGTGTCCCGGGCCACTTGAGCCACAGGAAGGGCACCAGGCGGCGGGTGAAGGTGGCCGTGAACGTGTAGATGAGCTCTTGTGATTCGGCGTTGGTGAAGGTCACGGTGCCCCCTTCGTAGTCCAGGGCGATGCCCAGCCTCCGCGGCCGCAGCGCGGGGAAGAGCTCCGCCTCGGGGTCAGTGTTGGCCCAGATGCCCGCAGAGGAGAGGCGCAGGGCCCACACCCCGTCCTCCGGCCGCAGGGAGACGTCTCCCTTCCTCTTCACAGAGTCTCTGGCCACCCCCACCATGCAGCTCTCCAGGACCTCCTCCTCCTCTTCCTCCTCCTCTTCCTCCTCCTCCCCCAAAGACTCCTCGTCCTCATCTGTTTCCCAGTCTTCGTACCCGTTCCCGTAGCCGGCCTCCTCCTCCTCCTCCTCCTCCTCCCCCTCCTCCTCCTCTTCCCCCTCCTCCTCCTCCTCCGACCAGCCCTCCCTGTCCACCTCCACCTCCCAGTACACCTTGCCCCAGGTGAAGCCCTTACTGCCCAGCACGCCCGGCTCACAGTCAAACTGATGCGGGTGCAGGTAAGTGCTCTGGTACAGGCCGCTGTAGGTCACACACTTCCAGTCCTCTGACAGCTGTAGGTACCCGCTGGCCGACTGCGGGTCCAAGGTGACACTCACTGCGGGGACAGAGGAACCAGGTGTCACTGGTGGGCAGGGGGCAGGTCTCCAGGGCTGCAGGGCTGGGGCACAGACGGCCTCCAGCCAGTTAGATGTTGGGCAGAGGAGGGTCAGACGATCAAGTACAGGCCTCTGTTGCCCATTACAGACACAATGTGAGGGCCACAGACCAGCAGTTGGGAAATCTCACTGCACAAGGGAGGGACCGGGGACAGCAGGGAACAGTGTGCATCTCTGGGGGGAGGGCATTCTTTTTTCTTTACAGGAGGTGAAGTGGGAACAGTCCTTCGGACACTCACCTGTCTTGTATTCCAAGTCCCTAAGCAGCTTCCCTGGGGAGGAAAAAGACAGCAGTGACCCTCGAGCCCCACACACTTATGAGCCTGTGTCCTACTCGGACAGGAGTAATTTCCTGACAGGACTCCATTCCTGAGATCTCAAGAAGAAAAGAGAAAACAACGAGCAGACCCAGGAGTGAGGGCAAAGAAGATGACAGCAAGGAGCCGGTTCCACTCCTCCAAATGGAGCCCAGGCTCCCCACTCCCACCCCAATGCCCTCCTGGCTGACTCCCACCCCAGTGCCCCACCCCGGTCCTCACCTTGGAACTCTCTTAATCCTCGCTGCAGAGACAGCACTTTGTCGGAAAATTCTCCCGTTTTCTTTTTCACCACCCGAGCAATGGGTTTCCCAATCCAGAACTTCTTCCTCGGATACCTGGGGAAATGGCACAGGGACCCTGTCACTTAGGTCCTCCTGCATTTCTTTCAGTTCTCACAGTTATGAAGTGGGAAGGACAGGTAGGACCATCCCCACTCAAATGACAGAAAACCGAGGGCTCAGACGCAGAGGGAACTGCCTGCAGCTGAGACAAGACTCGAGACTGGCCGCAGACTGGACATCCGTGCTGCTGTGTACTGGGCCCTGTCCCCCCGGTCACCTGTCCTGTCTCCACCCAGCACAGCTGGGGTCACACAGAACCCGCAAGCCTGCACTTCTCAAGGGTGTGCTCTTGCTCCCCAGCAGGGAAGGTGGCGGGAGGAGCCACGGGACACAGGCACCATCAATTCAAACGGGCCAGGTCAGCGGAAACCGGGGTGTGGGGGGGCACAGGGAGCTCTCTTACCTGTTCAAGAAGTCCCTGCTGTCCTGGAAGGAGAAAGTACAGCATCAGTGGGAGTCGGATCAGACCTGCTCAGAGGCCACAGGTCACAGGGCGCTGCTAGGAGCCGGGGCACCCACGCACGGTCCCTTTCCCACGGCACCGGCACCCAGTGGCAGTCAGAGATGGGCCAAGAGGTTGTGCCTCATGATGTGTGTGGGGCCTCCTCCCCTTCTTCCTTTTTTTTTTTTTTAATTTTTTTCTTAAATGTTTATTTGTTTTTGAGAGAGACAGAGCATGAGCAGGGGAGGGGCAGACAGAGAGGGAGATAGAGTCTGAAGCAGGCTCCAGGCTCAGAGCCCAGTGCGGGGCTTGAATTCACGGATGCTTAACTGGCTGAGCCACCCCGGCGCCTCCTCCCCTCCTTCCTTTGAAGAGCAGAAGCCCTGGGGTCACAGTGGGCAGATGGCCACCCAGCAAAAGACTACATTTCCCAAATGTCTTTGTGATCAGGCCTGGTCACGTGACCGAGTATAGCCAATGGGGTGTGAAAGGAAGCAGTGATGAAATTTTGGGGTCCCGTCCTAGCTGAGGCCCACACCTCTTGAAGCAGGTGAAACCAGCAGGTTGAGGTGCCTAGCCTCCGGGATAACCTCATGGTTGGCCACCCCATTCCTGGAAGAAGGGAAAGTGTTCTCTCCGAGCTACTGGGGTTTGACACTGCAGCTGCCCTAATGCCCTGGTCCTGCAGGGCTGGAGCAGAGGGGGCAATGGGCAGGGGACATAGACGGGGTCACCAAACGGCAGGCAGGGGAGGCCAGGCCCGGTCCTCGAACCGCTTGTCCAAAGACCATCTGTGAATGCGCAGCAAATCCTCTAATCTGTCCCTCCAGACACGAAGGCCACGGCCAGCTCAAAGGGGCCACGAATCTGTGCTCGCGTGGCCAGCAGGTGTGCCAGCATGTGGGCACAGGGACCTGGATCCAGATTCGTGGGTTGGAATTCCCAGAGCGCGGAGGCTGGCCAAGGCCACATCTTCATGCACCTGGAGGGCCTGCCTGCTGTCTCCCCCTGAGGCTGCTGGCCCAAACAGACAGTGTTTTCCTGGAGGAGACCCGCTGACACATAGGCCCAGCCCCGAACCATGCAAGGGGAGATCAGGCCTCCTCCTGACTCGGGGAAAGTCAAGCACACCCTTCCAGAAGCTGCTGAGCCCTGACCAGGGAGGCAGGACTCCTCAGAGAGGCTCAGGAGCAGGGAGTCACAGGGTTATTTCAGTTCAAGACTCTCCCCACGAGAGCATCCAAGCTGCCTCCTCCAACAAGTGCTCTGGGGCTCCCTGCCTGCTCTCACTTTTCCTCTGGGGGCAATCCCACAGCCCCAGAAAAAACCTCACCCATCTCAGTCTCCCTCCCCAGCTGCCCATCTCCTCCAGTCCCTCAGGCCCCTGAGAGAAGCTGCCATTCGGCTCACGCTCAGCCCCCCACCCGGGCTGCATCCACGCCAGAACCACAAGAATCAGCCCCCATGGACTCGCCAGCAGGCAGACTTGTGAAGGGTAGAGCTGAGGCCAGGAGCAGTGATGGAAGGAGCAACGACCTTCCCTTCCACTTCCCTTCTAAATTTCTTAAACTTTTTTGGGTACAATTTTGCTTTTTGAAGTGATAAATGCCAGTCATGTCATCTTATGCTCATGTGACCACTGGAAAATGTGGGGCAGGTAAGAGTTATCCTGTTCACGTTTCGGGAGAGAAATCCCAGGCCTGAGAGGCACTCAGGTGCCTAGGGTGTCCCTAGGGCCCGCAGGTGAGTGGTGGGGCACAGGCCTAGTGGTGAGTGTCCCAGGTCCCGCAGCTGAGTGGTGGGGCAGAGACCTAGTGGTGAGTGTCCCCAGGTCCCGCAGCTGAGTGGTGGGGCACAGGCCTAGTGGTGAGTGTCCCAGGTCCCGCAGCTGAGTGGTGGGGCACAGGCCTAGAGGTGAGTGTCCCAGGTCCCGCAGCTGAGTGGTGGGGCACAGACCTAGTGGCGAGTGTCCCAGGTCCCGCAGGTGAGTGGTGGGGCACAGACCTAGTGGCGAGTGTCCCAGGTCCCGCAGGTGAGTGGTGGGGCACAGATCTAGTGGCGAGTGTCCCAGGTCCCGCAGCTGAGTGGTGGGGCAGAGACCTAGTGGTGAGTGTCCCAGGTCCCGCAGCTGAGTGGTGGGGCACAGACCTAGAGGTGAGTGTCCCAGGTCCCGCAGCTGAGTGGTGGGGCACAGACCTAGAGGTGAGTGTCCCAGGTCTCGCAGCTGAGTGGTGGGGCACAGACCTAGAGGTGAGTGTCCCAGGTCCCGCAGCTGAGTGGTGGGGCACAGGCCTAGTGGTGAGTGTCCCAGGTCCCGCAGCTGAGTGGTGGGGCACAGGCCTAGTGGTGAGTGTCCCAGGTCCCACAGCTGAGTGGTGGGGCACAGACCTAGCGCCCTGGCCGCCTGCCCCTGCCCTGGGAAGGTTGCTCACCTGCATGAGCTCTGCCGCTGGCTGTTGGGCCTTGCCCTCCAGCTCAGAGATGAGCATCGCCAGGCGGGCCAGCTCTGTGACGCCCTTGGTCTTGTACTTCTCTCTGCCCTCCGTGAGCTCCTGCTCCAGTTTCGCCAGTTGGTCCAGCAGGTGCCGCTCCCGCTCCCTCAGGAACTGGTGACTCTGCTCAAACTCAGCCACGATGTCCTGCCTCTGGTCCTGGAGCTTCTTCTGCAGGTGCGGGAAGGGGAGAAGGGGGTGACTCCTCTGCTGTGGGGCGGAGAATCCCTGCAGGCTCTGCCCATGCCCCCATCCAGCGCCCTCTGCGGGCCCTCCCCTTATGTCTGATGTATAAAATATGTGCCTGAGCCCTGCCTCGTTGGACGGTACCCTATTCCCTCAGCAAAACCACGGAATATCTGTGTTCAGGGACCAAGTCCTTTCCTGCCTCCGAATCTCCCTGCTCAGTGCAGGCTGGGGTCTGGTCAGAGTCCAGAACCCCTGTTGACTGACGTCCATGCCCAGAGAGGGCACAGGGGCTCCTTGGACCTGGGCCAGCTCCTGCCTCACTCTCCTCCTCCCCCAGGGTCCCATCATTTGCTGTAGGGCCTCTGCATCCCTGCAACTGCAGCTCCCCGACACCAACACTCCGCCAGGAGCCCGGAACACGTCCTCCTGACCCGTCTCTCATCACGCGCAGGCTGTGCTGCTTCTGCTTTCTGACTGCGGGCGGTCCTGGCGCAGGACTCCGTACACACGGTGTCCTCAGAGCTGCTCAGGCCTTCCCTGGCTTCCCTTCCTCCTCCCAAACCCTCCAGCTCCCCTCCACCTTCGGAATCTGGTCTCCCTCCCGCCTCTGACAGAAAGGACTCAGCCAGGACCTCCTTGGTTCCCTACACTCTGGCCATCCCTAGCACAAGAGTGGCAGTTGCCAGACAGGGCCCACAGCTACGGTGAGTCACACAGGAGAAGGAACCTTAGCTGGGCCACTCCTGCAGCAGATGAGGACGCCAGTGCAAAGCCACCCTCCCGGCAGGACCTTTCCTGCTCAGCCTCCCAGCAGGGCCTCCCTGCTCAGCCGCCTGCTCAGCCTCCTAGGCAGGGCCTCCCCTCTCAGCCTCCCAGCAGGGCCGCCCCTGCTCAGCCCCCTGCTCAGCCTCCCAGGCAGGGCCTCCCCTTTCAGCCCCCTGCTCAGCCTCCCAGCGGGGCTTCCCCTGCTCAGCCTCCCAGGCAGGACCTTTCCTGCTCAGCCTCCCAGCAGGGCCTCCCCTGCTCAGACCCCAGCAGGGCCTCCCCTTTCCACCCCCTGCTCAGCCCCCCAGCAGGGCCTCCCCTGCTCAGCCTCCCAGCAGGGCCTCCCCTGCTCAGCCTCCCAGCAGCCCTCCCCTCTCAGCCTCCCAGCCCCTCCTCCACACAGTCAGCTGCCTCAGGCTCTGTGTTGACAGCTTCACTTACCAGCGCTGCGAGGATGTCGGCTTCTCCCTTCGCCTGAAAGCCCTGAATCTTCTCTCTGTCTCTCCTGAGGGTGCTCAGGTGGTTCAGGATCTTCTCCTGTGGGGAGAAGGGTGGCGGGGACGGGTGGGTGCTCCGGGCTGGGGAGGGAGGTGGGGTGGGTGGTGTGGGGTGCGCAGGGGGAGGGGTGCAGAGGGCTCACCCTGTGGGGCTGGGCGGCCTTCTCCACGAGGACGGCCGAGTGGGGCCGGTGCTCCCGGGACTCGCGGCACATGACGCACAGAAGCTTGCCGTCATCCTGGCAGTAATAGTGCAGCTTCTCTCGGTGCCGCTCGCACAGCCTGCTGTCCGCCGGCTCCCGGGCCCCCTCTCCGGGCTGCCTGTCCTTGTCCACCTGCAGCCGCTCGATGTTCTCCACCAGGCTGGCCAGCTGCCACACGGGCCGGATGTTCTCCTTCCTGAAGGGCTTCTTGCAGAGCGGGCAGACGGGCCGGCCGCCCGGGGCCGGGCGCACATCGCCGGTGCAGCCGCGGCAGAACACGTGGCCACAGTCGATGGTCACCGGGTCCCGCAGGTAGTCCAGGCAGATGGAGCAGGTCACCTCCTCCTCCAGGCTGCGCAGCGGGGCCGACGTGGCCATGGTGTCCTCGGCTCACGGGGGCTTCTTCGCCTTGGGGACCAGACATGGTGTCAAGAGCAGGCAGGGCTGGGGCGCAGAGAGGCAGCTCACACAGCCCTGCCGGCTCCGGGGCAGTCAGCCGACGCTTACCAGCACCCTGTAGCATGCGAGCGAGAGGACCTCACCCACCCTCCAGGCGAGCCCGGTGTCATGCACATGAGGAAAGAGAGGCCCAGAGAGGGCACTCTGGCGGGCTGGGGAGCATGGCACCAGTAGCCCAGGCCGTGCTGCTGGGACAGTGCTCCCGCCTAAGACCCTCTCCTTCCCTTAGTGTTGGGAAAGTGCTCCGATGTACCGAGTGCGACAGAATAAGACATGTGCTAACCATGTGGTGGAAGTGTGTCAACACACACAGACCTGCGGTGTCTACTGCGTGCACGGTGTTCCCTCAGTTGTGCACTGGCTGCACAACCGTTCTGGGGGTGCTCATGTAGGAGACTGATGTGGGAGCAGTCCTCAGGTGGCTGGAGAGGACGCTGGTCCTGTCTACCCATGCGGCCAGGCCTGCCTCCTGTCTGTGGGGATAAGCCTCAGTGAAGCTGATGAACAACGGCCTCCTGCCCCTGATTCTGTCTGACAACAGAGACACCTCTTAGGTACTCTGAACCTCGGTTTATTCATCCATAAAATGGGGACAGTTTTCTACATGGGCAGAGTCAAAGGATTACTGAGGGCACAGGACACAGAGGGGAGTAGAGGACAGAAGTCAGAACCCTTGGTTCCCAAACCTGGTGACAGTTCAAAGCACGAACAGGGCAGGAGAGAAGTGAGGATGCACCAGCCACAGTGACACGTGCTCTAGTTACAGTCCCCAAGGGGCAGGGACTGGGACAGGCTGGGGAAGACAGCTGGCCCATAGGGCACACGGGTCTCTGAGAGGCTGGAACAAGGCACCTGCAGGCACAGCCAAGTCACCAGCACTACTGGCTGTGTGCAGGGAGAGTGCGTCATAGCCCGGTGACCCGGGAGGCCCTGCCCTGCGGCGAGCTGGGAGGAGCTAGAGACGAACCCCAGAGAAACGACAGGGGAATACAGTCTTGTCCCCAGATGCCATGAGACAGTTACAAGAGTGCCTCACAGCCTGCGAGTACCGTGCAGACGTAAGGGATTCTCCTAGTGCTGACGACAAACAGCAACACGGATTCAGAGGCTGTGGCCTAGAGGGACGTCACGGGTGTCAGACAACACGCACACACAGAGCTCACGGGAAAGAACAGAGGGCTGTGTCTGGGGTGTCGGCAAGGTTGTAGCAGACCCTGGGAACTGCTGGTCCCACACCAAGAGGAAGGTAGCTGGTGCCGGGCTCTGCCGAGCGGCCCCGTTAGTTACTGTTGTTGGGGACTGCACGTGCTGTCCTTGGGGCTGGGACGTACAGCTGCAGCTTGCTGTGAGGACCGCGGGGAGCCTGGCGACAGCCCCTCGTGCACACCACGCCTGATTGTGGTCGCACCCAGGCTCCACGCCGACACTGCACGAAAACGCTCACACTTGTAGCAGGTGCGTGAAGCCGTCTGGGGGTAACAGAAGACCACCACGTTGCAACCTGCATTATCAGTGGATGCTATGAGCAAGAAAGGTATTAAGGAACACAGGAAGTCCCACGTCGCTGAAGGCCCACCCTGCGGACAACCTCCCGAGGTACCCTGATAAGGGGAAGATGTGGTGGTGATCGCCCCAAGCAGTGACAAACCCAGCGTCGCTCACAGACGTACAGACTGGCATCGGCCCCCAGCACACCACCATAGGGACGGACCACCTGACATCCCCTTTGAAGGAATTCTGCCAAAAATGTTTGACCTGAAACGATCTGACAAAGCCTATAGACCTAGCTTCCAAGGTACAGAAAAGGCGAGGGACAGAGAAATGAGCTAAACCTCAGTATGAGGAAATGACCAGATAAATTCAGAATATAGGACCTTGCACAGGACAACTGGCCCAGCCTTTCAACAAGTCAATGTCCTGAAAAAAATAATTGTTCTTGACTTAGAAAGATGGAAGAGAAATAATGGCCAAATGCAAATACCTTGACTGGATCCTGTTTGTTAGTTAAAAAAAAGGTTTTTTTTTAAACATTCATTTATTTTTGAGAGACAGAGTGTGAGTGGGGGAGGGACAGAGAGAGGGGGAGGGGGAGAGAGAGGGAGACACAGAATCGGAAGCAGGCTCCAGGCTCCAAGCTGTCGGCACAAAGCCTGACATGGGGCTCAAACCCATGGACCCAGAGATCATGACCTGAACTGCAGCCGGATGCTTAACTGACTGAGCCACCAAGGTGCTCCTGTTTTGTTTTGTTTTGTTTTTTTTAAGCTATAAAAACAGTTTCAGGACTACTAGAGGAAGTCTGACAAAACATGGTAGTAGGGGCATCTGAGTGGCTCAGTGCGTTAAGCGATCGACTGTTGATTTCGGCTCAGGGCATGATCTCATGGTTTGCGGGTTTCAGCCCCGGGTCAGGCTCTGCACTGACAGTATGGAGCCTGCTTGGAATTCTCTCTCTCCTTCTCTCTCTATCCCTTCCCCGTTTGTGCTCTCTCTCTCTCAAAATAAATAAACATTGAAAAAAGCCTGGGTACTGGATCATATTAAAAAAATCGTTATTCATTTCTAACGATGTTTACTGAGGTGACGAACGGAAACAGCCACGTTCAGGTGATGCACCCTGCAGTATTTAGGGCTGCGGACTATCACTTTTAAATGGTTCAACAAAACGACAAAGTCAGAATCATTTCTTCAGGAGGGGGCTCTGGTTTTCTACCACTTTTAAAGGACTGCATACAAGGGTCTGTAACGACCAAGGCCGTTGCCCCCTTGTAGAGGCTCAGTGTGTGCACACAGGCGATGGGTCCGGACAGACTGAAGGCGACACTAATCGTGCAAACCACGTGTCCGTGAGCCTGGCCTGAGCAGGCAGTCGAGGCTCGGTGTGTCTCCGTGTGCCGTCCTGCCACCCGGTTATACGGATTCCATCCCAAGCACACAACTCACTCTGCTGGTTGCACACATGACCGGACGTGTAAACCAGTCAGTCCAACAACCCAGGGTCCTGTCTGGACCCCCAGGACTGGATGACCAGCTGCTCAGGACAGTCTCCTGGGGAAACTGAGGCTCAGTGAGGTCAAGCAGCGTGCCCAGGGCACAGGGCGAGGGCGGCTCGGCTGGCTCCTCTACATCCCTGGGAAACACCAGGAGCAGAGGTGAGGCCGTCCACGTGGAGGCACTTTGCGAGCTGCCCTGTGGGTGCACTAACCAAAGGCACAGAGGCTCAGACTCGGAAGGGCTCCAGTGCAGGAGCCGTGGCAGGCCGGGCCTGCTCACCCCAGGGAGACTCTGCCCTTTGTCTTGTGCAATGCCTCCGGAACATTCTACGTCACAGGTTTCCACAGTACGGGGCGGCCATCGTCGTGCTTGGCATGCCTGGCTCTGGGGCAGAAGGAACCACGGAAAGAGCTGGAAACACTTCCAGGCCACACTATCCGCCAGTCCCCGTTACCCTCAGTGAGAATTCTGACACCTGAGGTCATTCGTGGCCTCCCCGGTACCAGCAGCCACGCACTGCTGCTCTGGGGCGGCAGGCACACCCTCACTCTGCCCCTGCCCTGGCCCGATGGCCCTCTGTTTCTTCGTGGAAACTGTCTTCTGCCCCAGCAGGTCCTAACGTCTCCTTCAGCCGTCTGTGGCTGAGCTGCCCTACACCGTCCTCCCTGACTCCCGCTGCCTTGGGCTCTTGGATGCCACAGAAAGGGACCTGGAAGACACCGAGTCCCAGCTGTGCGCTTCACGGCCCAGAGCCGCCAGTGGCCTCCAGGCCGCTTGCCAAGCCCACACGTGGGGTGTCAACAGGAGCCCCTTCTTGCCTGAAATCACAAAGCCCTTAGCTGACGGCTCCATTCCCTGTGAGAATCCCATTTAAGGGCCTCTGGGGCTCCAAGCTAAGCCCCATTTCTTCATCTGAAATAAGCAAATTCTCCTAGAAGTAAATGCCTGTGATGCCTTAAAAATCTGGAGACAACAGAATTCAGGGCAAAACCCAAGTCATCTGGGTCTGGGTGCAGAGGAGTGGCCGCATCTTGGCTGACGATGGACCCTCAGGTCCTGCAGCCCTGGCGGTGGCCGGCAGCCAGGCCACAGTGTCAGGGGATGCAGGCTGTGTGGCCAGTGCACTCCTGAGGTCACGTGTGGGCTAGCGTCCCCATGGGGCTGGCGTCCGCGGTGCTCTGACGCGCAGTGGGGCTGGGCTGAGACGTGCTGTGAGCAGCGGAAGCCCCAGGGCTCAGTGGGGCCGCAGCAGCATGGCAGTGCACGGGACAGGCTTCAACGTGCCCTTGCGGGTTCCAGGTAGCAGGCGTCACACTTCCCCCACATCCCGGACACCTGCTACGTGCCAGGCACCAAGGACACGGCACAGGACAGACGTAGCGAAGTCCCTGCCCTCCCAGAGCTTGGACCAAGTGATGCAACTGCATGACCCTTTGGAAGCTGAGACTGCAGCTGATACGCAGCCTCCAGGGTTTCCTGACACCTCCTCCCTCCGTGCTGCCTGTGCTCTGGCCTCCAGGCTAGCCTCGCACACATTCGGCCCCATGTTCAAATGTAGGTGCGTGCACCCGGCCCGGTTAGCACCTCTCGGGGGCTTTCTGGTGCTCCAGGGATCAAGCCGAAACCCCTGGCCATCCTCCCTGAGGCCCGGGAACCTGGGCCCAGGCCTCGTCTGCAGTCTCACTCCCTGCCACTCCCCACCCCAACCTGACCCCACAGCCAACCCAATACCCTCTCCCAGTCCCCTAAAATGCCACGCTGCCTCCTGCCCGAGCCCGTTGAAAATGGTGCTCTCTCTGCACTGAACACTATTCCTTTTCCGCTTAGCTGAAAGCTACCTCCTCTGGCAAATCTTTCCCGATGAGACACTGAGGCCACTCACTCCTTCCCTCACAAAGCCTGAGAGCACCCCACGTGGTGCCCTGCACTTCTCTGCAGTGCCGAGTCCTGGCTAATTAGCCTCATTACCTCTGGACGGATGCTGTGTCTGCCTTATGCCCAGGACCCAGCCCAGTGCCCGGCACACGGGGAGTAATCGACACCACCCAGGAGGTGAAAAAGCACGGGCCCACAGCATCTGATGCGTACAGATGCTTGCTACGCGTCTGAACAAGGGCAGGCCATCTCAACCACCTGTCCTCTCTCTCCGACCAAACAGGAAGCAGCGGAGGGAGAGAGAGGTGATTTCTCCGTACTCTCACGGCACGAGCAGCAGGCACCACACCGTCACGGTGCCCAGGTCTGGCTGCAGGGATGCAGACACTGGGGGAGGAGGGAAAGGTGTGTCTGGGGAGATGGGTGCTGCAGCATACAGGACACTGGTGACGGTCACTTCCCCTCTCGTCCTACAGCTGGGACATATTCTTGCAGGGGTGGGTATCAACACCATGTTTGTAAGGTGCATCCTGTAATTGTGAGCTGATTTCATTCATTTTCATTGCTTTTTGACTCTATAATTCTACCTCTGATGTACAGGCACACCTTGGAGACTTGGGGGTTTAGTTGTAGAGCCCCACGATAAAGTGAAGATCACAATAAAGCAAGTCGAAGTAATCATTTTGTTCTCCAGCGCACATAAAAGTTGTGTCTACACGACACTGTCGTCTATGAAGCATGCAGTAGCGTTGTGTCTAAAAAACAATGTACGTTCCTTAAAAATACTGTGTTAGTAAAAAATGCCACCCATCACCCGACTCTCCTCATTGATCGTAGATTACCAAAACAACAACATAATAATGTAAAGATTCGAAATACTGTGAGGATTCCCAAAATGTGACACCGACATACAAAGCAAGAAAAGGCTGGAGGAAAATGGCAGGAAGAGCCTTGCCTGACGTGGGCTTAGCACAAACTTCCCATCGGTAAGAACGCAGTAAATGCAAAGAAAACACGGACGCAGGCAGTCCGCTTCTGACGGCCACCTGGGCCGTTTCTTGCTTGGGACAGTCACAAACACGGTTCCGCGAGCACTTCTGCATGTGTGTCCTGGTTCACACAAGCAAGCAAGCACGTCCTGAAGCAGACGAGGCCACACTGTTTCCACACTGACTATACCAGTGTATGCTGCCACCAGCAGGCCACGGGCATCCATGCTGCTCCGTGGCCCTGTCCACACCGGTACTACCAACTTCTAAACTGTTGCCAGTCTGGAGGATGGGAAACAGGAATTGTGTGCATATATGTGTGTGATGCTGAAAGAAAGAGGGAGGAAGCAAGATGGAACGAAAGGGAAGCAGCATGAGAGAGGCCGAGCTCCGGGCTGAGGGATCCCACAGCAGCTGACTGTGCTCCCTGGTCCCAGCAGGAAGTGCTGTAAGGGCTTGGTCTTCCGGCGCGCGGTCCACCCAGCTTCCGTTCTTCCTTCTTTTGCTAACTTTTCCCAGTTCCCTTCTGGGGATCAGGTACGTGGGGCAGAGCTCTCCCGCAGTTCGAGGGTGGAGCGAGAGAGCGCACGTGATGCCTTCCTGGCCATGGTGCCTGCGTCAGAGGTGAGAACATGACTCAAGTACCGAAAGTCACAAGGAAACCTAGTTGAGACGGGGAAAAGATTCTGTGGTTTCTCGAGAACTTGCAAGAAGTGAGGTCATCTAGTTTGGAGCTCCACGAGCAATTTTGCTAAGCCTGTTTCAGAGGTGAAGTACAAGAAACTAGATCCTGATGACGTCTTGTAAAACCCTGTGTCAAGCTGTGCCTGAAGCTAGAGTGACCTTTGAATTCTGTCATCACATCAGTCAATAAATGTCCTTTATGCCCCGCCAGCTTAGACGTGTGTGTCGTTTGAAAAAAAAAAAGAAGAAGAATTCTGACTGATACAGCACAGGAAGTTGCTTCAGGTTACTAGGCTGAAATATACAAAAGCATTTGTGCAAAAAAAGAAAAAAAACTCAGCCTATTTATCTAGAGAAGGGTAGACACTGGGTGGCAGTTCCCTCTCTGGTCCCACAGGTGGACTACAACCAGCCAGGACAGCCAGGTGGCCAGCCTGCTCTGGGCCATCAGGGCCACTTCCCATTGCTTCTGGACACCGTGTGCGAGGAGGAAACACCATCGGAACCTTCTTGCATCCCTGGCTGCCATTCTAACCAAAGCCGACAGTGAAGACTCCTGGGTTAGCACACAAACCCGGATTTTCGCCAGCTGCAGTCACTCAGCTGTGCAGCCTGGGGCTACATTCTTGACCTCTGCACAGCTCGGTATCACCAGGAAGACATGGAGGTGGGGGGGACATCAGCTCACAGCGCCAACTGTAACAGACGTCTGGCGAGCACAGCGGTATATTGAACGCACCACACACAGTCATGGCTGTTAACAAGAGGAAGCGAAGCAGAATGTACACAGGTGAAAGCAGGAGGCCAGGCACGCCCTGTGCTGGTGTTCCACAATTTGTCTATCAGGCAGGAAAGAGCCAGCTTACGGGTCAGTGAGATAGAGACATTCTGACCATTCATTTCCCAGATGACGGAGGGATCTATGCAACCGGCGAGTGACTTAGAACTTTCCATCAAATTTAAGATGCCCATGCCATCACATCGAAGTCTCTCCAGTGTGATTGGCAGCACCTCCTGATTCAGCTGGCAGGCTGTGTGTGCTGTGCGGAACACACCTAAACTGACAGCATGGTCGATTTGGTGGAATGTAGCAGATCGCCTACAAAGGGCCACAGGGCCATCCTAACACAGCTCTCGACCTGGGGCTCTCCTGCACTGCACCGCAAGCAAAGCCTCCCACAAGCTGGCCCTGCTGCCCCGAGCCAGGAACACAGCTCCGTCCTCAGGGCCCCCACTCCCCACCCCTGGTCCTTGGACCCGCTCTTGTCTCTGCTCCAGCTCATCCCTGAGGCCTTGACACAGGCTGGCCCCTCGTGAGACCCTCCGTGTGCTCAGAGCTGAACAGCTCTGCCCAAGGACCACTCCTCACAGACCCTCTCAGCTCCAGCACCCTGCACAAGGAAGGAAGTCTGTCAACTGTAGTGAAACAAAGTTGTTTCATGGCTCTGGAGCACCACCTTCTTCAGGCTCCCCCCACACTTGCCCATCCCCCCCTCCCCCTCAGATGAGACGTTCTGACCACAAACACTTCCCAGATCACCCCTTGCCTCCCTCCACACACACCGTCTTGGGGAGAAGATCCACCTTTCATGTCTACGGATCTGGCAGTTTGTACTTCCTCCTGGATGGCACTCAAATTAACCCTTTATTTTCCAAAACCATTATCTTCCATTCTCCATCTTTTCTGTTCTGATCCTGGGACCTACGTCTGAAGTCACTCCAAGAAACTCTGCAGTTCACAGAGTTTTCTGGGGGTAGTCAACCCCCGTCTGAGACCAGTCTGTCGCTCTGCAGGGAAGTGACATCTAAGAACCCATCCACTGCTCCCAAGCCTTTATCTCTTAATAAGGAGAATAATAATGTCTTGTCAAGTTCACTTTGCTGTGTGAAGTTCAAGTGAAGCCACATAAAGTGCTTTCAACAAGAAGAAGCTCTGTGAACACATGCTAGGAAGGACACAGGAGCCAACATGACAGGGCCCCCAAAAGCCAAAGCTGCAACAATGTAAGCAACAAAATAAGGTGGTTTTGGATTATAACCCAAAGTATAAAATAAATATCCACAAATAAATGACTGAATAAGCTAATAAATAAGGGACATGAGAGACCGATCTCCCCTGCAGAATTCCAAGTAATACATCTAGACACTCGTCCACAGGGAAGAGGAGCACACCCCCTTCCTCAGACGTGGGCTGCACGCAGTCGCTCATTTCCAGAGTTCAGTATGAAATGTGGGTAAAATGGAGTGACTTTACAGCTGAGGGACCTGGCCAAAACTATCTCAGGGTGTCACAATCAACAGCAAGTCAGACATCGTGTTGACACTATGAACAACCTGCCCCTGGGGTCCTCCTCCCAATCACCCGCAGCCCAGTCTTAGGAGAAACCCATCACAGGGATTCCAGTGGAGGGCCGCGCAGAGCACAGGCCACCAGCACTTCTCAAAACTGTCAACATCACCAAAAACAAGTCAAGTCTGAGAAACTGCCACAGCCAAGGGGGCTTGACCAAATGTCACCTCGTGACCTGGATGGGATCAGGACACAGAACAAGTGCTTAGGTGAAAACTCGGTCACTCAGAGTAACTATGGACTTTGGCCAATACAATATTGAATAGTTCATCAATGGTAACAAATGTACCACACTAATGTAAGATATTAATAGAGGAGGGAAAAGGTTAGGACCCGTAGGAAGTCACAACCCGGGGTGCAGAGGCGGAGCGTGTAGTGTCACAACCCGGGGCGCACATGAGGAGCTTGCGGTGTCACAACCCGGGGTGCACTGGTAATCTGGAAGTGCCTGCTCACCACCTGCTTCTCCAAGATGAACCGACACAGCCCGTTCTCTGAGGGCAACGAGGCATGAAGCCAACCAGGCAGCGCGAACCGGCTGCAGGATGGAGTGAATGTGCAGCTCCAAGCCCGGCGCCTAACCTGGTTCATTCCGACCAAACCCTCCCCCGCCCCGCGGACAAGCAGACGGAAGCAGTCCCGACGCGGGCCCCGGGCCACCTGCCGGCGCCGAGAGGGCCCGGGAGGGCGGTTGCCCCGCACCCAGGCGCTCCCCTCCCAACTCACCCCACCGCCGATCTCCGCGCCACGAGCCCCGGGCCGGGGACGCTGCTCTCCCGCGGCGGACGATTCCGGGTCGCGATCCCCGCGCGTCCCCGCCGCGCGGTCTCCCGGATCCGCCGGGCGCGGCTCCGAGATTTCTCGGATCAGCGCCTGGATTGGTCCCTGCCAAACTCCGCCTCCCAATGGGAGCCCTCGGCTCAGCTACGTCACTGATCACTGGGCAAATCCTCGGGCCTCAGCAGGAGGCGGGGCAGCGAGGGCCCAGTCGGTGGGGGGCGGGGGGAAAGCCTGCGCCGGGGCGTAGCCGAGGTGCGCGGGGCGCGCTTCCGGCGGCGGGGTGGCGGGAATGGTTCCGAGGCCTGGCGGGCCGGTTTGCAGGAGTAGGAGGCTGGAACCCATGCCTCACCCTCCGCTGGCTCGGCGTCGGTGAGGGCTCTGCGGTGGGGTGGCGCGCGCCAGGCGCTCCGCCTCGACTAGGCCTCCCCGCCCCCAACGTGGCCTAAATTCGCCTCCCGAACCCGGAAGGCCCTTAGCAAGCACAGACTTATTGGGGGTTGGTTACAAAAATTAACTGCCGTTTTCGAAACGCCTGCGACGAGTGAGGGGTCGTACATAAAATACTCTTGAACAGGACGGCATTACTGTCCCCATTGGACAGAAGGGAACACCGAGCTTCCCAGAGCTCGGGTGCCCGGGCCCCGCTCAGGGCGGCTGTCTTCCTCCTCGGGGCTGGATGAGGGATATTGGGTCCCCGAGCCCCCGGTGGGGAGAGTCCCCGGAGGTTCCGGCGCGTCCCAGCAGCTGCGCCCGGTTCGCGCCCCCCCCCCGCTCCGGCGCACCAGGCTCCGCGCCAGCCGCCAGCGTGCCTCCGCCCCTAAGGGTACCGGCAGGTCCAGGTGGGGGTAAGAGGGTAGTTTGCGGGGTCCTAAACCCTAGCACTGCCCGCCCTCGCCCCTCTCGCGGTGGGCTGTTTAGACCTACATGCCCTTGTTTCTACACCTCCGTGTGCACCCCCACCCCAGCCCGGCAGTCTTCTCTCCCTTTCTGCAGCAGTGCCACTCTGGGACGGAGGTGTGTGGACCTCACCATCTGGACAGGACGCCAGCGGTCCTGGGCTCTGTGTGTGGTCTCAGCACAGCCTGGACCCTATGGCCACCTGCTCTCGTAGTGGGTGTTGCGGAAGAAAGCGTGCGTTAAATGCTCTTTAATGCTACTGATGTGTTCCCTCCTTGTCCCCAGGAGACCCTTGCCCCACTTGGAGGCCATTCTGAAGCTGCAGAGGTCCCCTGCCCCTGCTTCAAGTTGTCTGATACCTTCCCTGCCCACTTAGAGACGCAGAAAGACCCTGCTTATCTCTCTGAGCCACTCCTGTCTCTGTCCCTGCACTTCAACCTCTCTGGCCTGAAACACTCTGTCCCTGCCCCTCACACAGCTGCCGCCTTCTTGTCAGCGGCTCAGCTGGAATCTTACACAGGCCTTCCTCTTGTAAATCAGTTCCCACCATGCATCATTCTGTGTCACTGTCTTCATGCAGGTGTCAGCATTGGAAAGGATCTTACCTGTCGGTGTCCACTCCCCCCCACCACCTTATGCATCCCATGAGAGTGGACACATTACCTGTCTTCTGGGCACTTCTGTCCCTCAGCAAATGTATGTCGAATGAATGATCTCTGCTTGGGCGTTTCTGGAAGCTTTCTGAAGCTGTGTCGCCCTGCTTGGCTGCAGTATTGGTCATGCACTCCCCTTTGCCAGCACACGACACCTTCTCAGGTCTGAGTTACAGCAATGAAAATGCTGACTCCAGGCCTTGCTTGGTGGTTAGAGGTGGTTTTGCAGCAGCATAGGGTGGTACTAGCCTGTCTGGCCGCTTGTGTTCAGACTTACTGGCCTCCTGTGTTTCTTGGAACAGAGCCAAAATTCCTTCCTCCAGCTCTCCAGTCCGGTGCTCACACCAGATGGAGTCCAGCACAGTAAATGGGGCTGATTAGGTGTCCGACTTTGGAGTCAAGTCTCTGCTTGGCTCTACATGGGTTTGAATCCTACTCTCAGCCACTTTTGGTGTGACTCTGGAGAGTAGCTCAAACTCTATGTGCCACAGTCTCTTCTTTCTCTGCAAAACAGAGATGGTAATTGTACCCACTTCACAGAGCTGCGGTGAGAATTAAATAAGATAAGACATATAAGGCTTCTGAAACAGTGAGTGTTGACTAGGCTCATTCCATTTGAAATGAGAATCTTTTTTTTTTTTTTTAAGTAGGCTTTATGCCCAGCACAGAGCCCAATGCAGGACTTGAACTCAAGACCCTGAGATCATGACCTGAGCTGAAATCAAGAGTCAAAAGTTTAACTGAAAGAGCCACTCAGGCGCCCCTGAAATGAGAATCTTAAATCAAGCAACAAGATGTAGTAAGTATGTTCCTGGAACAGCCCAGGTTTAACCTCAGGAAGAACTGGGGGGGGGCCCTCTAAAACTGACTTTGCACAGTATAAATATATTGAGTTAAAATATGGCATCTGGAAATCTCAAGGCTTTAAGAATATTAGAGTGCTTGCAAAGAGGCCTCCAAACAAAACCTTGAAAATTTGAGGTTCCCATTGGTAAAGATGCAAAGCATTGTCTGAAGCTTTCACACAAAGAATGCCTTTGCATCAGGGCCAGGATAAACGACTATCTCGAAGAAAAAGCTAAAAGTTAGCTCTTCTAACCAATAGGGACTTCATTCGCTTACATCACCAAAATGCCACCATCTCACCAAGCAGAAGTATTCACCTAGTTATTAATATTTTCATAATAGCATTTAGCACTCAGTCTATATTCAAACTTCCTGATTTTCTCAAAGATGTCTTTTTATAATTGAGTTGTCTGAATCCAGATGCAAATAAGGGCCACGCTGTTAAGGAAACAAAAATCCCAAACTTGGAAATAGGCAAAATGATGACTGTGTATGCTTTCTGAGCAACACTGGAGCATTTTCCAACAGGCCCACAAAGGAATGACCTAATTCTCTAGGACAGCCCTGTTGGACTCACTATGTCAGGATATTTGGAGGATTCTCTACGGGCAGATGTCAGCTTATGGAAAAAGACATGGGTGTGAGTGATTCTTGGTCAGTAGCAATGCCAACGAATATTGTTCAGTAGAGATATAAAATGCGTGTGCTCAGTGCCCATGCGTGCTCTGATTTCTGAATGTTTTTGAAATAGTTTTTTTTTTTTTTTACTGGTCCCAGTGTTAATATAGCTTTGATACATGCTCAGTTTGTATTCGTATAGGACAATTGTTTTGAAATTATCCTTTGGCAATACATGGTATTTTATTATTATATCTTTGAATGCTCTTTTTATCTATAATAATTCTTTAGTTTCACACTATTATTTTATTGGAGAAACCAGTTCATTTATTCTGTAAAATGTTCTACATTCTGGATTGTCTAGCTTCCTCATGGTGTCCATTAACTTGTTCCCTTGTCCTCTGTATTTCTTATAACTGGTAGTTAAGATTTCAGTTAACTTGTCAGCGGCTCAGATTTCAGTTACATTTTTTTGAGGCAAGAATATTTCATAAGTGGACCTGTGTACTTACCTATTCACCACATGCAGAGGTACATGACCTAGTGATGGTAAGTTTGATGGAAGCTATTGTCAGCCTGATCCCTCCGTTATCCACCATGCTGGTGATGGACTCATTGATTGCTTCTCAGCTCCAAAAATGGACCTGAGCTCTTGAAATATTTTTTCTTTGCCAGCAGGCACTGAGCTTTGTCAGTAGAGGGGACTAGAGAGTGTTTTCAGGAAGAAAATGGTTTTTGCTTCCTAGTGCTACTGTGCTCCATGCCAGGCTCCTACAGCAGGTACCTGGCTCTCCCGGAGCCAGCTTCCAAAGCACTGGAAACTTCCCTAACATGCAGCCTCTGCAATACGTGATGGTCAGCAACACACAGCCACCAGTAGCTTCTCGGCATCCTGCTCGGGAGGCTTTACATTGGAGTGTTCCTGCTTTCTCTTGCACCCGAGATGGTGGATTTCCGGGAAGTTCCAAAAACTTCTCCTGCAGCAGAACCTCTGTGACTATTGTGCCACCCTGGGAGACACCACCACGGACAAGGCTGTGTCCCATCCCTTCTGTTTTCTGAGATTCTGCATCCATAAATATCTCATCTCCTGCTCCAGCATTTTCTACGTTTTAACTAACTTTTTCTCTTGAGCATAAACACATAATATCTCCCATTAAGAAAAACATTCCTTGATAGCTAAGTTTTTCAGAGATTTTTCCTCAGTCAGCCCTTCTCCCATATATGTTCCTTATAACTTGAAATCTTTCTGTACTTGCTCTCTCCATTTCCTTTCCTCTCAGTCTCTTAAAAACAACACACATACCATGTGTTCAAGAGTGTATATAATACACATATATGTTTTAATTTTTTTTAATGTTTATTATTTTTGACAGAGAGAGACAGAGAGCAAGCAAGGGAGAGGCAGAGGGAGAGGGAGACACAGCATCTGAAGTAGGCTCCAGGCTCTGAGCTGTCAGTACAGAACCGGACGTGGGGCTCGAACTCACAGACCACGAGATCATGACCTGAGCTGAAGTCGAGGTTTAACCGACTGAGCCACCCAGGCGCCCCCATATATATGTATTAAAACATTAATGGTAAGGTAATAAAGTAGACTCTGGCATTCATCTCTCATTTTAAGAAATCAGACGTTCCCAGTACCTTTCACTGTGTGTGAATATCACTCACTGTCTCCTCCAGATGTAAAGATCAATTTGCACTTGTGTAATAATCATTCCTTAGTATTTTTTATGCTTCTTTTTAATACATGTATGTAACCCTAAATAGTACCTTGTCTGGTTTTGCCTGTTTTTGAACTTTATGTACCTGGAATCCTACTGCCTGTGTTCTTCTGTGACTTGTCTTTGTTTTTGAGATTCACCATCTTGATGCATTTAGGTTTGATGCCTTCATTTTCATTGCTGTGTGGTATTTCAGATATGAACAGTCTGCATGTTTTCCTTCGTCATTCTACTGTTCTTGGAATTTGGTCTGTCCCCATCTTTTTGCTATTATGGACAAAACTGCTATAAACATTCTCACACATTTATCTTGGCGCATTTACCCATGTGTCCATCAATTTTAGACCTCACCCCCACCATTACATATTCACACAATGGAATCCTATTCAATGAAAAACTAATCTTAGTGCAGTTCTCGGTGTCCTTTTGGTAAGATCTCCAAATACATTCCTAAGTGAAAGCAGCAAGATGAGGAACAGTGTATGATAGGCTACCTTTGTGTTAAAGAAGAGGACGGAACAAAGACTCTATTGATATTTTCATAAACGAGAAGATACCCAAGAAACTAAAGAAAGTTGCTACAAGTCTGAAAATGAGAAGTGAGCTGCACATATAGTAGACAGAATCCTCTCCCTACTGAGGCAATGAGTGTTTCTTACAGCAAATGCATAAGTAGGGGGGTGTGTCAGCATAGCATGGAAGCTGCCCTGTGCTGCATGCAACAGTCCCAGCTTGTGGATGTTTTGTGCTGAGCAACAACAAAGTACCAAACACAACTGAACAGAGCCACTGTGGAAGGACGGGTGTTCACCCCTCCTCTGTCCTCCTCACTCACTTTGGACACATTCCATGTTTTTAAAAAATGTTTTTAAATGTTTATTTAGTTCTGAGAGAGAGAGACAGAGTACAAGCTGGGGAGGGGCAGAGAGAGAGGGAGACACAGAATCCAAAGCAGGTTCCAGGCTCTGAGCTGTCAGCACAAAGCCTGACACAGGGCTTGAACTCATGAACCATGAGATCATGACCTGAGCTGAAGTCAGACACTTAACCAACTGAGCCATCCTCTGACACATCCTCTATTTTGAAGTGCTTATTAAGTCATCCCCCTAATCTTCATGTACCTTTTTTGGGAATGAGAGTATTAAGATGCTGCTGCAGTTCCTTCCTGCACAAGAGCAGCAACAACTTGCTGCCTGCAGGCCCTCAAAAGTGCAGCGGGAAGATTTCATTAGGCTGCTCCACGGCAGCTTTCCCAGCTGTCTTCCATGGGAAGTGTGCACAGGACGCGTGTGCACTGGTAGAAATGACCTCTGCAGCGCAGACTGCACTTCTGGCATAAATAAGGTTGTATTTGGAGCTCTCTGAGCTGCTTTTTAAGGAAAGAAGGTAGCAGGACAGCAAAATAAACCCAGATGTCTTTTTTTTTTAACTTTTTATTGTCGAATTCGTTTCCATACAACACCCAGTGCTGATCCCAACCAGTGCCCTCCTCAGTATCCGTCACCCACTCTCCCCCCTCCCACACCCTCCTCAACCCTCAGTTGTTGAGTTCTTAGTATTTAAGAGTCTCTTAATGTTTTGTCTCCTTCCCTCTCTGTGTCTTTTTTCTGCCCAAGAGATACAGGAGTGTGTCCAGATGTCCTTTTTAAGCCAAAGAGAAACAAGCACAAGATGGTGAGCCAGAGCCACCCATCACTGGCAAAATCCCAACCGCTTATCCTAGACTTCTTTTCTTTTCTTTTCTTTTCTTTTCTTTTCTTTTCTTTCCTTTCCTTTCCTTTCCTTTCCTTTCCTTTCCTTTCCTTTCCTTTCCTTTCCTTTCCTTTCCTTTTCTTTTCTTTTCTTTCTTTAAGGAGGCTTCACCCTGGGGACAGAGCCTGATGCAGAGCCGGGTGCAGAGCCAAGGACAGAGCCCCGTGCAGAGCCCGGCTCGGAGCGCACCTCATCACCCTGAGCTAATACCTGAGCTGAAAGCAAGAGTCACTTAAGCCACCGAACCCCCCAGGTGCCCCAGTCCTGGAGCAGGATTGCTCACGTCCCTCTGCCTTTGTCTCCACGAACCACCAACTTCCACCTTCCCTCACACTCCCAAGATCTCTTTGGTTTTGCCTTTTATATCAGTAAAGCCCTTTATTTCATGTTATAATCTTTATCTATTAGGAGTTTCCCAAGCTGTACTGGTATTTTTATTGCAATTGTTATCATTTCGTTGGTTTTATGGTCACAGAGATGTGCAGATTTTGAGTTGGCTGCCAATACACTGTTTTGCACTAAAAAGCCTATTATTTTTGTGGATGTTTTGCAGCTTGTGAATTTCTTTCCCCCAGGAATATATACATAACATTAAGGCAGAAATATCTGTAAAACTTTTTACTGTTTGATCGTAGAATCATGTGACTGCCTTGCTATTAAAAGTTTTTTTAAGACAAATTTTAATAAAATCTCCTGAAAGAGACAGGGGTCCCAATGGCAGCCTTGTTTCACAGCTGCTGGGGTGCCTCCAAAGCCTCTTGTTACCAGGGTCCTGTTCAAATGTTGCTTGCTGCGAGTTTGGTACAAATTCATGGGATGTTTTACCTCTAATATCCAAAGAGGTTAATCGGTTCAATCAGGAGAGTGGGGGCATTTTTTCTTTGTGATTGGAGGCTATAAGACGAACTGTCTTATGTTGTGCATTGTCTCTTTGGGCTCTGTCTGCAGGGTTCCCAAGAAGGACATAGGGCCCTGGATGTTATCCTCCCTCAAGGACTACCCAGCCTTAAACAGGTATGCAATGTGATCTGAGTCGATTCTTCACGGGGGCCACTTCAGGATCGTAGCTCACATTGTACTGAGGTTTATTTAATCCATCCTTGGCATACTGCAGAATACTTTTTTTTTTAATGTTTATTTATTTTTGAGAGATTGAGACAGAGCATGAGAGGGAGAGGAGCAGAGAGAGGGAGACGCAGAATCCGAAGCAGGCTCCAGGCTCCGAGCTGTCAGCACAGAGCCTGACGCAGGGCTCGAACTCACAGACCGTGAGATCATGACCTGAGCCGAAGTTGGCCGCTTAACTGACTGAGCCACCCAGGTGCCCCAGAATACTTTGAAACCCCTGTGGAACTAAAGCAAGAGGGCATTGCATGACTTGTAACTAAAGAAGCATTAACCCTGCTCGGTAGTCTGTAGAAAAGCAGGTGTTAGCAACATCTAAGGCTGCATCCCAAGTGCCAGAAAGGCACTACCCACAGCAATGACATGAGGATCTGCAGGAATAAAGTTGTCCCCTGCTTGTGTGAGCTTCACAGTCTGGTTTTCCCTGGCCGGAAAGGGTGGGGGGTGGGTTGTATAGTATCTCATCTGCTCTAATTGAATGAAGAGGAGAATTCCCTTTTCAACTTCGGGTTCACGAATCACTTTTTTCGTTTAAGTTTTTCTTTAAATTCTAGTTAGTTAACATATAGTATAGTACTGGTTTCAGGAGTAGAGCCCAGGGATTCATCACTTACATATAACACCCGGTGCTCATCCCAACAAGTGCCCTCCTCCTCCTTAATGTCCATCACCCATCTAGCCCATCCCTCACGCATCTCCCTCCATCATCCCTCAGTTTGTTCTCCATCTTTAAGAATCTATTATGGTTTCTTTCCCTCTCCTTCTTTCCCCTTCCCCTATGTTCATCAATTTTGTTTCTTAAATTCCACATGAGTGAAATCATATGGTATTTGTCTTTTTATGTCTGACTTATTTCACTTAGCATAATATACTCTAGCTCCATCCAGTCACAAATGACAAAATTTCATTCTTTTTGATTTCCAAGTATATACATTTCATTGTGTATATATATATATATATATATACCACATCTTCAGTCAATTCATCAGTTGATGGACCTTTGGGCTCTTTCCATAATTTGGCTATTGTCAATTGTGCTGCTAAAACATTGGGGTGCATGTGCCCCTTCAAATCAGGATATTTGTGTCCCTTGGATAAAAACCTAGTAGTGAAATTGCTGGATTGTAAGGTAGTTCTGTTTTTACTTTTCTGATGAAACTCCATACTGTTTTCCAGAGTGACTGCACCAGTTTGCATTCCCAACAACAGTGCAAGAGGGTTCCTCTTTCTCTGCATCCTCACCAACATCTGTTGTTGCCTGAGTTGTTAATTTCAGCCATTCTGACAGGTGTGAGGTGGTATCTCAGTGTGGTTTTGATTTGTATTTCCCTGATGATGAGTGATGTGGAGCATCTTTTCATGTGTTCGTTAGCCATCTGGATGTCTTCTTTGGAGAAGTGTCTATTCATGTCTTCTGCCTATTTCTTCACTGGGTTATTTGTGTTTTGGGTATTAAGTTTGATAAGTTCTTTATAGATGTTGGATACTAACCCTTTTTCTGATATGTCATTTGCAAATATCTTCTCCCATTCTGTCGGTTGCTGCCTTTTAGTATTGCTGATTGTTTCCTTTACTGTGTAGAAGTGCTTTTCTTGATGAGGTCCCAATAGTTCATTTTGCTTTTGTTTCCCTTGCCTCTGAAGACATGTCTAGGTAGAATTGCTGCTGACGAAGTCAAAGAGTTTTTGCCTGCTTTCTTTTCTAGGGTTTTGATGGCTTCCTGTCTTACCTTTAGGTCTGTCATTCATTTTGAGTTTATTTTTGTGTATGGTGTAAGAAAGAGGTCCAGGTTCATTCTTCTGCATGTCACTCTCCAGTTTTCCCAACACAAATTGCTGAAGAGACTGTCTTTATTCCATTGGATAGTCTTCATCTAAGTGTCTGTTTTGGTGCCAGTGCCATACTATCTTGATGAAAATACCTTTGTAATAAATCTTGAAGTCCAGAATTGTGATGCCTCCAGATTTGGTTTTCTTTTTCAGGATAGCTTTGGCTATTTGGGGTCTTTTCTGGTTCCATACAAATTTTAGGATAGTTTGTTCTAGCTCTGTGAAGAATGGTGGTTTTATCTTGATAGTAATTGCATTGAATATGTAGATTGCTTTGGGTAATATAGACATTTTAACAGTATTTGTTCTGCCAATCTATGAGCATGGAATGCTTTTCCATTTCTTTCTCTTTTCTTCAATGTCTTTCATGAGTGCTTTATAGTTTTCAGAGTACAGGTCCTTTACATCTTTGGTTAGGTTTATTCCTAGGTATCTTATGGTTTTTGGTGCAATTGTAAATGGTTTAGTTCCTTGATTTCTCTTTCTGCTGCTTCATTGTTGATGTATAAAAATGCAACAGATTTCTCTACATTGATTTTGTATCCTGCGACTTTTCCGAATTCATGTATCAATTCTAGCAATATTTTGATGGAGTCTTCTGGGTTTTCTACATAAAGTATCATGTCATCTGCAAATTGTGAATGTTTGACTTCTTCCTTGCTGATTTAGATGCATTTTATTTGTTTTTGTTGTCTGATTGCTGAGGCTAGGACTTCCAACACT
Organism: Paguma larvata; assembly: GCA_030068075.1. Classification (NCBI taxonomy): domain Eukaryota; kingdom Metazoa; phylum Chordata; class Mammalia; order Carnivora; family Viverridae; genus Paguma; species Paguma larvata. The sequence continues at coordinate 28,538,863 of CM057829.1, forward strand.
ATGTTGAACAACAGTGGTGAGAGTGGACATCCTTGTAGCATTCCTGACCTTAGGAGGAAAGCTCTCAGTTTTTAACCCATTGAGAATGACATTAACTGTGGGTTTTTTGTATGTGGCTTTTATGATGTTGAGGCATGTTCCCTCCAATCTTCAAGGGTTTTTTATTAAAGGTAGATGGTGTACTTTGTCAAATGCTCCTTCTGCATCTGTTGAAAAGATCATATAGTTCTTTTCCTTTCTTTTAGTTATGTGTTGTATCACATTGATTGATTTGTGAATATTGAATCACTCTTGCAGCTCAGGGATAATTCCCTCTTGATCATGGTGAATGATATTTTTAATGTACTGTTGGATTCAGCATGTTAGTATTTTATTGAGAATTTTTGCATCCATGTTCATCAGGGATATTGGCTTGTAGTTCTCTTTTTTAATGGAGACTTTGGTTTTGGTATCAGGATAATGCTGGCCTCATAGAATGAAATCGGAAGTTTTCCTTCCTTTTTTGTTTTGTGGAACAGTTTGAGAATAATAGGTATTAACTCTTCCGTAAGTGTTTGGTAGAATTTCTCTATGAAGCTCTGGTCCTGGACTTTGTTGGGAGATACTTGATGCCTGATTCAATTTCTTTGCTGGTTATTGATCTGTTCAAGTTTTCTGTTTCTTCCTGTTTCACTCTTGGTAGTTTATATGTTTCTAGGAATTTATCCATTTCTCCCAGCTTGCCCAATTTGTTAGCACATAGTTTTTCATAATATTCTCATATAATTGTTTGTATTTCTGTGGTGCTGGTTGTGATCTCTCCTCTCTCTCTTGTGATTTTATTTATTTGGGACCTTTGTCTTTTCTTTTCGATAAGTCTGGCTAGGGGTTTATCAATTGCATTAATTGTTTCAAAGAACGGGCTCCTGGTTTCATGGACCTTTTCTACTGTTGTTTTTGTTTCTATATTGTTTGTTTCTGCTCTAATCTTTATTATCCCCCTTCTGTTGGCTTTAGACTTTGTTTGTTGTTCTTTTTCTAGCTCCTTTAGGTGTAAGATTAGGTTGTGTGTTTGGGACCTTTTTTACTGCTTGAGATAGGCCTGAATTGCAATTACCTTCCTCTGAGGACTGCCTTTGCTGAATCTCAAAGGTTTTGGGGTTTCGTGTTTTCATTTGCATTTGCATTCATGTATTTTTAAATTTCTTCTTTGATTTCCTGGTTAACCCATTCATTCTTTAGTAGTATGTTCTTTAACCTCCATGTATTTGTGTTCTTTCCAGGTGTTTTCTTGTGGTTGACTTCAAGTTTCACAGCATTGTAGTCAGAAAATATGCATGGTATGATCTCAATCTTTTTTACTTGTTGAGGGCTGTTTTGTGACCCAAAACCTTGTACATTTGAGAAGAATGTGCATTTTGCTGCTTTAGGATGAAATGTTCTGCATACGTGTGTTAAGTCCATCTGGTCCAGTGTGTCACGCAAAGACATGGTTTCCTTATTGATTTTCTTCTTAGGTGATCTGTCCATTGCTGTAAGTGGAGTGTTAAAGTCTCATAGTATTATTGTATTAATGAGTTTCTTTATGTTTGTTATAGTTGATATGTGTATTTGAATGCTATCAAGTTGGGGGCATAAATATTTACAATCGTTAGATCTTCTTGATGGATAGATCCTTTTATGATTATATAGTGTCCTTTTCTGGAAGGACACTTTTTTGTCTCTTATTATATTATTCATTTTAAAGTTCATTTTGTGTGATATAAGTATTGCTATTCCAGCTTTCTTCTGACATTAATTTGCATGATAGATATTTCTCCATCTCTTTACTTACAATCTGCAGGTGCCTTTAGCTCTAAACTGAGTCTGTTGTTGCCAGCATATAGATGGGTCTTATTTTTTTATCCACTCTGTCACCCTGTGTCTTTTTTTTTTAATTTAAACTTAAATTCCAGTTAGTTAATATACAACATAATATTAGTTTCAGGTGTACAATTTAGTGATGATTCATCACTTACATACAACACCTGGTGTTCATCATAACACATGCCCTCCTTAATACCCTTCATGTCTGTTTTTTGATTGGAGGGTTTAGTCTGTTTACATTCAAAGTAATTATTGATAGATATGTATTTATTGCCATTTTATTATTTGTTTTGTTGTTGCTTCTGAATTTTACTCTGATTCTTTCTTTTTTTTCTTTTATGTTTTGCTGACTTTCTTTAGTGATGTATTTGGATTTCATTCTCTTTATTTTTTTGCATGTTTATTAGTGGTTTTTTATTTATATTTACAATTAGGTTTGTATATAACACCTCTGCATATAGCTGTCTACATTAAGCTGATGACTGTTTAAGTTTGAACCCATTCTTTCTTCCTATCCTCTCCATTATTTTAGTTTTTGAGTTTCTTGGCTGATTTTTTTTTACAGAAATATTCATTTTACTGCTTCTGTGTTTCCTACTCGTATATTGTGACTTTCGGTCTTTCCACTCAAAGAGTCAATCTTAAAATTTCTTGCAAGGCTGGTTTAGTGGTCATTAAATTAGTGGTTTTTGTTTGTCTGGTAAGCTCTTGATCTTTCCTATTCTAAATGACAGGCTTGTTGGATAAAACATTCTTGGCTACAGATTTTTCCCGTTCAGCACATTGAATATATCCTGCCACTCCCTTCTGGCCTGCCAGGTTTCTGTGGAAAGATCTGCTGCTACCCTGATGTTTTCTCTTATGAGTTAGGGACTTCTTTTATCTACTGCTTTTAGGATTTTTTTTATCACTATATTTGTCCAGTTTAAGCACAATAGGTTTTGCTGTGGGTCTGCTTTTGTCGACTTTATGGGCATTCGCCGTGCCTCCTGGGTCTAATGTCTGTTTCTCTAGATTAAGGAAGTTTTCAGCTATTATTTCCTGAAATAAATGTTCTGCCCCCTTTCTCCCTCTTCTTCTTCTGGGACTCCTATGATCTGAATGTTATTACCTTGGATGGAGTCACTGAGGTCCCTAAATCTATTCACATTTTGCATAATTCTTTTTTTCTCCTCCCTTTTCCTTAGCTTGATTACTTTTCATTACTCTGTCTCCTAGGTCATTGATTCATTCCTTTTCTTCTTTTTTGCTGCTGTTCATTCTGTCAGGTGTGTTTCTCATTTTGTTTATTGGGCCCTTTATCTCTGCTATGTTGGTCTTTATCCGGTGTTAAGGGACTCACTCATGTTCTTCACTCTTTTCTCAAGCCCAGTGAGTATCCTTATGATCATTGCTTTACATTTTCTATCAAGCAGGTTACTTAGATCTGTTGTTTTTTTTAAACGTTTATTTATTTTTTGAGATTCAGAGACAGAACGTGAGCAGGGGAGGGGCAGAGAGAGTGGGAGTCACAGAATTGAAACCAGGCTCCAGGCTCCAAGCTGTCAGCACAGATCCTGACGTGGGGCTCCAACTCCCGAACTGTGAGATCACGACCTGAGCCAAAATCGGACAGTTAACCAACTGAGCCACCCAGGCACCCCTACTTAGATCTGTTTTGCTTAGATCTCTGGCTGTGGCCTTGTTCCTTTCTTTCATTTGGGGTAAATCTCTCCCTCTCCCTGTGTTGCCTGCCTCTCTCTGTCCGTTCCTGTGTGTGAACCCAGTCAGCTGTGTCTCCTGCTCTTGGAAGTAGTGTGTCGATGAGGAAGAGGTCCTGGAGTGCCTGCAGTGCAGTGTCCCTGTTCATCAGGACCTGGAGCTTCAGTCTCTATCCCACGGTGTTGCTCCTGCCCCACTATTTTGCCTGACACACTCTTCCTTTATGCCTGTTGTGGGCTGTGCTTGCCGTGGTGTGAGTGGGACCCAGGCAGGCCAGCCCTGAAGGGATATGCCCACCAGGGATCTTGTATTGGGCCACAAATCCTGTGCCTGATCCCCTGAAGTGCTGAGTGGCTAGAGGCTCCATGCAGGGTGGCTGGAGGCAGGCAGCTGGGCAGTGCGGTGGCTAAGCGTGGCCCTCCACTCAGCTGCGTATCTGACATCTGGGCCTTGTTCTTGGTGGTGCCTGAGAGTGCACGACTGAATGTGGCTCTGGGGCTGGGTGGGTTGCACGTACAACTTTAGCAACATTCGCCCAGAACCCTGGACCAAGGTGAATAGTGTCTGTGCATCCCTGCCTCCCCCAGATAGCCCTGTGTTCACGCAAGGGGAGGAGAGAGGAAAATGGCCCCTGCCAGCTTTCTCGATTTTAGAGTAATCCCTCAACATGCTCTGAAATCGGTATGAGCAGATCTTTCTGTCGTTTGCCCCTGGCACTGTGTAAACTGCTCTTTGCGTGTTGTCTCTCTGTGCAGGCTGCTATCTCTTCAAGGGCAGTGACCCAGCTGTCATTCACCCTCCAGGCTTGTCCAATGCTGAGTCAGCTGAGTTTTAAAGCTCCAGGCTCCAAGTCCCACTAGTTTTAAAAACTCAGTCCCTCTGGTTTTTAAAGCCAAACATTATGGGGACTAGTCTTCCCCATATGAGCTTCCTCCTGCAAGAGCCAGTTTCTCTTCCCTCCCTGTGTGCACAGGGCCCTCCCTCCTGCCAGGAGCCTCCATCTGCCTGTCCAACCTTCTGAAACCTTCAGGTGCAACTTTTTCTCTGATTTAGTTGTGGACTTTGTTCTCTCAGTGTTGGCATTGTGCTCTGATTTATTGACTTGGGTGTGCATGATACCTGACTGTAAACGTGGGACGGGATTAGCTCAGGGTCCTCCTACGCTGCCGTCTTCCCAAGCTCCCCAGAGTGGACTTGTAACTCAGGTCATAACCAGAGACCACTCATACCTGTTTTCATGATTTAGATTATGACAGTTGGGTCTTTGGAGCTGATGATATGTAGATGAGATTTTGAACTTGAGTTGATACTGTGAGGGGTTGAGACTTTTAGGAATGTTGGGATGGGGTGAGTATATTTTGCATATGGAGTGGACATGAATTTCGGGGAGCCAGAGGGTGGAATGTGGTAAGTTGAATAATGGGCTTCAAAGATATCATGCCCTAATCCCCAATCTGTGACTGTTTTCTTCCATGACAAAAAGGACTTTGTATATGTGATCAAGTAAAGGATCTGAAGATGAGGAGAATATCCTGGATTGTCCAGGTGGGCCCTGGATGCACTCACAAGCATTGTTATAAGAAGAATGAAATTTGACCGCAGAAGGGAAAACTTGAGCAGTGTGAACATGGGAGGAGCCACAAGCCAAGAAACACAAGTGGCCCCTGGACCCTGAAAAAGGTAAAAAAAAAAAAATGGATGCTCCCCTCAGACTCTCTAGAAGGAAGCAGCTCTACTGACATCTTGATGTCAGTCCTATAAGACTCGTTATGACTTTTTAAAATTAACTTTTGTTAAGTGGAACACAGAATGCCACACAGTGAGCTGTGGTTTAACAGACCCCAAGAGAAACAGAGAGAGATTCATTACCCATAAGCCCTGGAGGAGGTGCATGCAAGCCTCAGGGAGCCACAGGGCGGTCAAGGTCAAGAGTGAAGATGGAGAAGGAGGCAGGATCTGGGTAACTTGCCTTTGTTTGGGTCCAGGGGTGGGTGCTTTGGGGGTTCCCAGGCTACAGCTGGATTTTCAAACCAAATCAATTGCATACTGGTAAGCACCATGGTGGTCTCGCCTGTGGGGCACACAGTGTCATGATCCTGGAAGGCAGGAGAGCCTGTTGATCATGAGCACTGTGGGAGAAGTTATGACAAAAAGTTACATTTGCTGTGACTTGGCGGGCTGCCATGTAGGGCATGCACCTGTATGTGGGCCGGGTGTCACTTTATGGTCCCTGCAGACCTTAGCCAGAGATAATGGATGCTGAGGCAGCAACACCTGGATAGCTCAGCTACAGTCTTGACACTAACTTGGACTTCTAGCCTCCAGAAGAGTATAAATTTTTTGTTGTTTAAGCCATAAAGTTTGTGGCAGCTTGTGACAGCACCAGGAAGAGATGAATACAGCTGACCTGGTTTAATGGGTGCATCACCTCCAGTGTGGCAGCCCCCAGGGGCCTGTCTTCCAGATGGTGCTGTGGTGAGCCTCAAAGTAGGCACTGCACCATTTTATGAACCCAGCTTCTTTTGGGGCGATGGGACGTGTGTTAAGGTCAGTGAATTCAATGGGCATAAGTCCGTTTGCACCTTTCCTTTGCTACAAGATATGTCCTTTTTCAGATGAGATGCTGTTTAGAATACCATGGTGATGGTAAGTTTACAATTATAAAGCTCATGGACCAGTCATAAAAGGAAAATACTTACTAGAGTCGGTATATCTGGCCGAAACAGTTGACTCAACAGCCCTGAGATGCTCAAACCCTGCATGTTTCCGAGAAGGACCTGTTTTCATGACCTCCTGGGAATTGAGCTCTTGGAATGTCCTGAGTGATGAAACGTTTTCCATGCCATCGTATAAGACCTAAACCTATGTGTTTAATATCATACTGTTGTTATGAGCTTAAATCCCATGCTGCCTTGACATTGGGAGAGCTCCAAATGGCCTCACTGCAAGTTCCCATCCCCACCCTGCTCCATGGGGATCATTCCAGCCAAGCCACCCTCCTTATCAAAGGGACCAGGCACAGTTCCTGCTTACCCCTGAGTGGCAAGTTTCAACTCCCTGACAGCCTAAGAAATATTCAGACAAGCCAGTCACATTCTCCTTGGAGAACCAGGGGCCTCCTCAGCCTCTTGATACTACCATGTTGAGCACAGAAATGCTCACAAAAGAGGGATCGTCCAATGCCCCATGTGTAGTATCAGATCCTGCTCACAGTCTCTGTTAATTATCTCTGGCTGGGTGGTGTCCTCGGAACTGTGAGGACATGTGGCTGTTACCTGCTGTAGAATTCACGTGGCTAGTTTCAGGGCATCTTCTGTCTGGCCACCCCATAAGCGTAGGGGAGGATCCCCTCACTCAACAACAAGGTGTGTAGGAGATGATTGAAACACATGCAGGGGTTTTCGAGCAACACAGTACCAGTTCATCTAGATAGATTGTATGAACAGTTATGTATCTTAGAATGAATATCTACTTTTCCCCTGGATAGTCGCTGTGTGCCCCTATGACTGACTCCCGATGAAACCCTGGACTCCTAGGCTCGGATGAGCTTCCTTGATTGACACTTTGTTTGTGTTGTCACACATTGCTGCTGGAGGAATTAAGCATGTCCTATGTGACTTCGCGGGGGAAGTGGACTTCTCATTTCCTCTGGACTTTACCCCATGTGCCTGTTTCCTTTGTGGATTTTACTTTGTACACTTATGTACTACGATGCATGTTATGTAATGAGTCATAACTGTGACTCTCCAAGCCTGGGAGTGTGATGGGTTTACCCTCATCTATCCCTGTGAGATCTGAAGTGATACCCTTCCCTGAAGGAAGGGGACAGAGAAAATGAACCTGTCATTAGGTAGCTAGCTGGGCTCTCTCAGGAATGATGCTATGTTGGGAGCTAAGGGTTGACCTACAGTTTGAGGGTGCATCAGTAGTGGAAGTTTTCAGGTGTACAAGTCTGTACTTATTGAACCATGCATAACCTCTGACCTTGGTCTCTTTGTATGTGGACCCATCGATCAAGCAGCGGGGTGATTGAATGGATCAATGTAATCCATGCTGAGACGTGCTGCCCAGAATTTCCCCCCATCAAAGCCAAGGACTGTTCCTCCAGCTGCTCAGAGTCCTGGCCTGGCGACTCTACCTCCAAAGATTGCCCTCTGACTGAGTCAGCTGCCTTGCTCAAGGTTATGCCCCCTTCCCAATGGCTGCCTAAGTGTGTTCTGGTCAATATGGGGTTAAAAAGACCTAGCCTCTTTGCTCCAGTGTGGGGGGATGCTACAGGGCCATCTTAGCTCTCTGGCTCCTCATAGCATAGTCTGAGGCTTTTGCTGTGACTGTATCACACCTCACCTTCTGTTTTTGCTCAACCCTTCCACCTTTCCTTCCTGCAGGAATTGATCCCGAGAGTGCTCCCTAATATCTTCTTTCACACTAATCTCTGTCTCAGAGTCTGCTACTCCAGGCATCCTATATGTGACAGAGGCTACCAGAAGTGGGGTCTGAGAAAGTAGCCTCTAAAATGGGGTTGTGGAACTGCGTTTAACCCCCGGCTGACTGTCGTTATTACTAGTGTAGGTGGAGCACTGCTAGCCCCTGGCATAGATGGGGGTACAGTTGTTAAAACTTGCAGGATTAGTGAACCAGATGGAGGACCAGTGAAGGGAAGTGCACTGGTGGATACAGTGTGTGAGTCATTTGAGGAATACATGAAAAAGAGAGTTGTAAAAAATGCAATTGCATGGCTGCATCTCAGAGCACTCACTGCACTGGGAAGAGATAACGAAGGGCTGAAGGTAAGAAATCAGTTGTTAAAGACTAAGTGTGAAAGCCACGTGACCGACCTCCTTGCAGCATTTAAAGAGGCTCTTTTATCCTGCAGCCAGAAGGTAGGAAATGCTGAGGACCAGGCCCAGCACCACATCGTAAGGGGCCGAGCTCCAGAACCTATGTGCTCAACACTACCAGGTCTGTCACGCAAAGGTTGGGGCCTCGTTTGGGAAAGAATAGAATCCTGAGGCACGGGCAGGGGAACGCATGGGTAAATGCACTAAAAACCCCTGACTCCTCAGACTCCCCTGCATCCTCCAGGCCCGGAGCCACAGTCACTCTTCCCTCTTGTAGACTGTCTGCACAGAAGACACAGAAGGTTGAACGACAGCCCCAAAGTTACGCCCATGTTCCAATACCCACAGCTCGTCTTTCAGCCTCCTATTTGGTGTTGGGAAGCTGCAGATTTGTTCTGACTGACAGGTTGGCTGTTTGCGACATTGCATTTTACCATCATGCATGCCTAGGCTGAGATAAAAAATAATGGCATGCCTGGTATTCCACAAAGAGTTGCTTGTTCACCTAGGGAAAATGCGAGGGCAAGGATTGTGGGGTACCAATGGATATAGCTGTCTTCCAGTCCTAGCACAGGATTATGCCTTTTGTCCCAGGTAGGCTACCAGGCTCCTTCCTGACTCTTCCTTTCTGCTCAAAATAAGGTTTGGTCCAGATAAACTCTGAGTCTGTTGTATGACAAGCTGGGCTACAAGCCCTGTGCTCAGCAGTCCTCCCTGCATCTCCTCCTGTAGCCCCTCCCACCTGGGATGCTTCCGGAGACGGGCTCCCGCGGTCCACAACCTCTCCAAAAGGCCAGAGAGGGGTGCTGAATAGAGCACTCGGGATTTTCACAAGCGCAAAAGCAAATGAGTGGCGAGAATGGCAGAAGCCCCTGACTCTGAATAAGCACCCCCTCACCCCAGAGTAAAATCCCACCTTGTTAGTCCCGCAGCGGCAAGTCGCCCCTGCGCAGGTGTGGAGTGCCACAGGGCCTCAGTCCCAGGTAGGGCAGAAATTCGATGCCTTTCCTGCCTTCAATTGACCTGTGAGATGGGACTACCTACCCCTGTGCGTCCCGCCTGGCGGGACTGCTGAACATCCTAACGCGGTGCAAACAGAAGCTATCCAGAAACCATCCTCAGCCCGTTAGTCCCCCTCGGCCTTCCTCTCCTGAGCTGACCTGGGCGCCGCAGGGAGTGGGGGAGGGACTGTAGGCTGGGGTTGCAGCACCTGGCTGCGGGAGGCCTCCTCAGAGGGCGGGGCCAGGAGGCAGGGACCACGCAAGGGGGAGCAAGGGTAGAGTCTCCGGGAGAGGAGTTGCCCCAGTGAGTGTGGGGCAGGACCTGGAGGCTGAGGGCGGACAGCAGGTGCACGGAGGACGCGACAGACAAATTCGAGTGTGGAATCAGGAGTCCCCGTGTGGTTCGGGATGATAGCTATGATCAAATATTAGCTCTGACGTGGTGTGGAAATAATAACCAGCATGCTACACAGCGTGTTGCTTTACAAAGTGATTTTCATTTATTTACCTAATCTCACTGAATCATTTCTGCAGCCCTTTGGGGTGTGGGGAGTATTGTCCGGTCACTTTAGTAGGAGTGGGGGTGGTCGTGGGAGCTTCATGGCTGGATTAACACCACCTGAGGCCCTGAGAAACCCCCACCCCGGCAGTGCCCCTTGGTCTTGCACAGACGAACACAAGAGCCCAGGGTTGCATAAATCAACCGATGAAGGAAAGACCAGGTGACATTGCCTGCCTCGTGATATCTGACATCTTCAAATCAAACTTTCAAAGCTTGGTCATTCATCACGCCAGACAAAAACTTTTTTAAACAGCGCAGATTAAAGTTGAATTTGACAATTACAATTAAAAAAAGATGTGCTGAAGTTGAATGTGGCCGTCAGAGAGTTAAGGGCATGTTAGCCAGGGGAACAAAACCGCGGCCCCTCCCTCCTGCTGTCGCTCTAAACCTGTACTCTTTCTGCAGTGGTTAATCCAGGGCTGGAAGGTGGTTTACTGGGAAAGGACAAACCCGAGGTCCCATCCTGGCCTTTCTGACTGAATTTCCACAATTCTGCAATCCAACTTAGTTTCCTCTTGTAATAAATGGAGATTGAGCGTGTCTTTTGGGGATGTTTGGAGGATGGTAGTATACAAAGGATCTTACAATGGACATCCCTGCCTTTTTCATTACTGGGGGTGGGGGGAGGAATAATTTATCTCTCCTCATTAAGTATGTTGCTAACTATAATATGTGTGTCAGTGCTGTTTGTGGACAACACTTATTAGTCTGAAGATGTTCTTCTTCATTGAGTATGAGTTTTTATTATGAATAGATGTTGAATTGTGTGAAAGGCTACATTTCTGCACCTATTGCGTTGGTCATACTATTTTTTCATTAGTTTGTTAATGCAATGAATTACAGTTATTGCTTTTCCAATATTCCAATCAGCTTTGCATTATTGGGGTGAACTCATGATGTGTTATCTTCTTTATACTGGTGTACACTGGTGGATTCAATTCGTCAATGTTTTGTTGAAGAATTTTGCTCCTATGTTCATGAGGGATGTACATCTGGGTTTTCTTTCTTGTTGTTGTCTGGTTTTGGTATCAAGATATTGTGAAACTCATGAGTAGGGAATTGATACTTCTGCTTCTATTTTATGAAAGAGTTTGTGTGAAATTGGCATTATTTCTTTTGTAAATGCCCAGAATTCACTGGTGAAGTTACCTGGTTTAAAGTTTTCTTTGTGGGAAAGTTTTAAGTATATGCTCCATTCTTTTAATGGATAATAGGACTATTCAGGCTATCTATTTCTTCTTGAATGACCTTTGGCTGTTTGTATCTTTAAAGGAATTTGTTCATTGAATCTAAGTTATTTAATATATAAACATAGAGTTGTTCTTAGTATTCCCTTAATATATTTAATATCTACAGGGTCTGTGTTGATATCTCCTCTTTTTCTCTTTTTTCAAGTTTTTATTTTAATTCCAGTTGGTTAACATACAGTACAATATTAGTCCCAGGTGTAGAATCTAGCTCTTTAATACCTACATACAATAACTGGTATTCACAACAAGTGCACTCCTTAATCCCTGTCACCCACTTAATGCATCTCCCCCACACATACACACCTCCCCTCTGGTCACCATCACCATGTTCCTTATAGTTATGAGTCCACTTCTTTATTTGCCCCTCTCTGTCTTTTATCCCCTATACTCATTTGTTTTGTTTCTTAAATTCCACATCTGAGTTAAATTATATGGTATTTATCTTTCTCTGATTGACTTTCTTGGCTTAGCATAATACTCCGTAATTCCACCCATGGTGTTGCAAATGGCAAGATTTCATTCTTTTGGAATGGCTGAATAATATTCCCTTATGTGCATATGCCACATCTTCTTTATCCATTAATCTATTGATGGACACTTGGGCTATTTCCATATCTTGGCTATTGTAAATAATGCTTCTATAAACATAGGGGTAAATGTGTCTTTTTGAAGTAGTGTACTTTTGAAACAGTGTACCAAGTACTGGGTTTTAGTAGTACGATTGCTGGATCATAGGGTAATTCTATTTTTTAGATGAATTTTTTAAAATATTTATTTATTTTGAGAGAGAGAGGGATCAGGGAAGGGGTGGAGAGAGGGAGAGAGAGAGAGAATTCCAAGTAGTCTTCACACTCAGTGTGAAGCCTGATACAGGGCTTGATCTCATGACCATGAGATCATGACCTGAGCTGAAATCAAGAGTCAGACACTTATCTGACTAAGTCACCCGGGCGCTCCTAAATCATATGTTTTTTGAAGCTGTTTTTCTATTTAATTAAGAGATGAGTTTGTCATTTACAATATTGGGATATTTATAAATCTGAAAGTTTTTTGTATGTCAACTAAAAATAAGAAAATATATAAATAAGATTAATGGTAATTCTCACTTGGGTCCAAGTAGTTTGGACAGTCCCCACACACATGAAATTCTGTAAATAAAAACAACCTTTCATTGGGATTTTGTTCTAATTAAACATCAAAGCATGAAAAAGTGACTGTAAAAATCAGTATGTATTATATAAAATAAAGAATAAGGGTATTTAACAAAACTTGCATTTTAGTGTGTGTGCATATGAAAGTATAATAAATTCAGATGTGAATTCATTTCTTACTGTTATGTTGAAAACATTGTTGAAAATCATTAGTTTAAACCATAACGATGAAATTTCTTAGGCAGAATATGAATAACAGACCTGTGATTGACCTAGTGCTTTCTTTTTTTAGTGTGAAACAAAGTTTATTTTCTATTAAAGAGCTAGAAAATAGGTACATACATACTCTCTCTATCCATTACCTCACATTTTAAAATTATGTATTTCCGATAATGTATTCAAGTCTCACATATAACTTTATTTTTTTTAGTCTACTGATACTTTGACTTTATTTTTTTTAATTTATAATAGTTTATTTTCAAATTGGTTTACATATAACACCCAGTGTTCATCCCAACATGTGCCCTTTTTAATGCCCATCACCCCCTCTCCCCCCTCCCTCATCCCCCTCACCCTCAGTTTATTCTTAGTCTTTGAGAATCTCTTATGTTTTATTTCCCTCCCTCTCTGTGTCTTTTTTTTCTTTCCTCTCTTCCCCTCCCCTTGGTTTTGGGGAAATACAAATCAAAACCACACTGCGATACCACCTCACACCAGTCAGAGTGGCTAAAATGAACAAATCAGAAAACTATAGATGCTGGCGAGGATGTGGAGAAGTAGGTACCCTCCTACACTGTTGGTGGGAATGAAAACTGGTGCAGTCACTCTGGAAAACGGTGTGGAGATTCCTCAAAAAATGAAAATAGAGCTACCCTATGATCCAGCAATAGCCCTGCTAGGAATCTACCCAAGAGACACAGGAATGCTGATGCATAGGAGCACGTGTACCCCAATGTTTATAGCAGCACTTTTGACAATAGCAAAATCATGGAAAGAAACCAAGTGCCCATCAACTGACGAGTGGATAAAGAAGATGTGGTACATATATACAATGGACTACTACGTGGCAATGAGAAAAAATGAAATCTGGCCATGTGTAGCAACATGGATGGAACTGGAGGGTATTATGTTAAGTGAAATAAGTCAGTCAGAAAAAGACAGATACCATATGTTTCCACGAATAGGTGGACTTTGTGAGACTTTATTTTTAAAAAAGTATCTGTGAATATGATAGGTTTTGCTTTATATATTCATCTATGTAGTTTGATTCACACAGAATTATGACCGTGTATTTTTCATAGATTGTATTTTTTCATTACAAAAAAAATGGAAAAAATAATGTCGATACAGCCCCAAACAGTCTACATATCCAATGCAATCCCTATCAAAATAACATCAGCATTCTTCACAGAGCTAGAACAAATAAATCCTAGAATTCATATGGAACCAGAAAAGACCCTGAATAGCTAAAGCAATCCTGAAAAAAAAGAAAGAAAAAAAAAAAACAAAAACAAAGCTGGAGACATTACAATTCCAGACATCAAGATGTATTACAAAGGTGTATTCATCAAGCACAAAAACAGACACTTAGATTAATGGAACAGAATAGAGAACCCAAAAATGTACCCACAAACGTATGGCCAACTAATCTTTGACAACGCAGGAAAGAATATCTGATGGAATAAAGACAATCTCTTCAGTAAATGGTGTTGGACAGCGACACGCAGATGAATGAACCTGGACCACTTTCTTACACCACACACAAATAAACTCAAAATGGATGAAAGATAAATGTAAGAAAGGAAGCCATCAAAATCGTAGAAGAGAAAGCAGGCAAAAACCTCTTCGACTTCGGCCGTCACACCTTCTAACAAGACATATCTCTAGAGGCAAGGGAAACAAAAGCAAAAATGAACTACTGGGACCTCATCAAGATAAAAATCTTCTGCACAGCGAAGGAAACAATCAGCAATACTAAAAGGCAGAAACTGACAGAATGGGAGAAGATATTTGCAAATGACATATCAGATAAAGGGTTAGTATCCAAAATCTGTAAAGAACTTCTCAAACTCAACACCCAAAGAACAAATACTCCAGTGAAGAAATGGCAGAAGACATGAACAGACACTTTTCCAAAGAAGACATCTAGATGGCTAACAGATGCATTAAAAAAAATGATCGATATCACTCATCATCAGGGAAATACAAATCAAAACCACAATGAGATACTACCTCACACCTATCAGAATAGCTGAAATTAACAACTCAGGCAGCAACAGATGTTGGCAAGGATGCAGGGAAAGGGGAACCCTTTTGCACTGCTGGTGGGACTGCAACTGGTGCAGCCTCTAGTATGGAGGTTCCTCAAAAAACAAAAAATAGAATTACCCTATGACCCAGCAATTGAACTACTAGGTGTTTATCCAAAGAATACAGATATGCTGTTTCGAAGGGGCACATGCACCCTAATGTTTATAGCAGCACTATTGACAATAGCCAAAGTATGGAAAGAGCCCAAATGTCCATTGACAGATGAATGGATAAAGAAGATGTGGCATATATATGTAATGAAGTATTACTTGGCGATCAAAAAGAATGAAATCTTGCCATTTGCAACAAAGTGAATGGAACTAGAGAGTATTATGCTAAGCAAAATTAGTCAGAGAAAAACAAATATCATATGACTTCACTCATATGTGGAATTTAAGATACAAAACAGATGAACATAGGGAAAGGAGGCAAAAATAATATAAAAACAGGGAGGGAGACAAAACATAAGAGACTCTTAAATACAGAGAAAAAACTGAGGTTGCTAGAGGGGTTGTGGATAGGAGGATGGGCTAAATGGGCAAGGGGCATTAAGAGGACACTTGTTGGGAGGAGCACTGGGTGTTATATGTAGGGGATGAATCACTGGATTCTTCTCCTGAAATCATTATTGCACTATATGCTAACTAACTTGGATTTAAATTTTAAAAAATAAAAAAAATAATAAATAATACAGAAATGTTGAATAAGTGGAAAAAGAGATACTAGATAAAAAAATGTAGACAATACAAGATAATGTAGAATTTAGAGTAAAAACATTAAAAATATAGAGGTAATTTTGTAATGAAAAAGACCTAGTGCTTTGGGTTTTTTTCTTTTTTAATTTTTGTAATGTTTATTTTTTTTTTTGAGAGAGAGAGAGAGAGAGAGAAGGAGAGCGGGGGAGACACATAATCCAAAGCAGGGTCCAGATTCTGACCTGTCAGCACAGAGCCTGATGCGGGGCTTGAACCCATGAACCATGAGATTATGACCTGAGCTAAAGTCAGACACCTAACCAACTGAGCCACCCAGGTGCCCCCCAAGACGAAGTGTTTTCTAATAGTCTACCTTTCATGTTCTCAATGAATTTTTAGATATAGCCCTACGACTTTAAAATTCTAATTTTCTACCTTTGAATTATTTACAGCAAATATTTTTTACTGAGGTGATGTACTAAGAATGAAGTAAATTCCTTCGACTTCACTGGAGATTTACTTTCCCACAATCGTCTGGAATGCCCCACTTAAATCCATGTTGGGAACAGACTACACAGAAAAACTTTTGTCACAGGTTCTATCTTGGTATTGGTTACACTCACAATTTCTCTTTTCCTTCATGTCTTCTTAGAAAATAATTGTTCACCTTGAGAAGGAGCTCTGTGCAGGGTCTGGGCAGCTGTCATGGCTGCTGTCTCCCCTCTGAGGGAGCTGGAGGGTGAGTTGCTCTCCTCCATCTGCCTCGACTTGAGAAACCCTGGAGCCATTGACTGTGGTCACATCTTCTGCTACCGCTGCATCATTCAGGTCTGTAATTCGACTTGACAAGAGTAGCCTTGCAAGACAGCCTTCAAGAAAGAGAATATTCTTCATGTGTGGCAGATGGCCAGCCTAGTGGAAAACATCTGGAAGATGAAGGTAGATGAGGAGAGACAGCCCGGAGAGGACAGACCACTTGAGCAGAAAGCAGAGAAGCTGTGTGGGCTGCATTTGGAGAAGCTCCATTATTATTGCAAGGATGACCAGCAGATACTGTGTGTTATGTGTCGGGAGTCCCAGGAGCATAGGCATCACACTGTTGTTCTCCTGGAGAACTGCACAGTCTTACTGGGTAAGAATTCTGCTGGACCCTAGCTTCATTCTCATTGCCAAACAAGTTCTATTATGGTGCCTTCAGGACAAGGTCCAAATTCTTTTTCTGTTTGCAAGTATTATATTGGGCACCTGGGTGGTTCAGTCAGTTGGGCATCTGACTCTTGATTTTGGCACAGGTCATGATCTCACCATTGGTGAGTTCAAGACCCATGTCAGCCTCTGCACTGACAGCATGGGGCTTAGTTGGGATTCTCTCCATCTCTTTCTCTCTGCCTCTCCCCTGCTCATGCTCACTTTCTTTCTCTCTCTCAAAATAAATAAATGAATTTTTAAAAATAAAAATTAAAAAGTTATATTGAAATGTGATTGACATGTGAAAAGCTGTACATGAGGGCACCTGGATAAGGGGCTCAGTCGGTTAAGTGGCTGACTTTGGCTCATGTCATGATCTTGCAGTTCACGAGTTTGAGTCCCGTGTCCTGCATCAGACTCCTCACTGACAGCTCAGAGCCTGGAGCCTGCTTCAGATTCTGTGTTTCCCTCTCTGTCTGCCCCTCACCCACTCATGCTCTGTCTCTCTCTCTCTCTCAAAAATAAATTTAAAAACATTAAAAAAATTTTTAAAAGAAAAGCTGTACATATTTAATGTACACATCTTAATGAGTTTAGAGATAAGCATATACCTGTGAAGCCACCACTATCATCAAGACCATAGATGTATCCCTGAGCTCCCCAAGTTTCCTCCTACCCTCTTTGTTATTTTCATTATTTGTTGTGTAATATGAACACTTAACATAAAATCTATAAGATCTATCCTCTGGGTGCCTGGATGGCTCAGTTGGTCAAGCATCCAACTTCAGCTCATGTCAGGATCTTGCAGTTTGTGGGCTCTGTGCTGACATCTCAGAGTCTGGAGCCTGCTTTGGATTCTGTGTCATCCTCTCTCTGCCCCTCCCCTGCTCATGCTCTCTCTCTCTCTCTCTCTCTCTCAAAAATAAATCAAAAGTTAAAAAAATAATCTATTCTCTTAGCAAGTTTCAAGCATACAATACAGTATTGTTGGCTGTAGGTACGATGACCTAGAGACTGTCTCCAGAACTTACCTGTCTTGTGTAACTGAAACTTTGTACCCTTGGACCACTGCCTCCCCTTCCCTTCCCTCTGGCGCTGGCACCCACCTTTCTATGCTTCCACGAGTTTGATAATATTATACAGTATTTGTCTTTTGGTGTCTGGCTTCTTTCACCTAGCATAATATCCTCCAGGATTCCTTCTTCTTTAAGCCTGAGTAATATTCCGTTGTTTGTATGCGCCATGTTTTCTTTATCTGGTCATTCACTGATGGACAGTTAGGGCTAGGCATGTGGGCTGGGATGGACAGTTAGGGCTAGCATGTAGGTACAAACACATGCTGGTGCAGGTACTGAGGATGACAGGATTAGGAAGACAGGACCAGCACAAAAACAGCTGGGAGCCACATTTCCCTGGTCGTCCGGTGCAGGGGACATTAATGGGAGGATTAGCTGGATAGAATGGGGGTCTCCTGAGCAGGGGTTTTCCTACATAAGCTGAGACTTGGATGGGTCCCTTAATAGATGAAGGAAGGTTCCTTGGATGGAAGATTCTAGAGCTCAGGGATGAAGGCCAGGGGAAGCTTGCATGCCTCTAAACTGATAGCATCCATGGGGACAGAGCAAGTGCAGGTCCATGAGAATGGCTCGTACCTGGGTTTGTTGTGCACCTGCTCCTGATGTGCCCCCCAGTTGGGAATGGCATCCGCTTCTGGGAGACTTTTGTCCATGACAGTGTCTGTTTTCTCTTCCTTTCCAGTACTGGAGTGACATAATGAGCAGGTAAGTGCTGCTTGCCTTTTTTGTTGTTGTCGATAAACCACTTAAGTGTCCATTTTTTCTCTCTTTCTCAAATTATTGAAATTTGACAAGGCCAGAAGGATTATATGAAGAGAGGTTCTCTAGTCGGGTAAGCTGAGGGCATCCCAGGAAGGCAAAGGGACTTCTGCAGAAATTCCCATTGTGGAGCTCGTGTTAGGGCGATGGGGGGCTGAGAGATGTGACATGGGGAGCATACAGGGGTGCATTCGAGAGGATTCAGGATCTACATTTGCTTCCAGAGTCCAGTTTCCACTTCCTCTGGTTCCTGCCTGGTTCCCCGCCCCCCATCCTGTAGGGCTCATTTCTGCAGGACTGTCCCCTGCTCTCTACTTCAGAGGTGGACACTCCTGTGGGCCTGGGGGCGATGACTCCCCTGTAGGCCTGCTGGACAAGCCACACTGACAGCTTTCAAGTCCCCCTCACACCAGAAGCGATGCTAAACCAAGAATCCTATGCTGCACAGGTGGTCTCCAAGGATGCCCTTGTCTCTTGGCATCTCTGCGCATGTTCTGTGGGTCTCGCGCTGGGCCAGCAGGAGGGAGACCGGGCAGGTGGCAGATTATGACTGGGTACACGGGACACACACACAGGGACGAGTAATGACATAAGAAATGAGGGTAGTGGTTCTTGTCCTGAAGTATTTTGTCTGATACCAGTCAAGTTATTCTAGCTTTCTTTTTGATTAGCCTCTGCAGGGTATTTCTTTTCTTCTTTTTTTAATCTGTATTTATTTTCAAGAGAGAGAAAGAGAGAGAGAGAGAGAGCACGCATGAGCGGGGAAGGGGCAGAGACAGAGGGAGACAGAGAATCTGAAGCAGTCTCCAGTCTCCGAGCTGTCGGCACAGAGCCCATCGGGGTCCAACCCACAAACCATGAGATCATGATCTGAGTGGAAGTCCCACACTTAACCGACTGAGCCACCAGGTGCCCCTATTATTTTTTTGTTTTTATTTAAGTTCCAGTTAGTTAACATATAATGTAATAGTAGTTTCAGGAATACAATAGAGTGACTCAGTAAAATCATAGGTTACAAAATCAGTGTACAGAAATCAGTTGCATTTCTATACACCCATAATAGAGCAGCAGAAAAAGAAATCAAGGAATTGGTCCCATTTACAATTGCAGGAAAAACCATAAGATATCTAGGAATAAACCTGACCAAAGAGCAGATAAAAAGGTGTTTCACATCTAGAAATGAAGCAAAGGAACATTGGGAATCTATGGACAACACATGATGCACTTTTGGAGTGGTGGGGATCCAGAGCCGGCAGCCAAGAAAGAATTCTTGAGATGTTTTTGGTGCAAAAGATGATTTTATTAAAGCACAGGTACAGGAACTGTAGGCAGAAAGAGCTGTCCCAGGACCATGGGAAGAGACTTATATACTTGGGAGTTGGGGGAGGTAAAGTCATGGTGAAGTTTCCAAAGTGACTTTCATATGTTAAAGAAGACTCACTGGATCCTGGAGGCCTAGCTATGATCAATAAAGTTGTTTTCCCTCTAGCAAACCATCAATATTAAGGCAGATGGGAGTTCCTGGAGGAATGTTATACTCAGCCAGCCTTAAATATTTGTCAAAGGGCTGCAGGTTCTAAGGAAATTTACTTTTATCTGCCATTTCCTACATCAACATGGACACATGGATAAACCTTAGGGACATTATGCTGAGTGAAATAAGATGATCACAAAATGCCAAATAATGTATGATTCTACTTCTATGAGTTACCTAAAGTGATCAAATCCATAGGAATGGAGAGTAGGATGGCTGCCAGGGTCAGAAGGAGGGGGAAAGGGGTTGTGGTTTGATGGGTATAGAGTTTTGGTTTTGCAGGATGAAACCATTCTGAAAATTGGTTGCACAGCAATGTAACTATTCTTAACCCTACTGAACCGTGCACCTAAAATGCTAAAGATGGTAACTTTTATGTTATGTGCTTTCATCATATTTAAAAATAAAACAATAAAAAGAATCCTGGGGGAATTCATCTCCAAGAGGTCTCTTGGCAAGTGGGAAGAAGTAGCGTGATTTAAAATGAGAATTTTAAGACGAGGTGAAAGCATAGAGAATGTGCTCAAAGGCTGCATGATGAAGCAGCAGGTGTGAGCAGCAGAGGGTGCCTGCATGAATCATGGAGTCTAGACAATTCCGTGTGTCTCCTGCATGGACTTCTCTATGTCACTTGGGCTTCAGCATGCCTGGCCAGCTTTTACGGTAGTGTTAGCTGGCAGTAAGAGAATTGGACCTAGAAGATGTGTCTGGATTGCTTAATGTCTTTTTCTTCTTCCACTCTAGGGAAATTGAGGAGGGATCTGGAGTATAAGACCAGTGAGTGTCTAGAGGGGATAGTGGGTGATGTTCGCCCCAGGGTAAACTCTCCTACTCCAAATTACAGCTTTCCTGTAGAGCTTCCCTTACGGATCAACTCTGTAAACAGGAATGTCTTCGTGGTGGCTGATGTATCTGAATTCTTTATCTTGAGGTCTCAGAGTTCGAAACCACATGTCCTTCCCCAGTATTTCTCTACCATAAGAATCCCAGCCCCTCCTTTTTTTTTCCTCCCTTGAATTCTCTCCCTGGCTTCTCCCCACCCTCTGGAAGGTTTGAGAACAAGGTCTAAGATTTCTGTCCTAGTCCCTGAAGGGAGTCTCCCACCCTTGTCAGAAATGCCTCAGAACCCACAGGAAAATCTCCTTTGATATATTTGATGCCATAACTTTCTCTCCGTGTCCCCACAGTGAGGATCATCCTGAATTCCCAGACAGCCAATGGCTACCTCTCAGTGTCTCCCAATGGGAAGAACATGATAATCGCTGGTTTGTGGATGAACAAATACCAACATGGTCATAGATTTGACCCTGAGCCTGGGGTGCAGGGCAGTAAGGACTTCATGTGGGGCAAAGTGTACTGGGAGGTGAGGGTGGACGAGATATGGTGGGCGGCAGAGGAGGAGGAAGATGCAGTACATTACTGGGGTGGAGCCACAGATGTGTTTGGCACTAGCTACCTGGGTGGGTTAGTGGGCACCTCTGACGGTTACAGTCCCAGTGAGTACAGAAATGATAATGAAGAGTTGGAAGAGGAATGGCCTCAGGAAAATGGAATATGGCTGAAATTCTGCCTGCTGGGGTGGCCAGAGTGTCAGTGGTGAGGAGAGGGTGTCTCACCTTCACCCCTGAGGAGGGGTTCTGGACCCTGCAGCTCTCCTTGGCCAGAGTATATGGAGGTACCAGTCCTGAGCCTTTCCAGATCTTATCATGTTGCCCAAGGCAGATTGGAGTTGCTTTGGATTAAGATGTCGGAAGGTGACCTTTACCAATGCCAGGACTCAGGAGTTAATCTATGGGTTCTCCTCTTCCTTCACAGGAGAATTTTCCCTTTCCTGTGGCTTAACTGCATGAGATCCAGACTCATGCTGAGGCCCTAGGAGAAGGCCTCATTTGGCCCATATTCCTCTGTATCATTCTCAACTTCCCACTCAACCAGACTATCTGAGCTTCCAAACACCCTTGGATGTTGGGACCAGCAGGGTGGAGGCAGGAATCCCTGATCCTCTCCACTTTGTCTCTAAAATGGGAATGACACTTTATCTGCCTCCTCTGCAGGGGAAAGGTTGGAATGTCTTCAAATTAATTATTAAAATATGTGCTCTCGTTAATCTTTTTCTTCTGTTGCCTTTGATTTGGTCCTTCATCTGCCACTGAGATAAAGGTATGAGAACGAGTGTGAGTGTCATAGGATCGCAGCCTCTGTCACTAAGAATAGTGGTTACAACATCCCTATCAGTTCTAATATGTAAATATTTGATGCAATTCATGCCTTATTAATTAATGCATTCTGAGGTTTCAAATACCTGTAGTCTGTATGGGCTCATTTACTTCTATGTTCTTACCATTTTTTCAACAGAAAGTGGGGAGGGGAAACCCTGAGGTTCAGACAGGTATGAGTTTTGGAAGTAAGTCTTATGTCAGTTGAATTTTGAGATGGTAGAAATAGATATTAAAGTTAAATTATTAGTCTTAGCTATAAGCAGAAAACAAATCTGGCTGATTTTAGAGGAAAAGAAATCTATTAAACAATATGGAGGGTGTGTCAAGAGAGAAGGAGACCCTGTCTACCAGCTTGCACGTTCTAAAGGTGCTACTGTGTTACCTGGAAGAGCCTGAGTAGGAGACAACATGGGAGCTGCGGCCAGAGGGAGGAGGCAGAGAGGTCATGAGAGCCGGAGGGAATTGTCATGTTGTCAGGATGGTGGATCGTGGATAAGAAGGGGGACGGGGAGCAGCTAAAGAAAGAAGCAATGAACATGGAGATGGAGCCAGAGTCATGTTCAGGAGTAGCTGTCTTGGTGGATTCATTGGCATTACTGATGGGTATACAGAAATGGAAATGAAGAGTAGAGGAAGAAATGGTCTCAGGGAATTAGTGGTTAGTTCTTCATGTAATTAACTCCTACATCAAAATCTAGCAGAAGTGCACCAGATTGCCAGGTATAGAGTACCTGCCTGTGCCCAGCAACAAGGGAGATTGGGCAAGCGTTTTCAGCTTCTGCAGTAGGAGGTTGTCTCATTGGGACTCATGTAGATTAGCATTCTTAAGACATGGGAGCCGAGGCTGGTTGCCTAAGAGGTAACATAAACTTCCAGGTTTGGGAGATGTGGGGAAATCTGCTTTGATAGTTCAGCTGTATAAGGACACTGTGTTGAAAAAATATGACCAAACAATACAAGATTTCTATATCCTAAATCTGTGTCCATCAGCACAAGCAGTCAGAGATAGACTACCAACAGTATGCATGGAAATCCTCCACATGGAAGAGACAAACCAATTTCTTCTGTATGAGGAGAGGTCAAGTGTGATAACTAGTATATTCTACTCTGTGTTCCTTTTTTTTTTTAAATAATTTATTGTCAAATTGGTTTCTATACAATACCCAGTGCTCAATCCAACGAGTGCCCTCCTCTGTGCCCATCACCCACTCTCCCCCCTCCCACACCCATCTCTCCCCTCAGTTCGTTCTTATTCTTTGAGAGTCTCTCATGTAATGTCTTCCTTCCTCTCTGTGGCTTTTTTTCCCCCCTTCCCCTCTTCCCCTCCCCCCCGGTTCTCTTCTAGGTCTTCCAAAGCCTACCTCTGCGTGGGAACATATGGCATCTGTCTTTCTCTGCCTGACTTATTTCACTCAGCATAATATCCTCCAGTTCCATCGATGTTGCCACACATGGCCAGATTTCATTCTTTCTCATTGCTGCGTAGTATTCCATTGTATGTATATACCACATCTTCTTTATCCATTCGTCAGTTGATGGACACGTCAGACTCTTTCCATGATTTGGCTATTGTCAAAAGTGCTGCTATGAACATTGGGGTATACGTGTCCCTATGCATCAGCAGTCCTGGATCTCTTGAGTAGATTCCTAACAGTGCTGTTGCTGGGTCGTTCGGTAAGTCTATCTTCATTTTTTTGAGGAACCTCCACACAGCTCTCCAGGGTGGTTGCACCAGTTTGCATTCCCACCAACAGTGCAAGAGGGTGCCTGTTTCTCCACATCCTCGCCAGCATCTATAGTTTCCTGATTTGTTCATTTTAGCCACTCTGACTGGTGTGAGGTGGTATCTCAGTGTGGTTTTGATTTGTATTTCCCTGATGATGAGTGACATTGAGCATCGTTTCATGTGTCTGTTTGCCATTTGAATGTCTTCTTTGGAGAAGTGTCTATTCATATCTTCTGCCCATTTCTTCACTGGGTTGTTTGTTTTCGGGTGTGGAGTTTGGTAAGTTCTTTATAGATTTTAGATATCAGTCCTTTATCTGATATGTCATTTGCGATGATCTTTTCCCATTCCGTTGGTTGCCTATTTGTTTTGTTGGTTGTTTCTTTTGCCGTGCAGAAGCTTTTAATCTTGATGATATCCCAGTAGTTCATTTTTGCTTTTAATTCCCTTGCCTTTGGAGATGTGTCGAGTAGGAATTTGGTGCGTCTTAGGTCAAAAGGCTTTTTCCTGCTTTCTCCTCTAGGATTTTGATGGTTTCCTGTCTCACATTCAGATCCTTTAACCATTTAGAGTTTATTTTTGTGAGTGGTGTAAGGAAGTGGTCTAGTTTCATTCTTTTGCATGTTGCTGTCCAGTTCTCCCAGCACCATTTATTAAAGAGGCTGTCTTTTTTCCATTGGGTACTCTTTCCTGCTTTGTCAAAGATTAGTTGGCCATATACTTGTGGGTCCATTTCTGAGTTTTCTATTCTATTCCATTGGTCTATGTGTCTGTTTTTGTGCCAATACCATACTGTCTTGATGACTACTGCTTTGTAGTAGAGGTTGAAGTCTGGGATCGTGATGCCTCCCGCCTTGTTTTTGTTCTTCAGTATTACTTTGGCTATTCGAGGTCTTTTGTGGTTCCATACAAATTTTAGGATTGTTTGCTCTAGCTTTGAGAAGAATGCTGGTGCAATTTTGATTGGGATTGCATTGAATGTGTAGATTGCTTTGGGTAGTATTGCCATTTTGACGATATTTATTCTTCCAATCCATGAGCATGGGATGTTTTTCCATTTCCTTATGTCTTCCTCAATTTCCTTCATAAGTTTTTTATAGTTTTCAGCGAAGAGGTCTTTTACATCTTTGGTTAGGTTTATTCCTAGGTATTTGATGGTTTTTGGTGTGATTGTGAAGGGGATTAGCTTCTTTATTTCTCTTTCTGCTGCTTCATTGATGGTGTATATAAATGCCACCGATTTCTGTACATTGATTTTGTACCCTGCAACTTTGCTGAATTCATGAATCAGTTCTAGCAGGCTTTTGGTGGATTCTGTCGGGTTTTCCAAGTAAAGTATCATGTCATCTGCAAAGAGTGAGAGTTTGACTTCCTCCTTGCCAATCTTGATGGCTTTTATTCTGTTTTGTTGTCTGATTGCTGATGCTAGGACTTCCAACACTATGTTAAATAGCAGTGGCGAGAGTGGACACCCCTGTCGTGTTCCTGATCTCAGGGAGAAGGCTCTCAGTTTTTCCCCATTGAGGATGATATTAGCTGTGGGCTTTTCACAGATGGCTTTTATGATGTTTAAGTATGTTCCTTCTATCCCGACTTTCTCGAGGGTTTTTATTAGGAAAGGATGCTGTATTTTGTCAAATGCTTTTTCTGCATCAATTGACAGGATCATATGGTTCTTATCTTTTCTTTTGTTAATGTGATGTATCACGTTGATCGATTTGTGAATATTGAACCAGCCTTGCAACCCAGGGATGAACCCTACTTGATTACGGTGAATAATTTTTTTTATATGCTGTTGGATTCGATTTGCTAGTACCTTGTTGAGAATTTTTGCATCCATATTCATCAGGGATATTGGCCTGTAATTCTCTTTCTTTGCTGGGTCTTTGTCTGGCTTGGGAATCAATGTGATGCTGGCTTCATAGAATGAGTCTGGGAGTTTTCCTTCCATTTCAATTTTCTGGAACAGCTTGAGGAGGATAGGAATTAACTCTGTTTTAAATATCTGGTAAAATTCCGCAGGAAAGCCATCTGGTCCAGGGCTTTTATTTGATGGGATATTTTTGACAACTGATTCTATTTCTTTACTAGTTATGGGCCTGTTCAAATTTTCTATTTCTTCCCGTTTGAGTTTTGGTAGCGTGCGACTGTTTAGAAATTTGACCATTTCTTCCAGGTTGCCGAGTTTGGTGGCATATAATTTTTCATCATATTCTCTGACGATTGCTTTTATTTCTAAGGGATTGGTTGTAATTACTCCCTTTTCGTTCATGATTTCATCTATTTGAGTTCTCTCTCTTTTCTTTTTGAGAAGCCTGGCTAGCAGTTTGTCTATTTTGTTTATTCTTTCAAAGAACCAGCTCTTGGTTTCATTGATCTGTTCCATTACTTTTTCTGTTTCCATATGATTAATTTGTGCCCTGATCTTTGTTAGTTCTCTCTTTCTGCTGGGTTTGGGTTGTTTTAGTTGTTCTGCTTCTAGTTCTTTTAGGCATGCTGTTAGGATTTGTGTTATTGATTTTTCTTGTTTCTTGAGGTGGGCCTAGATTGCAATATATTTCCCTCTCAGGACTGCTTTTGCCTCATCCCAGAGTGTTTGGAGTGTTGTATTTTCATTTTCATTTGTTTCCATATATTTTTTAATTTCTTCTTTGATTGCTTGGTTGACCCACTCGTCTTTTAATAGGCTATTGCTTAGCCTCCATGATTTTGGATATTTTCCATGCTTTTTCTTTTGGTTAATTTCAAGTTTCAAAGCATTGTGGTCTGACTGTGCACGGTATGACCTCGATTCTATTATATTTATTCAGAGCTTCCCTGTGGCCCAGAATGTGGTCTATCTTGGAAAATGTACCGTGTGCAGTTGAGAAGAATGTAAATTCCTTTACTTCTGGGTGAAGGACCTTGAAGATGTCTTTTAGGCCCATCTGTTCTAATGTGTCGTTCAGGGCTATTGTTTCTGTGGTGATTATCTGTTTTGTGGATCTGTCCAGTGCTGAGAGTGGAGAGTTAAGGTCCCCTACTATTAGGACATTTTTATTGATAAGGTTGCTTATGTTTGTAATTTGTTGTTTTACATATTTGAGTGCCCCCAAATTCGGCGGGTAGATATTTACAATTGTTAGCTCTTCCTGCTGGATCGTCCCTGAGACTATTATATAATGTCCTTCTTCATCCCTTATTACATCGTTCATTTTAAAGTCTAATTTGTCTGATATAAGTGTGGCTACTCCGGCTTTCTTCTGACTTCCAGTGGCATGGTAGATAGTTCTCCATCCCCTCACTTTCAATCTGAAGGTGTCCTCAGGTTTAAGATGAGTTTCTTGAAGACAGCAAATAGATGGGTCTTGTTTTTTAATCCATTCTGTTACCCTGTGTCTTTTGATTGGCGCATTTATCCATTTACATTCAGTG
The DNA here is from genome assembly GCA_030068075.1 of Paguma larvata. Taxonomy (NCBI): domain Eukaryota; kingdom Metazoa; phylum Chordata; class Mammalia; order Carnivora; family Viverridae; genus Paguma; species Paguma larvata. The sequence continues at coordinate 28,566,135 of CM057829.1, forward strand.
TTAATATTGAAAAATATGGGCTTACAGTCACTGTATTATCTGTAAGTTTCATGTTTGTAAGGCTGTCTCTGGCAATTTGTGTTCTTTGCAACCTTTCCTTCATAGAGTACCCCTCAGGATCTCTTGTAGTGCTGGCTTATTTGTGATAAATTCTTTCAGTTTTTGTTTTTTGGGAAAAACCTTGAACTCTCCTTCTATTCTGAATGACAGGCTAGCCGGATACAGGATTCTTGGTTGCATGTCCTTCTTGCTCATCGCATTGAAGATATCCTGCCATTCCTTTCTGGCTTGCCAAGTTTCTGTAGATAAGTCTGCTACTACCCTTATATGTCTGCCTTTGTATGTTAAGGTTCTTTTGTCCCTAGCTGCTTTCAGGATTCTCTCCCTATCTTTGTATTTTGCCAGCTTCACTATGATGTGCTGTGCAGAAGATCTATTCAAGTTGCGTCTGAGGGGAGTTCTCTGTGCCTCTTGGATTTCCATGCCCGTTTCCTTCCTCATGTTGGGGAAGTTCTCAGCAATGATTTGTTCAAAAACCCCTTGACTCTTTTCTCTCTCTCTTCTTCCTCTGGAACTCCTATGATATGGATATTGTTTCTTTTGAGTGCATTGCTCAGCTCTCAAATGCTCCTTTCCTATTCCTGGATCAGCTTCTCTCTCTTTTTATCTGCTTCCTCTTTTTCCATAAGTTTATCTTCTAATGCACTTACTCTTTCTTCCACCTCTTCAATCCATGCTGTGGCTGCTTCCAATTTGCCTTGTATTTCATCCAAGGCCTTTTTAAATTCTTGCTGACCATTTTTAAGGTCCTTGAACTCTGCTTCACGGGACCCCTTGCATTCATCTATGCTTTTTTCAAGCCCAGCGATTAGTTTTATGATTATCATTTTATATTCATGCTCTGTTATGTTGCTTATATCTGTTTTCATCAATTCTTGAGCTGTCACTACTTCCTGTAGATTCTTTTGAGAATTCTTCCTTTTCGTCATTTTAGCTAGGTGTGTTTTGGATTGTTTCTTGGAGTTGCCCTGGAAAGGGAAACAGACTGACAGACAAACAGACAACCGAAATACTCAAACGTACCAACAAATGATACAGACAAGCGGTTCACAACAGAAACAAGAATAACAAATGACACTCTGAGGGCGATGTCCTGAAGTACCAGCTACACAGTAAGGACAGGGTATGTAGTGTGCTGGTGGCAGAGCATCTACAGAGAGAATAATGACAGTTGCGGGGGTAAGAAGGAAATGGTCTTTGCCCAGGTAGAGTGACTAAAGAGCTTAATCCAGACTGAGAGAAATCAGAATAAGGACTGTTGCAAGGAAAAAGGAATGAAGACAGAAATTGCTCGGATGAGATTATGTGGCCTGGTTATTCCAGAGAGAGAGATAGGGAAGTACAGAAGGAGGTGAAGAACATGCCTTGAGAGAGTGGGTTAAGATTCTGTTTAAGTCAGCCAGGCCCCTGGATAGTCAGCTCAGGAGTGGGGATCAGTAAGAAGAATAACGGGGAACATATATTTTAAAGCGAAATGACCTGGAGTTACTCCAGGCAGTGGTCTGAACTTGGCCTCTGTAGCTCCGGCTGAGAGGTGTCACTCCTGTGCGGATGGGCATGGTTTAGTGTAGGCGGGTCTCTCCACTGAGGCAGGGATGGCTCTGGGGGTGACTTCCGGGGCCGGTGCTTGTAGGCCAGTAAGACAACAATGGCGTCCCTTCAGTCCTTTGTTCCCAGTCCCGAGGCTTCCACTCGCCCCCTTGTTTCTGTCCTCACTCCGCTATGGGCGCTGGTGCAGTGCGGTCCACTGCTCGGTGGGCGCCTGCCTGCCTGCCACCCCCCATCCTGCTGCAAATGTGTCAGGGTTAGAGGTGCTCCGCAGGCCACTCGGGGCCGCTGGCAGCCCGTGGCGCTGAGGGCTCCCCACTCGGCTAGCGGCGGCGACTGGTGCGCACTCCCCACTAGGGCGACAGCGGTGGCGGCGGTCCAAGCGACTGCTTGCTCCCCACGGGCCTGCGGTGGTGGTGGTGGCGGCGTGCAATCCCTGCTTAGGTTGCTGGCTCCCCACAAGGCGATGGCAGCAACTAGTGCGCAATCCCGGCTCAGGCGGGCAGCGGCGGCGGTCCCAGCTGTTGCTCGCTCCCCACGCTGCTGGCGCCTGAGCAAATCTGCCCCTGCGGCTGACTGTGCCTCTGTCAACGGTCCCCACATAAGGAGAGTTCTGCTGAGTTCTGCTGTTAGACACAGAGCTTCTCCTCCTAAGCCCTGTCTTTAGGGGCTGGATGGTGGTGGTCTCCCCCTCTCTGACCCTCTCCTTTGGATGTTGGGCACTTTCCCGGCTGTCCCCGGCTCACCCTCCCCTCAGCTCAGCTTCCTGAGTTCGTTATGTCCATTCTTGATTAAACTCATGGTCCTAGGGCGTTGTCTATGTTCCTTCCGTTCCTTGTAGGCTGCTACACCTTTTCTGCCAGATTCTTGGAGTTGAGAATCTCTCTGTTTCAGTCCCTCTCATTTCAAAAAACAGGGGAATCTTTGGGCCTCCCTACTCCTCCGCCATCTTGGTCCCCCTCTATTCTGTGTTCCTAATCTGTGCTTAACAACATACAGGAACCAAGAGAACAGACTTATGGGTTAAGGATATAGAGAATGTTCCAGTGATTTTGGTTAGAAATAAGTGCAAACCAAAATATGAGTAAGTAATTACTAAAGAATAAGGTCAGAAAGGTAGCAAGACAGTGGAGAAACCGTTCCTGTTTTTTTTTCTTATTTTATCTCATTAAAATTAAGGTATACTTTAATATTTTAATAAAATATACTTTAATATATATTTAATATACTTTTATATTAGGTTTAGGCGCACAAGAAAATGATTCAAGAGTTCTACCCATTTCTCAGTACTCATCACAAGTGCAGTCCCTATCCGTCTCCAAACGATATTATCACAACATTATTGACTATATTCCCTATGCTACATTCCTCATCACCATGGCTTATTAATTTTGTAACTGGAATTTTGTACCTCTTAATCCTCTTTACTTATTCCCTTCCTCTCCCCGCTCTCTTATGGTAACCACCAGTTTGTTCAATATTTTTAAGAGTCTGGGGTTTTTTTGTTTGTCTCTTTTTTTTCTTTGCTTGTTCATTTGTTTTGTTTCTTAAATTCCACACAAGATTGAAATCATATGGTATTTGTCTTTCTCTGATTTATTTCACTTAGCACTAAATCCTCTATGTACATCCACATCGTTGCAAAGAGTAAGATTTCATTCTTTTTCATATATATATATATACCACATCTTCTTTATCCATTCATTGGTTGATGAACATCTGGGCTCTTTCCACAATTTGGTCATTATTGATAGTGCTACTATTAACATAAGGGTGCATATATCTTTTCAAATTAGTGTTTTTGTTTTCTATGGGCAAATACCCTGTAGTGGAATTGCTGGGTCATAGGGTGGTTCTATTTTTAACTTTTTGAGGAACCTCTCTACTGTTTTCCAGAGTGGCTGCACCAGTTGGCATTCCCACCAACAGTGCATCAGTGTTCTTTTTTCTCCACATCCTCACCAACACCTGTTGTTTCTGTGTTTTTGATTTTAGCCATTCTGACATATATAGTGATATCCCATTGTGGTTTTAATTTGCATTTCCCTGATGATCAGTAATGTCGAGCATCTTTTTATGTGTCTGTTGGCATCTGTATGTCTTATTTGGAAAAATGTCCATTCAGATCCTTTGCCCATTTTAATTGGATTATTTGGGTTGTGTGTGTTTGTGTATGAGCGCGCGCACGCGTGTGTGATGAGTTGTGTAAATTCTTAATATATTTTGGATATTAACCTCTTATGGGACACATCATTTGCAAATATCTCCTCCCATTTCCATTTGTTGTCTTTTTGTTTTGTTGACTGTTTCCTTCGCTGTGCAGAAGTTTTTCTTTTGATGAGGTCTCAATAGTTTATTTTGGTTTTGTTTCCCTTGCTTCCAGGGACGTGTCTAGAGAAACATTGTTATGGCCGATGTCAGAGAAATTACTGCTGTGTACTCTTCTAGTTATTGTGTGGTTTCAAGTCTCATATTTAGATCTTTAATCCATTTTGGGTTTATTTTTGTGTATGGTGTAAGAGTATGGTCCAGTTTCATTCTTTGGTGTGTAACTTTGCATGTTCAGTTTTCCCAGTACCATTTGTTGAAGAGAACTTTTTCCATAGTATCTTCTTGTGTGTTGTTTTTGTTTTGTTTCTTAAATTCCACATAAGATTGAAATCATATGGTATTTCATATTTGTCATAGATTAACTGGCCAGGAAAGTGTGAGTTTATTTCTGCAAACTCTATTTTGGTCGGTGTTTGGACGGCCCTCGGCCACCTAGGTGGTGTCCGGGGTCCTCCTGCTCTGGCCGGCCTGCATCCTCACAAACCCACGGCTGAGCTCCTGTGCCTGGGGTGTATCAGATCGCGGGCAGTGTAGACGGCTCAGTCTTGGGCTGTTGGGATGGCACATCCTCGCCCACAGCCCAGCCTGACCCTCCAACCGCTGCATGTGGCCACAACCCGCCCACACTACAGGCCCTGCGGTCTTTTCCCTCCAGCTGAGACACACCTTCGACATTTGTGCAGAACCAGAGACACGGGAGGGAGCCGTGTTCCTCCCCCAGACCCTCCCCCAGGGTCTGCGGGGACCATGTGCAGGTTCCCCGGACAGGTGGCCTCCGGACAGACACACTGGACTCTGGGAATGGGCAGTGTTCCGCAAGGGGATTCAATGGTTTTCTGTTTGCTTGGTTTGCTTATTGCCTGGTTAGCCTGGGGTTATGGGTTTTGAGGGAGCATCTCAAAGAAGCTTATCCCTGTTGGTATGGCTGTTGTTCACCTGGCTGAGGAAGTGTGGTCAGGTTTTACACTGTAAAATGATTTTCTGTCCTGTGTATACCTTTTGTCTTCTGTAGGAGGAAGCCACTCTGTGGGGTCCACACCTCAGGAGCAGGGATTTAGCCCCATGTCCCTGGTGGGTGGCTGAGTGAGTACACCGATTATTTAGAAATCTTGCGCACACATTGCTACTCATTGAACAAAAAAAATATCTGTGAGCATTTCTTTTTTACCAGCGTGGACACGTGGATAGTTGCCACAGGTTTCTGGATATACTCTAGCACTACAGGTTTTGGTTGCTCAGATTATTCCCACTTTTGCTGTTGATAACTCTCCCCTTGGGTCCTCCTTTGCCATATTACATCTTTGTGAGTTTATTTTTTGTGTGTTTTTCTGATATTTCAAGATCTTATTTTCTTATTTTCTGATATTTCAAGATCATCCTTGCTCTTCTATTTACTCACTCAGTCCTAGTATTTGTGTTTTCTGTACAGAGCTCTGGTTCTTTTTTTGTGGATATGCTGTTAAAAACTTACATGCGGGTGGAACCTGGCTGGCTCAGTCAGTTAAGCGTCTGACTCTTGATTTCGGCTCCGTCATGATCTCATGGTTCATGAATTTGAGCCCCGAGTATGACTTTGCGCTGACATCAGACAGCCTGCCTCTCTCTCCTACTCACTCTGCCCCCTCCCCCTGCTCTCTCTCTCTAAATAAATAAACGTTAAATTTTTTTAACGTTTATTTATTTTTGAAAGACATAGAGACAGAATATGAGCAGGGGAAGGTCAGAGACAGGGAGACAAAGAATCTGAAGCAGGCTTCAGGCTCTGAGCTGTCAGCACAGAACCTGACGCGGGGCTCGAACTCACAGACCATGAGATCATGACCTGAGCCGAAGTCGGCCGCTTAACCAACTGAGCCACCCAGGTGCCCCTAAATAAATAAACTTCAAAAGAAACCATACATGTGGAAGCTAAATGTGCTCAACAGATAATGGAAGAAAATCTATGCATGCATTACAACCCATATATACACACACGTCATTTTCTGTGGAACTATCTGTATCCATATTAAGCTAAAGATAAATTTGTACTGGAGGGGCAAGGACAGGCTTCCTGCAAATGCGCCGCTTTGGCATACTGAGTATTTTAAGTAAAAATTACTTAAGAAACAACCAGTGCAAGAACATTCAGACTCTGTCCCCCTGAAAGCAGAAAACAATCCCCCATAGGAAAAATATCCTCCTTATGCTAAAAAGTAAAAATATATCTTTATCACCAGAGATAAGGACCATGACGCTGAGAAAACTGTAAAAACAAGTCATGTTACTTTATTTTTTTACTAATCTACTACTTCAGCCCAAACTCTGATTAGAATACCTTACTACTTAGAGCTCCAAAACACCAGTTTTACTTATTCTTTAAATTCCTCATAAATTTATTACTTCTTTGTCTAAAATCTTCCTATCTTGGTCACTCTTTAGGTCCAGTTTCATTATTGGGTCTCCGTGTGCACGTATTAAAATTTTGGGTTTTTCCTCCTCTTAATCTGTATCATGTAAATATAATTCTTAGTCTGGCTTTAAGGCCTTGAGGGTAGAGGAAGAGTTCTCCCTCCCCAACAGTACCATTGTCTCCAAACTGATCCTTTATCACAGGGATATTGAAACAGTCTACCTTTGCTTATCTGTTACTTCCCACTCCATCAGTGATAAACCTGTGTTAAAAAAAGAAAACTCATCTGAGTAAATTCAGAGATAAAATTGATTATTCAATGAGGTATGACTCTGGAAGCATCCTACCTAGCAAATAGAAAACAGCTCCAGTTGAGCTGTAGAAAATTAAAGGTTTTTAAAAGCAGACAGAGAATGGTAATAAGGAAATTACTAGCAATGAATGCATTGTTTTCGGTATGGTCTCCATCCTAACGGAAACAAAACGGGTCAATCAGTAAATTTCCCAGTAAGTACCTTTCAGGTCTGTGGTTTTAACACCTGGCTCCTGTCATCTGCCATTTATTTATTTCATTGCTGTATTCCACGTAAGAAATACAGTGGTTTCAGAACTGTTAGCTAGTATTCCCACAGGAAATAACTTTATAAAATTGAATCCATGGTTTACATATAGTACATTTTGCCTTCAGTCTATAGATTTCATTCATTTCCAAAGTCATCTAGGTCAGTATCTTTTGCCCTACCACATTCAGTGAGGTAGTTTTTTTTCATACATTTCTAGTACTGTTAGATTATCTTTCACAATTTCTGCTTCATTCATCAACACTCCCACATCCTAAATAAACTAATTTTAACAGATTGTGATTCAATCTTTGGACCATAAATGTTTGTGCTTTTAAAAACACAGACTGACAGATATCCATCACCATAGTATCCTATGGAGTATTTCAATCTCTCATGATCTATCATCTTTATTGTTTTGCCTCTCATGATCTATCATCTTTATTGTTTTGCCTTTTCCAGAATGTCCTATAAATAGGGTCATGCTCTGTGTAGCCTTTTCAGACTACAGATTCTTTCAACTAGGAATATACATGTGGGATTCATCCATGCCTTTATATGTGCTGATGGTTCCTTCGGTTCCATAGATGAAATGTGTTAATTGCATGCGTAGGGGAGGAAAAATAATTTTGTTTCTTTCTGTGTTCTTGGTGGAGACTCCTTTTAAGAAGAAAACCACAGGGCCAAACTTTGTCACCTATGTGGAGTCAGGAAACCGAGACTTAATACCTACTCTAACTGTGGTTTCAATTCCCCAGGAATGCAACCTGTAACCAACATTGTGTTTCCTGGTCTACAGTAGGCGATTTACTGGTAGATCTCATCCACTCCTGTCGGGAGAGCAACCTTACCTAAACACTGCTTTCCTTGTCAATAAGTTCCTTCCTTCTTTACTCCCTCTTTCCTTCCTTCCTTCCTCCCTCCCTCCCTCCCTTCCTTCCCTTCTTCTTTTTCTTCTCCTTCTCCTTGTTTTTTTTATTTCCTTCTCTCTGCCTGTAAAGAAGCTTTCTTTTGTTTAGGTCAGTAGAGCTCTCTCATACGTGCTACATGGGATGCTGCCCAATTCATGAATCATTTAATAAAACCAGCTAGGTCTTTAAGTTTACTCATTTGGAATTTCTTTTGTTAACACCCCCTCCCCCATAATAGAGCACAGATGAAGTGGAGAAGGAAAAGCAGATGTTTAATAACGTGGGTTTTTCTTCTTTGCATGGGAGAGACCCATGAAAACTGAGTAACTCCCCGAAATGGCTAAAGCCACCACCTTCCAGGTCATTACCTGCTAAAGACAAAAGATGTTTGGGGAGGGGAGTCAGTTAAGGGAGGTTATCAGGCAAGCAGAGTAAACTAGGTATGGTTGTAATGTGCCTTCTCCATTGATACGAGTTTCTGGAAATTTAGAGTCATCCCCCTTTTCCTAGCACAAATGGAAATTTGCCTTGTAAATATTCCTCTCCAAAGGTCAAGTTTTGGTTTTCAGAGGTTTTCTTGTGTCTGCTGTTCTTTAAAATCAATCAAGGTCTGCTAACCTTAAAAATAAAACTGCAAGTTATTTTGCCAGCAAATGATAGGTTTATTCGAAATAGCAGAGAACTGCCATACACAAATAAGGCACTGCAAAACCATAGGCCAGTGCTGAGAACAAAGTAGAGGAGGGTCTTTTTTAGTGGCTTCTCATTGGCTGGACTGTGATGTCTCTCATTCGCTGGGCTGGGAATGTTTCTCATTGGCTGAGCTGCCACTGTCTTTCATTGGCCTGGTTGTGACTGTCTGTCATTGGCTAGATTCTAAATGTCTCTTGTTGGCTGAGCTGTGACTGTCTCTCTTTGGCTGAGCTGTAAATGTCTCTCACTGGCTGGGGTGTGACTTGTCTCCTGGGTTTTAATGTGTGTGTGTGTAAGTAACATAGCCTTCTTTTGTTGCTTGTGCCTGTGTTTTTCCAGTGTTATTGAAGAAACTGTCCTTTCACTACTGGGTTCTGAGTTTCAAAGTTCTTCCCAACTTTGCAAAGTAATTGACCACATGTGGGTGTGTTTTTTTCGTTTGGCTACAGTGATCCTTGTGCCTGTTTTTGTTTTAATACAAGACTTTTGTTTACTACAGCTTCCAAATATGGTTTGAAGTCAGGAAGGTGATGTCTCCAGCTTTGTTCTTTCTTAAGACGGGTTTGGCTATTCAGGGTCTTTTGTGATTTCATTCATACACATATCAGGATCATTTGTTCTAGTTTTGTGAAAAAAATGCTTTAGGGATTTTGGTTATGATTTCACTGAATCTGTAGATCACTTTGAGTGGAATAGAAAGTTTTACAATATTAATCCATGAGGATTACAATTTACGATCCACGAGGATGGAGTATTTTTCCATTTATTGGTCTTTTTTTCGGTTTCTATATCAATGTCCTATAATTTTGATGTTACAGGATTTTCACATTTCTTGGAAAAAATTTTCCAATATTTTATTATTTTTGATGAAATTGTTAACAATATTTTCTTAATGGTGTGTGTGTGTGTGTGTGTGTGTGTGTGTGTGTGTGATGGTTCATCATGAATACGTTGGGACCAAGAATATGCTGTTCCCTCGAGGTCCTATTTGCCAGACTAAGAATCATATTGACATGAGACAGATTAATAGGAGAAGATAGAATTTAATTTCAAATGTGTGGGGAATCCACACATACATGGAAATTCCAAAGACAGTCAAGCAAAGCAAGGCATACATGTCATTCTAAACTAAGGAGAAGGGGGCAGGGGTCTGGGGCTTCAGAGATAATGTAACAGCCCTCCAGCTGGTCTTAAGGGTTAACTTGCTTCAAGCTAACAGACCACTTACTTGTTGACCCAAGGCCCTTCGTTGTAACAGAACTAATTTACTTTCTGAGATTTGCATACCACTAGCCTTGAAGAAAGACCAGAATGTTCCCAGGCCATGAAGGACAGTAAGTATGTTTGAGAATACCTCTGCTTTCTGATTAGCCTAGCAATTTTTTAGCCAAATGTTTTTCTTTTTCAGCTCACACAAATGATTTTACTAACCTCCCTTTGTGCTTCTGTAGACCTTGTCTTCCTTTTCAGAAAGAATGAGTCCTGCTACATACCATGAAACAGGAACCAAACTCCCTCACACACCCCCAGCACTGAGGTAACTTTGGGAGCTGGCACCATCAGGTCTGCACGTAATCAAATGTTGCAAGTCCCTTTACTCCCTTTGTTGGTTAACCCCCTAAGTCCCTCAAAAAAACCCTGGGCCAGGCAGAAACCTAGGAATCAGCTTTTGGACAAGAGTCCGCCTTCTCCCCAGTTTGCTGGGTTCCTGAATCAAGGTCAAATTCTTTTCCAGTCAAAACTTGTCTCTTGAGTATTCATCTTTCTTTTTTTAAAAGAATAATCAGGGTCGCCTGGGTGACTCAGTCATTTAAGTGGCTGACTTCGGGTCAGGTCATGATCTCACGGTCCGTGGGTTCGAGCCCCGCATTGGGCTCTGTGCTGACAGCTCGGAGCCTGGAGCCTGCTTCAGATTCTGCATTTTCCTCTCTTTCATGCTGTGTCTCTCAAAAATAAATAAATATTAAAAAACGTTTTTTAAATAATCAGTTACTTAATTTTGAGAAAGAAAGCATGGGTGGGGGGAGAGGCAGAGAGAGAGGGAGAGAGAGAATATTAAGCAGGTTACACACTCAGTGCAGAGCCCAACATGGGCTTGAACTCACAAACCATGAAACCATGACCTGAACTGAAATCAAGAGTCAGATGCTAAACCGACTGAGCCACCCAGGGGCCCTCAGTATTGGTCTTTCAAGCAATGCAACTGGCAGCCAATAAGGAATACATTTCACAGGAAGATGAAAAAGAGTAAATGTCTGGTAACCAAATGTTTTCACGGCCACTCAGAAATGATGGGACATAGAGGACCTTGATCAAACAGGTCTTGCCAGGCTCCTCCCTATCCCCCTTGCCTAGTTCATAACACAGTGTAATTATCCATGGTGACAGAGCTCTTGCTGGAGCAGCTCTTCTACTGAAATTCTTTTCAGGCAGTTGAGGGGGAGGTAAAGAGCTTTTCCACAATCTGCTGGGTTTTGACTGCTTTTTAACTCAAAGTAATCTTCATGCCAAAGTGGCCCATCCTGGGGCAGCCTGTCCTTGGCTCCTACAAGTATATATAATCACAAATGATTTTAGTATCTTGATTTTGTAACCTGCAATTTCACTGAAGTTGTTTATAAGTTTAAAATTTTAGGTTGTATCAGAAATAAAATTTTAGGTTGTATCAGAAATAAAAAGTAGTACTGCTTTTGTATCAAAACATAGTGGGTATTAATATAATCTTCCTTCCCTCCGTGGCCTTTAATAACATGTATCATTTTACAAGAGCCATTAACTTCACCACGTAGGGTGAATGGCATGTGGGTAGGGTTTATCCTCTGTCCTGAAGTTTGATGTCCTTTCTGCTTTTCTGGTGTGGTGTTGATATGGTAGTTTTGAGGAATAACTTAGTTTGCATTAATTTGACAGGTACTGAAGCTTCTGTAGCAGTAGGAATACTATTGGTCTCTACAGTCAACGTCACCTGCTGTCAGTTTCGCTGCTTTTGACACTTTGCATGGAAAGCTTGTGTGTTTTCCCCAAAGAAGGGCCCTCTCCCTGAGAACTACTTCATCATTCCTGAATCAGGAGAAATTCTGGCTTCCCCATAACGATCCGATCCACAGATCATTTCACCTGTCACCACCTATCTGAAAGTTGTGTCTTCTTCCATTACAGTCCGATTTCTTTTTTCTGATACTGTTCTTGAGACTTTCCCTCATTTTTATAACCATGATGACTTAAAGATCACAGATGGCTACAGTCTGGGTGGCCTTTTGTGTTTGGCCTCTGACTTAGTATGTTTCCAGTCTTCATTCATGTTGTAACATGTGTTAGTCCCTCATTCATGATTTTCATTGTGATTCAATATACATACCATTTAAATTTAAAAGATTTTAAGTATACAGTTGTATGTCATGAAGTATATTCAGATTGTACAAACATCAACACAGTGCATCTGCAGAAAAATTTAATTTTGAGTAAGTGCAAGTCTGGATCTATTACACATTAACCCTCTGCTCCCCTTTCTCCTCATCCTGGCAACCATACTTCACTTTTTGTATATAAACTTCATTGCTTTGGGTACCTTTAAAAAATGGAATCTTATGTTATCTTTCTGTGACTAACTTTTTGCCTTTGTCATAATAAATCAAGGTTCATCCATGTTGGAGTCTGAATCAGTGGTTTAATCCGTTGTGTGGCTGAATAATATTCCGTTGTGGACATATCGCCTTTTTGCTTTTGTGCATAGTGATGCTACAGACGTGGATGTACAAACCTGTGTTTGAGTCCCTGCTCTCTTATATTTGGTGGATATCCTGAAGCTGAGTCCCTGGATCTCACATCAGTTCTATGCTGAAGATTTTGAGGAAAACCCATTGACTTTCCACAGTGGGCCCGCCATGTCAGTTTATTGCTTTATGTGGTAGACTATTTCATTTTGTGGCTCATTTTGTTTATCTATCTGTTAATACAGATTTGCATATTTTGTGCTATTTTGCAACTGTGAATAATGTTGCTCTGAATACTTTTCTTGGTATATGGTTATGGCTTATGGGTCTATAATGTATGGATCATGGTTATGTTTAATGCTTATGATTTATTGTCTGTGGTTATGATTCATGGTGTATTGTTTATAATTTACAGCTTTATGGTTTCATGATGTATGGCTTTATTCTGTATGAGTTTACGGTTTTACAATTTTATATTTTTGTGATTTAAATATCCTGTGGTGAGGGTTTACAAAAGTTAGAGAATGAGTGCTGACTGGTTTTGAAGATTGACGTTTTAGGAGATATGGGGATATAGGTTCACAGAGTGTTTAGTAGAGTCATGAGGTCATTGTATAGGGGTTGATAGTGTGGGGAGTATGGGAAGTAATGGTAGAGTGGTTTGGAGGTAATGGTTTACTAGGTGACAGTGAAGATTGAGGGTGTGAGAGAATGAGGATGAGGGAGTAGGCCATAGGGCTATGACTGAGAACAGGGCCTTAGGACTAGGGCAAAGAGTTAGGAGTTGGGGTAGAGTTGGGCTGGGTTAATGGTGGGGTTAAGGTTGGGGTTAGGGCTTAAGGTTAGGGTTAGGGTCAGGTTTTAAGTAAAGGGATAGGGTTAGATTTAGGGTTTGGGATTGGGGTTGGGGTTAGTCGTTAGGGGTTATGGGTTAAGGGTTAGGGGTTAGAGTTAAGAGTTAGCAGTTAGTCCCCTGTAGGTGTTAGGGCCTGAATTCACACCTGTTCAGGGATCTCTCTGGATGACCGAGTTAATGAGTCCAATTTTGGGTCAGAATACAGTTAGGTTTGTGGGTATTTAATGGCCAGTGGTGCGTTCTAGGCTTCGATTTTGGCCCCAATCCCCTTCTTAAGTTTTATTCTGACCCTGGAAATGTCGTGGCCAACTTTTGGGTTCTTCATTGAACAATTCATTGCTGGTCATGGGCCTCAAAGTTGTTCTTTTTTCTGTTCTCGGATGTGGGTCCCCTTGGACAAAGAACCTTACCTAGGGTTGCGGTTAGGCCTCCAGTGGTGTCAGGGGAAGACTCATCAGCAGCCTTGGTAGCCTGAGTTGCGGGCATTTGGTAGGCTGCTATTCAGGCTTAGGGATTGGGTTCAGGAATCAGAAGATTGTTTGGCCGAGGGTTAGGGTTAGGGTCAGAATCTGCTTCTGCAGCTCCATCCTGGCCATGGAAATGTCATGACGAAATTCTGGCTTCCACGCTGAAATATTCGCGGTAGGTCATTTGGCTCCAGTTCCACATTTTTTCTCAGACCTAAAAAGTGGCCTCCTTAGACCCAGAGCCATGGCTGGCATTAAGGTTGGCTCCCGGGAAGTGCCAGGGGCAGAACCACCAACAGTGCAGTGATCTCCTGGAGGGCTGAGTAGAGGGCGCATGGTCAGGCTTAGGGTTTGGATTTAGGAGCCAGAATATTGTGTGGGCCAGTGTTAGGTAAGGTCTCAGGATCTTCTCCTGTAGCTCCATCTCATCTGTGGAAATGTAATGGTGAAATTCTGGCTTCCACATGGAAATCTTCCCTGCTGATCATTGGCCTAAAATCTATTTTTTTTTCTCAGTCCTAAACAGTATGACTCCTTAGGGCCTGAGCCCTGGCTTGGATTAGTGTTAGGTCCCAGGAGGGGCCAGGGCCTGAACCCCCAACAGTACAGTGGTCTCCTCCAGTGGCTGAGTTGGGTTAGGGTAAGGTTAGGCTAAGGATTAGAGTTAGGGTTAGGGTTAGTTCCCTGGAAGTTTCAGGGGCTGAATGGACACCAGTAGAGCAATCTCCTTGGAGGGTGAATTGAAGGCATCTGTTAGAGTGTAGGACAGGCATAGGGTTTGGGTGCTGTGGAGGGCTGATTGTGTGTTCCAGGCTTAGATTTTGGCTCTGGATCCCCTTCCAAAGCTCCATTCGAGCTCCAGGAATATCATGGTCAACTCCTGAGTTCCTCACTGGATATTTTGGCACCTATCATGGGCCCCGAGTCTGTTCTTTCCTCAGACCTAGGAGGTGGGCCTCCTTGGAAGCAGAGCCATGGCTAGGGTTAGGGTTGCCTCCCAGGAAGTGCCAGGGGTACAACTACCAATGTTGCCGTGATCTTCTGGAGTGCTGAGTGGAGGGTGCATGGTTGGGTGTGGGTGAGGATGGGGTTTGGATTCAGGATCCAGAAGATTGTGTGGGTCAGGGTTAGGCAAGGTGTCAGGATCCCCTCCTGCAGCTCCATCCCAGCTGTGGCAATGTCTTGGTGACATTCTGGCTTCCAAGCAGAAATATTCCATGATGGTCATTGACCCCAAATCTGTCATGTTCCCAGACCTCAACGGTGGGCCCCCTTAGGGACAGAGCCATGGCTATGGTTAGGGTTATGTCCCTGGAATTTCCAGGTACTGAACCCCCAGCAGCACAGCGATCTCCCTGTAGGATTGAGTTGAGGGCATGTGTTAGGGTGAAGGTCAGTCTTAGGCTTCGGGTTATAGGGCCATCCCATGGTGTGGGCCAGGCTAAGGTTTGACCACAGGATCTCCCTGGTGCAGCTCCATCCCTGCCTTGAAATGTCATGGTGATTATCTGGGTTCCCTGCAGATCAATCCCCGCACTGGTCATGAGCCCCAAATGCGTTCTTTTCTCATACATAGGAGGTGGGCCACCTGAGGAAAAGAGCCTGGTCTAGGGTTAAGATTAGGATGTGGAGGTGTCAGGGGTAGAGTCACTGGAAGTGCAGTGATCTCCTTGGTGAGCTGAGAGGAGGGTGCATGGTAGACTGTGGTTCAGGCTTAGTGTTTGGGTTCAAGAGTCAGAAGGTTGGGCAAGGGTTAGGGTTAGGATCAGAATCCCCTCCTGCAGCCTCATCCTGGTCGTCACAATGTCATGGTAAAATTCTGGCTTCCATGCTGACGTACTCCCCGTTGGTCAGTGGCCCCAAACCCGTTCTTTTCTCAGACCTCAATGATAGTGCCCCTTAGGGCCAGAGCCCTGGCTAGGGTTAGGGTTAGGTTCCAAGAGGACCCAGGGCCTGAACCCCTAGCAGCACAGTGGTCTCCCTGGACAGCTGAGTTGAGGGAGCATGGTAGGATGTGGGTCAGGCTTAGTTTTTGGATTCAAGGGCCAGCATATGGTGTGGGGCAAGCTTAGGTTTGGCCTCATGATGCACCTCATGCAGTTCCATCCCTGCTTTGGAAATGGCATGGCAATTTTCCAAGTTCCTGCACTGGTTATGGAGCCCAAATCTGTTCTGTTCTTAGCCCTAGGAATTGGCCCATCAGAGGGAAAGAGCCTTGGCTACGATTAGTGTTAGGTCCCATGAGGTTTCAGGGGCAGAAATGACACCAGTCCAGTGATCTACCTGGAGGGCTGAGTTGAGGGAACCTGTTAGGGTGCGGGACAGGCCTAGGGGTTTCGGTGCAGTGGAGGACTGATTATATGCACCAAGCTTAGGTTTTGGCCATGGATCCCCTTCTGAAGCTCCATTCCGGCCCTGCAGTTCCCATGGTCAACTCTAGGGTTCCTCGCTGGAAATTTCAGTGCCCATCTATGGGCCCCAAGTCTGTTTTTTTCTCAGATCTAGGAGGTGGGCCCACTTAGAATCAGAGCCATGGCCAGGGTTAGGGTTGTCATCCAGGAGGTGCCAGGGGGCAGAAGCACCAACAGTGCAGTGATCTCCCTGGAGGGCTGAGTGGAGGGCACATGATTGCGTGTGGGTGAGGCTTAGGGTTGGGATTCAGGATCCAGAAGATTGTGTGGGCCAGTGTTAGGCAAGGTCTCAGGATCTTCTCCTGCAGCTCCGTATTGATGGTGGAAATGTCATGGTAAAATTCTGGTTTCCACAGGGAGATATTCCATGTTGGTCATTGGCCCCAAATCCATTCTTTCTCAAACCTCAAGGGCCCCTTAGGGCCAGAGCCATGGCTAGGGTTAGTGTTAGGTCCCAGGAGGTGTCAGGGGCTCAACCACCAGCGCTGCAGTGATCTCCCTGGATGGCTGTGTTGAGGGCACATGTTATAGTACAGGTCAGGCTTAGGGTTTGAGTTCAGAGCCTGATGATTGTGTACGCCAGGGTTAGGTTTTGGCTTGATCCACTTCTGCAGCACCATCCTGGTCATGCAAAAGTCAGGACGAACTTCTGGGTTCCTCGCTGAATAATTCCTTTCAGGTCATGGTCCCCAAATCTGTTCTTTCCTCAGACCTAGGAAGTGGAACTCCCTTCCGGCCAAGCTATGGCTAGGGTTAGGATTAGGTCCCGGGAGACAACAGGCTAAATGGCCTGTTGTGCCATGATCTCCCCCAGAGGGTTGATTTCATGGTATTTTTTAGGGTGTGGGTCAGGCTTAGGCTTTGGGTCCAAGGGCCAGCCAATGGTGTGGGGTGGCTGAGGTTTCGGTTCAGGATCCCCTTGTGCAGCTCCATCCCTGCTGTGGAAATGTCATGGTGATTTTCTGGATCCCTTGCTGAATAGTCCTGGTCCAGTGATGGGCCACCAGTCGGTTCTTTACGCAGAACAAGGAGGTGGGACCCCTTAAGGAAAGAGCCTTGGTTAGGGGTAGGATTAGGTCCCAGGAGGTGGCAGGGGAAAAACCAACACTAGTTTAGTGATCTCCACAGGGGCTGAGTTGAGGGCACATGTTAGGACGCAGGAGAGTCTGAGGGTTTAGGATGAGGGGATGGTTGATGGTGCATTCCAGGCTGAGGTTTTGGCATAGGATCTTCTGCAGCTCCATTCCAACTCTGGAAATGTCATGGAGAATTCCTGTGTTCCTTGCTGAATAATGTTACACTGGTCATGGGCCCCAAATCTGTTCTTTTCTCAGACCTAGGAGGTGGAACCCCCTTGGGGCGAGACCATGGCTACAGTTAGGGTTAGGTCCCAGGAGGTGTCAGGGGCCAAATCACCACCCATTCAGTGATTTTCCCGGAGGGCTGAGTTGATGACATGTGTTAGGGTGTGGGTCAGTCCTAGGATTTAGGCTGAGGGGGTGGCCTGTTGTTTGGGCCAGGGTTAAGTTTGGCTCAGAATCCCTATGTACAGTTGCATAGGGGCTGTGGAAATGTCATGGTGCAATGCTGGGTTCATCACTGAATAATTCTGTGTCAGTCATGGGCCCCTCTGTCATTTCTTCCTCAGATCTAAGAGATGGGCCCCTTGAAAACCAGAGCCTGGCTAGGATTAGGGATAGGTCGAGGGAGGTGGCAGTGGCCAAATCACCAGAAGTGCAGTGAACTGCCTGGAGGGCTGAGTAGAGAACATGTGTTAGGGTGCATGTCAGGCTTAGAATTTGGGCTCGGGGGCCTCCTAATGATGTGGGCCAGAGTTAGGTTTTGGCTCAGTATCCCCATCTGCAGCTCCATCCCAGCTGTAGAAATGTCATGGCCTTATTCTGGGTTCCACGCTTGATAATTCTGTGCCAGTCATGTGCCTAAAATTCATTCTTTCCTCACATCTATTAGGTGGGATCCCTTAGAGCTGAGCCTTGGTGTAGCTTATCCCCTGAAGGGGCTGAGCAGGTGGTTTTCCGGGACAACGCATGGGGCCTTACCCACCCCTATTGGGAAGCTTTTCTGGCACTGGTTTTTCCCAAACTCATCCTTCATAAAGGAATTAAGAGCTGAGAATTCTCTCTCAGTTCGTGTGTGTGCAGGCCTAAAGCCTCCCAGGAACTAGGAGCCAAGTTTCACTGGGTCTCTCTGCAACCTCCTCTCTTTGGAGGACTTCTTGTTTTTGAAGTTGACCGTATCAGGTTCCCACTCCTGGTTTAGCCTCTGTGGGCCAGGTTGTTTTCCTGTGTAACACTTTGGTTCATTTCATTAACTTATTAGTAGTGGCAAATCCAGGGTTCCTAAGCCAGAGGCCAGGTGCTTTCATGGGCATGGTCTTCCCTTCCCCCATTGGCAGGCAGTTTCTTGGGAGCCTCATGAAGGCTGCTCCTCTGACTGAGGGGCCTGGGGTCTCCCCAAAGGCCCCTGATTGCTGTCACCCTCAGGCTCCTCTCTAAACATCACCACCTATCAGTTTGGTCTCTGAGAATGTTCCTTCATGGTCACTTCCCTGTTGCCAGCATAGCCTGGAGCCCAGAAACAATGATGCAAGCTCCCCTAATCCTGTTTAAAGAATAGAGAGATTGATTTCAGGACAAATCATTTACAAAGATAGCAATGTAGAAGGTATTCTGTTGCTAATCTGCCTTCTCAAAGAGAGATTTTGTTTGTAAACCTCAGACCCAGAAAACTGACTATTCTACCAACATGAGATAATTATCTGTCCTCCCTGAAGCAGAACGCTGTTTCTCTGGATCCCTGCCTAGACGTGTGCCTGTGGTGAATACCATGTGCACAGTGAAGGTGGAGACCCCTAGAGGAGATGGCCAGGAGCCTCATGCAGATGCACAGGACCAGAGGCGGGGCAGTAGGGCACCGTGTCCAGAAGGGGCCGGTGGGCCCCTGACCAGAGAAGCCTCCAGGCCTCCCTCCCCTTTGCTGCGGTGTAGGGGGCAGTGCTTACAGACTCCCTGGGCAGTGCTCTTGCAGAGGTTGGGACGAGGGCATGCAGCATGAGAGAGGCCCTTCGGGAGAAGCTAGTTCTGAAAGCCTCAGTCTCCTCCCTGTGCCTTCCCAGTGAGAGAATGAACATTCACTCAGCATTGTGCCCACTGGGAAGAAACATCCCCAAGGAGAGCCCCTTCCACTTCTGCACACGGCACGCAGTGTCTCTTGTTTCTCTGTTTCTCAAGGGTGTCCAGGCATCTGGAGAATCTCTCAGGACTGCATTGTGGGATCACCTTGCTAAGCTCAGAGTCCTCAGGCAGTGCCACCTGCCCTTCTACACATGCCATGCTGCCTGTGATGCTCGAGCCATGCATCCTGCCCACATGCGGAAAGTTTGAGTATTTTACTAAGACTAGGTTGGGGAGGGGAGCAGGGCCACCATGCCATTTTCCCTGGGCCTTTCCAGTTGTGGGACTCCTGCTCAGATTTCAGCTCTGGTCCCCATGAGCAGGAAAGACTAATGTGACAGAGAGAGACTGGACACGTGAGCATTTGCACCACTGGGATCAGGCAATGTGCTCCTTCTGTCTCATCCCCTCTGCTTCTCACTGTGTCATTTGAATTTATGTAAAGTACCCAGTGATTCCAGCATACTAATTTGGTTGATGAGCCTGTGTGGTCCATGACCTCTGGGATAGCTTGTCCTGCAATGCACCCGGAGGAGATGAAGCAGTGACTTCACCACTTCCTTCAGCTGCAGCTCCTCCAAGTGCTCCAGAGGTGTAAGGAGACTTCCTGTCTGCCTTTGAGAGATGGTGCAATTATGGAGGCAACTGGCCCCAGCAAACAAACCTTGTGTTCTTCCACTTCTGTGAGTCAGACACAAGATCTGGGCCAGCCCAGAGACAACTGTTCCTCATGGTCTTCAACCTCAGGAGATTAAATGTCACCTGGTGTGTAGGGTTGTAGCCTCTGTAAGATTGAACATTTTGGCTAGTAAGAGTTAGGCACAGCCAGTTGCTCACATATATGTATGTGACATGTGACATGTGCATGGATAACTCAGACATCTAGGAGGCCCTAAGTAGCCACACCATGTCCAGACAGTTACAGTGATGGCATGGCTTTGCATGCAGGTGCAGCCCTCAGGCATGGCCTCATGACTATTTCCTCTCTTCTGCGCTGTGTTGTAAAAAGTGAAGCTACAGTACAGCTGGAACATAGACCATGGAAGGTAGGAGGTGATTTCTCTTGCAGGAGAGGCATGCTGGCAGCAGTGACATGAGCAAGAGATGGGAGAACTGTGGGCAGAAGATCCAAGAAATAAAAAAGCCAGTAGATGGGGCCAGTGGTGCCAGGGCTGCTTCCTTGGGAATCTCATTCCTTTCTTGTTCAATGAGCCATGTCATGGCCATGCAGACATGTGTGTCAAAGCCCCAGTGGGACCTGGGATTGCCCAGGCATCTCTAGTGTGTGCTCGTAAGCTATAACTCAAACTTGTGTCCTTCTCACCTTCTGAGGAGCAGGGGTATCAGTGGTCCCTGCAAATTACATCCTAGGTCTTCCCAGTTGCATAGAAATGAAACTGGGGACCTGGCTTCCCGATGCAGGACTTTCTGACCTCAGGCTGTCTCCTCATTGGCAGCCTGTGCATTTTTTAAATAGGACCCATATTTGCTAATTCAGCCGCATAGGTCTGATTAAGATAAGCTGGAGTTGTCAACTGGAGTTGACTGTGAAGGCTTCCTCCACCAGTGAGTTTTCCAGAAAATAACCCTGACTAATGGAGCAGCAACTCAAAGATTTTGTCCTGTAGTTGAGACCCTCCTGTAAGCTCCCCTCCCATGGCTGTGTCAGCTCTCCTGCTGCTGCCAAGTGGGGATCAGCCCCAGGGTTGGCCTCCTATGACATTGTACACAGCCTCAGCACAACAGATGGGCTGTTGGCATGAAAGCTGGAAGGGGGAACTAACAACATCTGTTCCTAGATGTAATTTTTAAGGGGATCCAGTGTGCAGAGCAGAGCCACCAGGTATGTGATGCTGATGTAGAGAGATGTCCATGGTTTTGGAACAACCCCCAGACACCCCAATCCCACCTCCTCCTGCCATCAGCAGGTACTGAGAAATTCCATTACCAGGTGACTATTGAGGCATCAGCCCAGGAAGGTGGAGGGCAGCAAATTGCTCCCCACTGTGGGCCTATCCATGGAAGCATCAAGTCATCTTTGGCCTCAACCTCTATTTCAGGAAAACACTTGAAAAATCCAATCTCAGCATTTATTTCCAAGGTTGTAAGACACATCTGAGGAAGGAAAGATGAACAACAATGCAAAGAGAGCCTCTCAGCCCAGCCCTGCTCACCAGCCCTGAGGTCCAGGGGTCCAGGGGTCCAGAGGGAATGACTCATGGGGTTGGGGAAGACAGTTTCCTCAGCATTTCTTCCACAAGCGTCACTTTCTGGGCTCATCTCCCTCCAGCCTGAAGATATCCAACAGAGTGTGTGGGCTTTCTGGAAACTTGAGGGCTGTAGTGGGTGGTGGGGCATTGTAGGCGTGTGTTTTTAAGGAAAGATGCTGCACGGTTAGGACCCCAGGCCTGGGTGCTCTGAGGATGGACTGGCTGTAAATGTGTTCAGAGGTCATGGACAATGAGCAGATCTCTGTGGTCAGTGGTGGGCCTGAGGTCAATGGCCCCCTTGCAATGCCCCTCCTGATCAGAGTGGGGGTTTTCTGTCTCTGTAATCCCAGTGACTGGCTGGGGCCTGTGCCATAGTAGGTGCTAAGGAGATGTTAAAACAGAATATTAGAACTAGTCCAGCCCAGTACACTGCTCCCCCTTCCCATTCTGCTCTGCTATCCCCCTTGAGGCCTCCTTGGCACCATGCATCTGGAGGACCAGCGCCTGGGCAGAAGCTGTGCCCACCAGTGGTCAACAAGAATTCCTTGAATGCCTGATGTGTTAGGGAACTAGTCTTGATCCCAGTGTGAAGGTTGAGGAAAGTTGCTGGGGTAGGGGTGGGGTTGTCAGAATGAGCAAGGGAAGGGATTGGCTTCAGTGTTTGGAATCCTCCAAGACTCTGACACTTGGAGGGGCCCAGAGATGGTGTTTGTGGGTAAGGTGTGTACCTTCCCTTCCAGCCCATTTTATCCCTCTCTGGCCCATCTCCCAGAAGTCTTCATGGGAGGGTTCCCTTGCAGGCAATCTCTGATGTGTCTGATGACCAAAGTGGCTGGAGTCCAGCTCTGGCTGAATCCAGGATTTTCCAAAGGATGAACAGCTGGTGAAAGGAATGAGAGAGCCAGGAGATGTAGTCTGATCACCAAGCAGTCATCTCTGGCAATTCTGGCATCTCCGCTCTTCTGGTCTCAGTGTCTTTACTTAAAAGTAGTGTTATGCCCAGAATTCGGGGACCCCAAAAACCACCAGGGAGCCGAGTCCGATGCAAGAACAAAGAGCCTTTATTCGAGCTAGCTCGAGCTCAATCTCCTACCACACCGACGCAGCGGTGGGTCGAAAGAGAGAGCCTGTTCCCAAAACACAATAGTTTTAAAGGGGTCTAGGGGCAGTAGAAGGGGTGATGGTCGTGACCATAGCCGATTGGCTGAGGAAGGGTCAAAGGTCCTGTTCCGTAGGTCAAGCTTCTGCACAGGCGCTTGGGACTCAAGGTGGAGGACACGGAACACAATGGAGTCAGTCCCAGTTGGCCCTTAAGCAAAATGGAATCAGTCCCGATTTGCCTTTACATTCCCCCCTCGTCATGTGGCTTATGGACCCAATCATGGGTCCAGCTGCTTTTCTATCTTGCCCTCTTCTATTACTAGGGACTTGTATTGAGCGGAGGACTATCAATTGGATGGCCCCCACGTGATCCCTGACAAACTGGACCAGCCTGTTGATGATACAGGGCCGAGGCTTAGTAACAGAAGTAGGATGACGAGGGATCTGGCAGCCGAACATGGGTGTATGGACCCAGGTCGCGATGCCATCTTTATCCCGAGGTAGGCTAGCCAGAGTTAATTAGCTCCAATCATCATAGTTAATCCAACAAGAAGTTATCTAGCCACAATTTCTTACCACAGTCCTGACTTGAAACCCACAGCAATAATCACTTCCTGAGGGTCTGGCATCAGTCTAAATAGATCAAAATACATTCTAAACTCTATTAATTTCTTAGAGATTTTATTTCCATGATTCTCAACATTATTTTACTATTAATAAAGTATAGCAGCATATGCTGGTTTAATAGAGGAAGAAGCTCTGGAGCCACTCCTATTTTTCTATGGCACGTCTTCTTCAGGAGGATATTAGGATAAGTCACAAATCAACAGAGGCCCAGTGACCCTATAGCCAGGTGTCCTGGTGACTCTTTCAGTGACCGTACCTGTCTTAGGTTGCCCCCCTGATGTGAGGAGTCTTACCCGTCATTGGCTAACCGGCCCTCCTTCAGAGTCAGACCAGCCATTACTATGTTCTTGTTGTATTACAACCTGGCATTTGCTTCAAGGCACCCCCATCCACCGATGAGGGTCCCGGTCTAGGGCACTGCCTTATGGGCCTGAGTCTTTTCCTTAGGTAGTGTAACCAGGGCCAGTATCTTCTGGTCTCCAACATCTCCCCTTTTCCTGTTGAAATAGATTTTATGCTGCCCCTTAAAATTCTAAAGATAACAAAATTAGAATGGAAACTCCGATATTGATCATCATGGAAACAAAAAAGTGATGAACAAAGTTAGAAAGATTATTATCCAGACCCCCAGTATGTGTATCTATACTTTATCCCAGGAATGTTCAGTCTTATTAAAACACAAAGGAGTAACCTCGTTAATTTCTACCCTAAATTTCCCAGAAGTAAGACTAAAGTGCAAAAGAACATATGAGGCCTGGACACAGGCTGAAACAACATAGAGAAAACGTTGCAGGGGCCAAGGGGGTCCCTTGACTCTTAACAACAAGGCCCATTGTTCTGCAAAGAGAGCTTGTTCAGGGCCCTGGAGAGCGTTATCCTCCATCTCCGGTAGGTAGAGGGCAGTGGAGGCGTCGGAGTGATGTTTCAAAGAGCATCTCTGCATCTCCCTTTGGGTCATCCTTTGAAGAACCAGAGGAGACGGCGGTGGCTTGGGGAGGCTGGACATAGGGCTGTACCAATATATCAAGAATCTACAGAAGGGAGTCCACGTCCTGTGGAAATACACAAGCATACCCTCGCCCCCAAGTTAACACAACATCCTATTAGATCTTTTGAAGGCGGCTGGTGTAAAAGCAGGGGCATTGTCCGTTTTGATTGCCCTGGGAATTCGCAAGTAGGAAAAGCATAGACAAAGGTGCTGGATCACATCCTTAAAGGCCTCTCCTGTATGTGTCAAGGCAATAACATGAGAAAAGGTATCCACACACACATGCACGTAGGAAAGTTTACCAAAAGATAGAACGTGAGTAACATCCATCTGCCAAAGATCATTAGGCCTCAGGCCTCTAGGGTTCCAATTGACCATTGCTATAGGCAATTACTAGGTTTGCCCCCTTTGTTAGCCAGCAGTGCTGGATAGGATGTAACTATCTTTCTGGGTGTGGAGGGCAGATGTAACCATTTAAAGGTGTCTCGCGTTAAGCCTCATTAAAAGCCTGCGAAACCAAACTGGTCTTAAAGCTTGATCCACAAACCTTTTGACATAGAGTGGGGCTATTTTTCATGCCCTGAGGCAAACCTTTCCATTGATACCTCTGAAAAGGCTGTTTAAGGTTCTCAGAAGGCAGGCTAAAGGCAAATCTAGGGCGACCTTCCAGATCTAGGGGAATAATGATATTGCCAACATTTTTCCAGCCTTTGGATCAAAGGAGGAGGAATTCTTACCACTTGATAAAAGTACAATCCTGTGTACTTTTAAAATCCATGTTTTTTAACCTTAGTCTGTCCTGACCACACATAGTATTCCTTTTTAAAGGTTTTTCCTTCATGAACCTTCTAAAATTTTTCTTTGCATTTAAATTTTGTCCCAAGCCATTTCTTTCCAAATAACCAGTCTCATTTAGGACAAAATTACTTTCTTTTACCTTTACCAAAAGCATATTTCTATTATATCTTTTTTATATCTCCCACTTTTTTACATACAGAGTTGTTTTTATTTCCATCAGTCTTAAATACACTTCCCAGAACTTTAACTGCTAGAAACCTTAGTCTTCAGTGAAAACTAAGTAGTAACCAATTGTGAACTCAATGTTATGTCAGAATTTGCTAGATGGCAAACTTATGAATCCATTAAGCACAAAGCCATGTTTTTCAACAGTTTCAAATATCCTTAGTTTTTGTAACAGGTCCAAAGCACAAACCTACATTTAGTAATTAATGCTTCAGCTTCTTATCTTGTTAGATAGCCAATGAATTCAATTTCAAGTTCTCATGCAAGCCAAACTTTTAACACTTTAGGTTACCAAGGACTTTGAAAGCTATCTTAACATTTACCCACAAAAACTATGAGGCAGATCAAGTTAACCATCACTTTCAGGTTTTCTTTTCTAACAAATTGGAACAGAGATAACATAAATTTGTTTGACCTTCAGTAAACCTTAGTAAAATAAACTTTTATGTTTAATGCTGATAACTTTAAAGACAGATCCATCAAATAAATTCGTTTCATTTACTATTTCAATTCTGAGGAGTTTGTTAAAACCTTAGGAAGTCATTATAAAGCACATCCTAAATAGGATTACAGATCATTACAAATCTTAAAACTCTTATTTATTTCACCAAAGGTGGCAGTAAAAGATCCTAACAGCCAATGTATAGCATCATATAGCTGTTAGCAAAACCTAGCTCCTTTAACATTGAGATATTTTTACTAAGCAATTAAAGACCTGCTAAAGATGAAACCTAAAGCTTTGGTTTTCCCTAGAAAAGAGAGAAAAATCCTTTTTTCACATTATCTTATCAAGAGCAGAGTAGTCCAAGAAAACTTTGTGTTTTAAATGGAGAGAAAAGCAGAATTTCAACTTTACACCAGTGTATTTTTAAAATCTACCTTAACAATATTTTATCTATGTCCCCTTAAAAGTTTTTACCATTGTTAAGTTTCTCCTGTGGAACCAATGAGGAAATTTAAAAAGGCATTTTTTTTTTCTTTCGA
The DNA here is from genome assembly GCA_030068075.1 of Paguma larvata. NCBI lineage: Eukaryota > Metazoa > Chordata > Mammalia > Carnivora > Viverridae > Paguma > Paguma larvata. The sequence continues at coordinate 28,592,201 of CM057829.1, forward strand.
CAGTGTGGGGGTGGGGAGCAGAATGCTACCTGAGGCATTGAAGAGCCAGAGACCTAGGCTCCACCCCAGGCCACCCCAGGCGTGGCAGAAACGGAAGGAGGGGGAAGGGAGGACAGGATGGGCACAGCGGCCTAGAGGCTTGAAGGCAGAATGAAGCACACAGGATAAAGAGCTTTACATGGTCCTAAAGTCCATCCTCTAGTTTCATGGTTAGGACCTGGATGGGGTGGCCCTTGCCATAGGTGACCTGAGGCCTCCCTTGTCTAAAAGTACCCAGGACTTCTCGCTGGCTAACTTTCCTCTTGGGGGTGCGGAGGACAGAATGTTGTGCTCGGGTTCAACAAGGGAGTCAACAGGGGTCCCCTCCACTTTAAGAGCTACCCTTGGCTCAGGGAGAGGGTCCAAACCCCGACTCCCCTAGTCACTCAGTTCACCTAGCTCTAAGACTTTTACTCGATTAGCCTTGCTTCTCTTACCAGAGGCCTTTTTCGGACATTCTCGGGCCCAATGCCCTATCTCCTTGCAGTATGTACACTGATCCTTCTGCAGCCTCTGCTTCCCCTCGGATTTAGAGTCTGGTGATAGACCCGGAGCCTCTCCTTACCTTTTGCCGTGTTAAAATCTCACTCGGGCTGAGTTAAGGGAAAGGAGGTATCTATCTGAGCCTGGTTGGTGGTAGGGATTCCCGTCTGCACTCGGAACTAGTTTTTGGGCCTCATTGAGGGTTCTTTTCCTCTCCTCAGTCGTGAACAGGACCTGCAAAAGCTGCTGACAGTCATCCCATGTGGGCTGATGGGTAAAGAGAATAAATCAATAAGCCATGCCGGTTTTCCTGAAAACTTAGGGTTCTGAGGTTTCCAATTGTAGAGGTCACTAGCGGCGAAGGGCCAATAGTGATGGGGCTGATTTCCCTCTGCGTCTGGGGGACCAGTACCTCCCAGAGGCAGAATAGTGGAGTCAGCGGCGGGGGCGGACTGCTCCCTCTGAGCCCTTTGTCTGGTAAAGGGCGGGCTTCCCACTGGAGCTTTCCTGCTTCCCATTCTCGGAACAGCGCCTGCCTCCCCGGAGGGGGAGGCTGGTGTTCCTCTGGCACCCTGGAGGGCAGATACAGAGGAGGAAAGGTTAATTCTTCTTTAGTCCTCCCTTGTAGGACAAGGTAGGGGGGTGCTGAAGGCTGGGTAGGATTTTTCTCGTCCTTTTTTCCTCCGTCCTCTGCAAAGCAAAAATGGGTTTAATTTCCAGGCGACGCGGGGGCAGAAAGGGTTTAAGCCAAGAGGGTGGGTCCTCTACAAGGTTCTGCCAAGTAATGATGTATGGGAGTTGACCAGGATGACCCATCTTAGGTCGGCTGACGACATCTCTGACTCGGAGGATAGTGGGGAGGTCGAAGGTTCCCTCTGGCGGCCATCCAACATTGAAAGTTGGCCATTCCCTAGAACAAAAAAACTGCCATTGACCCTTCCAGATCTCTACACTGAGGTTATTAACATCTTTAAAATGATCAATCATAATACTTAAATGAGTAGTTTGAGTCTGTCCCATAATGCTCATCCAGTAAGTCCACAAAATGACACAAAAAAACACAAAAACAGACAAACAGAGTGTCCCTAGAAACAATAAAAGAGTAGGTTGAGTCTGTCCCATAATGTCCAGAGTTTGAGTCTGTCCCATCCAGTAAGTCCACAAAATGACACACACAAAAAAACCCACAAAAACAGACAGTGTCCCTAGAAACAATCCCGACGGCTTCCCTCGCAAGCAGCCCCTTCGGGCCCTTGGTGGAAACCTCCCGACGGGGTGAGGGACGTCTCTCTGCACTCCCCACCAGCGACCCTCCAGCGCGTCCGCCTAGGTCCTTTGCCGGTCCTTCAGAAAATGAGCTCACACAGAAGAGACAGGCAACAGACAGACATTGACCATGGTCAGTCAGGCTCTTTGGGTCGGGAGTCCCTTGGGGGTTTTGGGGTATCCTGGGCGAGCCCCCATATGTTATGCCCAGAATTCGGGGACCCCAAAAACCACCAGGGAGCCGAGTCCGATGCAAGAACAAAGAGCCTTTATTCGAGCTAGCTCGAGCTCAGTCTCCTACCACACCAACAAAGCAGTGGGTCGAAAGAGAGAGAGCGCCCGTTCCAAAAACACAATAGTTTTTTTTTTTTTAATGTTTATTTATTTTTGAGACATAGAGACAGAGCATGAGCAGGAGAAGGGCAGAGAGAGAGGGAGACACAGAATCTGAAACAGGCTCCAGGCTCTGAGCTGTCAGCACAGAGCCCGACGCGGGGCTCGAACTCACAGACTGTGAGATCATGACCTCAGCTGAAGTCAGCCGCTTAACCGACTGAGCCACCCAGGCGCCCCAAAAACACAATAGTTTTAAAGGGGTCTAGGGGCAGTGGGAGGGGTGATGGTCGTGACCATAGCCGATTGGCTGAGGGAGGGTCAAAGGTCCTGTTACATAGGTCAAGCTTCTGCGCAGGCGCTTGGGACTCAAGGTGGAGGACACATAACACAATGGAGTCAGTCCCAGTTTGCCCTTAAGCAAAAGGGAATCAGTCCCGATTTGCCCTTACAGTAGTAAGTGACCTTACAGCAACGAGTGACATCCCATCAGTAAACATAGTTTGGTATCTTTAACAACAATGTGTTTTTGTCAGCAAAGCGGTGATTTCCTCAATCTTGCAAGTTGTTTTATATCATTCTTTTTTAGACATTAAAGGAAACAATTCTTATTTTAGCTATTTTGTGATTCTGTTACTAAGTTAATTAACATATGTTGTCTTTGAACTAGGATTAGGTAACTTTGTGGCAGGGGGAGGGAACAGGATGTTTATGAAGCAAGTGGGGTTGTTATGGTTGTTACTGAAAGTCTCAGTAAAAAGAGGGCACATACATTATCATCTTAATACCTGTGTTAATCGTCTATAGAAAGGTTAAGAGTCTAGCTTCCTAAACTACAATGAGGGAGGTGTAACCCTCCTGGTAATTCCTAAGGCTTGTCTAAATTCCTTTGCTTATGAATGAGTGAATTTACATAATAGGGGCCTAACATTTACATAAGTTACACTAATATTTAGCCAGCTCATAACAGCTATGGATTTGTGTAACTCATCCCCAATGCAACATCTTAAGATGCAGCCTTAAGATGACTTCTGGCCAGGCTACTCTCATTCAGATGTAATCCATCAAAGCACCGTGCTCCAAGTACTTCCTTTTTATTTAAATGCCACAAAACAAAAGAGCATTACATCCCTTAAGGCCAACCAGGGCAATTCAACAAATCCAAGCCTGAAAGATTAATATTAGAAGGAGATGGTTTCGGATGCCAATTTAGTGGTAGGAGCCTTGCAACATTCACCTTTTCACACAGGGAAAGTGTCAACCTGTGTGCCCAAGATGGCTCCCAGCACAAAGTGACATCTGGAGCGCATGCTTGGGCAAGGGGTCACCCATATTCTGCCCCTAAACCATGAGATGGATGCACAAACTTGGAACACCCCTCTCCAGGACAGTATCCTCAATCAGGACTGAGAGAAGGAGCCCCCTGACATGGAAGCAGATGCTTGGTCCTCATGCCCTCAGAACAGGGCCTTTCCCAAGTGCGAGGGAGGCATTTGGTGTGCTGTTGTCCATCACTTTCCTGCTGTCCGGTCCTTGACTCTCCCCACAGGGGCCTTTGCAGGAAAATCTCCTTGGGGTACATCCCTTTCAATTTCCCTCTTCCTTCCCTCATTGAGGAGGGTTCTGAAACATAGTCTCTTGTTCTCTTATAAAGCCATTGTTTCAGAGTTGGAAACATCACCAGGAGACACCTGAACCCAGCGTTGCCTTTGTTGGAACTTAATCAGAGGAACTCAGGAGGAAGTCAGAACCACTGCAGCTCCCACCAATGTCCCCACTGGGAATGGATCCCATCAGGGCATCAGGGCTCATGGACTTCAGGACAGCCCTGCTCTCCATACCGGTGCTCCTCCTTCCTCTCAGCTGTTGTGGGGTTTTAGTTAGTTTTTGTGTGTGGTGTAAGATAGGGGTCTGGTGTTGTGCTTGGGACTGTCCAGTTTTCCCAGCACCATTCATTGAAGAGACTCTCCTTTCACCATTGTGTATTCTTGTTTCCTTTGTTGCAAATTCATTGATCACATATGTGTGGATTTGCTTCTGGGCTCTCTAGTTAGCTCCATCAGTCTTTCTGTCTCTTAGCCCACAGCATACTGTTTTGGTTAGTATAGCTTTGTAACATGGTTTAAGATCAGGGAATGTGATGCCTCCTGCTTTCTTCTTCTTTATACAGATAATGTGGCTATTTGTGGTCCTCTGTTGTTTCATACAGCTTTTGGGATTATTCTAGTTCTGTGCAGAATGGTATTAGCATGTTGGTTGGCAGGGATTACATTGAATCTGTACATCACTTTGGGTAATATGGACAATTCTATAAGTGGACAGAAATTGTTATGGTTTCCCCATTAGAATCCAATCCAGAGGCTACTTCAACAGTCATCACCTGCCATAACTGTGTGACAATGACTTTTCCTGTTGTGACCTACTTTATTTTTCCTGACACTTTCACTCATTGTACAGCCATGATTGATTTAAAGATCACAGAGGGCTCTAATCTGGGCAGTTTTTCCATGTGGCTTCTGTAATTTAGTATGCGTTCAGTCTGCATTCATGTTGTGCCATGTTTTAGTACTTCACTCATGACTGTAAGTGTGGTTCAATTTACAAAACATAATAGCAACCATTTAAAAGGTTTTAAGTCTACAGTGTATGCCACTAAGCATATTCCCAGTGGGCACACATCACCACCTCCCACCTTGAGAATGTTTAAATTTTCACCTAGTGAAATTCTATGTATATTAAACATTAACTCCCCATTTCCACTTCCCCTCTGCCTGGCAACTATATTTTACTTTTTGTATGTGAATTTGATTATTTTGGATACCCCAAACAAGTAGAATCTTATAATATTCTTTTCCATGATTGGATGATTACCCTTATCATACCTATACATACATAAAACCTTTCATAATTTTCCTTCCGTCCATTCCTGTCATTCGAAGAGTGATTCGAGGTCTTCCAATGGTTCATAGTAATAAGAAATGTGTCAGCTTGCATACTAGATTCCTGTGAGGAAGGTACAGGTTTAATTCTTGATATGTGAGAGTATCAAGAATGACCTTCTTGTTTTACTCTAGTGGGAGTACAGAATACAACCCAGTTAGGGGCCTTTCCATTTTGGAGTTAAATCCACTGTTTGTGTTAGACTTCCAATCTTTTAATACATCATGTCTCCTGGGTTTATATGGGATGGGTTTCTAGTAAGTGTCAGATCAGGTTCAGGAATCAAAGGAAGTTTTGGCAAGCTGCTCTGCTTGCGAATATTCCTTAAAGTCCCCATCCTGGGGTAGACTAATCACAGTTAGCTCCAACTAGAGCTGTTACTTGGGAAATCAATGAGGGAGATGCCTCCACCTCTATTAGAAGGAGGAACAGGGAAAGAGAGAGAGAGAGAGAGCGTCCCCTTCATTTGGGATGGCTTGTGTTTCCTTCAGTGACCTCGATTTTCTTGGAGAAGGCCTATGTAGACCTCCAATATGTCAGGAGGGAGTTTACTAGCCAAACACATTTGGGTAAACACAGTCTGTAAGAGGCCTTTTGGTCTGGGTTTTCATTTAGAGGTGTCAAGGCCTGGACTTAGGGTACCTCCATCTATTTGCCCTGTTTCCTGCAGAGAAGATCTAACTGCTAGATCCTACTGAGGCCATGCAGTGTTACAGGAGATCAGTCCTCTCCTAAATTTTGCAATCCCAATTGTTTCCAGTGGGCTAAAATGGCATCCCAAGGGAGACTCCCTGGAGACCAAAGAGAAACTCCCAGGCTCCTCCTGGAGAGAGAGAGGTCCATTACCATGAAAATTCCCCCTCCCCACCCCTGACTCCTGAGTAGCATTCCACGTGGAAGATATGTCAGAGGTTCCTGAGATGTCAAAGTGACCTGAGGCATTCCTGTAACTAAATTGCTATGATCACCTACCAGCTAAGGGCTCCTGAAGGAGGGAGGCCGGCCCTCCCTCAGCTTCCCCTTTGAATTCTAGACTACAAATGGGTGCTGGCATATGGGCCAGGTTTGTCTTGCTGAGGAGGCTATGCTGTACCGCTCCCGGGGTGGGGGTGGGGGCTGTGCTGCTCTGCGCTTGTGTCTTGCCTTGTAGAGAAGGCCACGAAAACCCCACCATTTTTAACCCATGGAGAACACTGGAAAATTTTTACAAAATTACCCACTTCTGTAATTGAGGACATTGACTGAAATACTAAAGACATAATTCCATCATGATATAAGTGACATTTCAACACGTATAGTCTTTACAGCCAACTTCCGTAGGAAACAGTCTCTGGTTGGGTTTTAATTCAGTCGGGTACTGGTTTCTGCTGGCTCCCAGTGGAAGTCTCCACCAGATTTGGCTAGACCGAGGACATGCAGGGGATCACGTTGAACCACTGAGGAGGAAACCTCACACAGAGTTTTAAGATTGGTAACTTTCCGGGTGACTTCGGTGACTGTCCCATGCCCAAAACAGACAACTTTGTATAAGGACAGGAACAAAGAGAGGGCATCGAGTTTCTGGGTCTTATTACCATTCTGCCCAGGGTAACTACCTTCCAGTCAAAAGACAGGCTTTCTTCTCGCCACAGAGTAGCCACAGGTGAGAGGATTGCAGCTTGAGCAATCGACATGAAAGTGTTGCACTAAGGCCATACGTCTCCACAGGCCCTGAAATGAAAGTCAAAGAAAGAAAGAATATTCATCAAGTATACATCCACTCAGAGTCCCAAAGAAATGACTCATCACCCCACGTGTTGGGCGCATATAAATGATAAGGCTTTGGGGGTGATAGTGGGGTTTGCAGGGTCTGGATCCAACGCCAGGAAAGAATTCTTGAAGATGACTTTGGTGCAACAAGATGGTTTTATTAAACCATGGGGAGAGGACCTATGGGCAGGAAGAGCTGCCCCTGTGTTTGCATTTTAAATTAATCTACGGTTTCCAGTGAACTTTGGTGTAGGTTGTTAAGTTTGTGTGTACATTTCATTTCCTATGGTTTCCAATTGTTCCTTAACTATTTTTGGCGAAGTTGGGGGATAAAGGGCTCCACTTTAGTGTCAATTTCCAAAATGTAATTGATTCACCAGGTGACCAGGAGGGGGCGCTGCCTCCAAGGATCTGTGAGCCCAACGTGTCCTGCACTACCGCCACCACCTGCAGGGGGCCCCCCAAGCTCCGGTCCCAGACGCCAGCGCGCGCACGTGCATTCAGCCTACCTCTGGCATTAACAGGAGCTCCACTTCCTTAGGAGCGCTGTGGGGGTTTCGGGAGACGTTGGGCCACGGCCACAGGGAGAGGAACCGGGTGTCCTCGGGACCCGCTGTGGAGGCTTCAGGCGACATGGAGTAGCGTCCACAGGGATCAGGTCTCCTCAGGACCCGCTGTGCGGGCTTCCGGGGGAAGTGGTGCCGCATCCCCAGGGACAGGAGCCCTGGACTCCTCAGAACCCGCTATGAAAGCTTTGGGAGGACGTGGAGCCGCGTTCACCCTGACAGAAGCCCTGCCTCCTCAGGACCAGCTGTGGGGTATTTGGGGCTGACAGGAGCCCCGCCTCCTCAGGACCAGCTGTGGGGGATTCCGGAAGACGCGGAGCCGCATCCACTCAGACAAGAATCCGGTCTCCTCAGGACTCGCCTCGGGAGGAGCAGATGAGGAGAAAGCGAGGCTGAGGACGTGGAGCTTCCGGAGCAGGAGTCGCTGAGGGGGTGTTGGTGTTCAGGGGACCCGCGAGGGAAGGTCCCGGGGCGGCTTCGTGCACGGTGACGCCGGGTCCTGCGTGGGGCTGTGCGTGAGGCCGTTGGGTCTTTCCTCTCGGGGCTCCGGGGCCGCGGGGCCATGCTCCGTGTTTCTGTTCTGCGCTGACTAGGTTCTCACCGCTTCCTTCTGCGGTGCAAGGTCACAGAGCAGGTGCCCCGGCGGTGCTTGTTCTCCCTCCGCTCTGGCCTTGCCAGGTTCACCCCAGGTCCAACCCAGCCTCCGCTTGCCGGTCGGGGTGTCTGTCTCATGTCCAGACAGCGTCATGGGGAGTTTGGTGCCATGGCCCCGGATGTCCAGATCACTCCCGGCAGGACAGATGTTGTCACAGGATCGATTCCTCCACGTCCAGGAGCTCAGAGTAAGTAGCTTCCTATCCATATGTCTCTTCCTCCATTTGTGTCCCCAGTGTCCTGTCCTCAGAGAGCAGGTCTGTCACCTCCTTGCTTGGATTTCCTCCTGGGCACTCGGTTCCTTCTGAGGCAGTTGTCAATGGGACCGGCTCTTCATTTCTCTTTCCGATGGGTGGTCCTGAGTGTGTAGATATGCGCGTGGTGTTTGTGTATGGATTTTGTATCCTGCGAGTGTACGTATTTATTAGTTGTGTTTCCTTTAAAAATAACACCTCCAGTTTCTACCAGCAAAAATGGGTTTATTTGGGAAGAAGAGAGTATTCCTCCTCCTGTGTCTGGCGGATTTCACTCAGCATGATGACTGAAGGCTTGAAGACATGTTGTAGTGGGTGTCAGAGTTCCTGTCCTCTGTAAGGTCGAGCCTGTTCCGTCGTGTATAGACCCCATTTTGTTTACTTATTCATCTGTCAGCGGTCACTTGGGTTGCTTCCATCGTTTGGCTGTTGTGAAGAAGCTGCTACGAATACGGGCACATGAATGTCTGCTCAAGGCTTTGCTTCCAACTTCCGGGTGTACATGTGTGCGGAGGTGGAGTTCTGTGCGAACTTTCTGAGGGACCACTATACTGTTCTCTACAGCCACACCGTTTTACTTTATTCCTTTAGATGACAGAGTTATACTGCTGTTCACGGGTCTGCCCCAATTTGTCTATCCATTCACCCACTGAGGGGCATTTGCATAGTTTCTATTGTGAACAGTGCTGCTGTGTAAGTGCACATGCTCTTTTTTCAAACTACTGTTCTCAGTTCTTCAGGATATACATCTAGGAGTAGAATTGTTGAGTCATGTGGTAATTCTATGTTTTTATCTTTCTGAGGAAATGCCAAACAATTTACACATAGGCTCCACCATTTTACCTTTCCACAAGTACGGATTAAGAGTTTCAATTTCTCAACATATTTGCCAATGGTTGTTATTGTGTAGTTTTATTACAGCAGGTTTAGTGCATGGGAAAGGGTATCTAACTGTGGTTTAAGTCTTCATTTCCATAAGACTACTGACATTAAAGTCTTTTCATGCCTAGTCACCATTTGTATGATCTCTCTTGGATCTCCTGTAGGATCCAAGTCCTTTGTCCCTTTGAAAAATTGTTTTTTTTGTTGATGAGTTGTACAAGCTCTTTATATATTCTGTATAACAGACTCTTACCAGGCAAAAAAGGTGCAAATATTATTTTTAGGCATTGTCTTTTTACTTTTGGGATAACACCTTTTGATGTACAAAGGTTTTTAAAGTTGAGGAAACTAAATTTATCTTTCTTTCCTTGCTTGTGCTTTGGCGTCAGCTCTGAGAGCATTGTTAAACTCAATGCTCATGATGATTTATCTCCCTTTATTTCTTCTAGAGTGTACAGGTTTGCCTCTTCCATTTAAGCTTTCGATCCACTTTGAGTTGATGTTTGTATGTGGTGTGAGGGTAGGGGTCCAATTTCCTCCCTCTGCACACGGATAGCCAGTCGTCCGTCTAGCACCCTTTGTTGAGATGACTATTGTTTCTCCCAATGTCATGTTGTCTGCCCTTGTCAAAATTCGGTTGCCCTTGGGCGAAAGGGTTTACATCTGGGTTTTCAATTAAATCCCACTGCTCCATATGTATATTTTTATGACAATATCACAATGTTTTATTTACTGTTGCATTAAGATTTGAAATTCAGAAGTATGAGCTTCTACCTTTGATTTTTATTTGATTGTTCATTTATTTTGTGGTCCCTTGATTTTCCACGACTGTTAGGATTAGCTTATGCATTTCTTCTCAGAGGCCTTTGTGAATTTTCCTTGGAATCACGTTGAATCTACCTGTTGCATTGTGTACTATGGCCATTTAGCAATAGTACATTTTAGATCATCTTTATTTTTTTCAGCCGTGTCTCCTATATCTACTCCAAACTATTTTCTTGATATGGATGTCACCTAAAATGTAATTATTTTCTTAAATTCTTCTTCATAAGATTCATTGCTAGTGTATAGAAATAAGTGAGATGTTTGTGCATCAATATTTGTCCAGTACTTTCCTGACTTAGGTGATGAAAGCAGTCATTTTTGTTGATTCTTTAGAAAGTTCTTTATAACAGATAATGTCCCTCTGGTTTCTAAATAGATGTATTTCTAACTTTGCCTTTCACACATGGATGCCTTTATTCTTTCCTCCTTTCACTGGGTAGAACTTTCAGTACAATATTGAGTCATGGGTTAGGGTCAGGGGTGAGGGGGGAGAAGTGAGGGTTTAGGCTTCAGGGTTATGGTTAAGGGTTAGATGTTAGAGGCTGGGGTAAGGGGTTAGGGTTTATGGCCTAGGGTTTAGGGTGAGGGTCAGGAATAGGGATTAGGGTTTAGGTTCGGGTTTAGGGTTAGGAATTAAGACATAGGGCTTAGGGATAGGGTTCGAGGTGAGTGATTAGGGTTAGGGTTTAGGGATAGGGTTGATAGGGTTTAGGTTAGATCCCACGACATTCCAGGTGCTGAACACCTAACAGGGCTGTGGTCTCCCAAGAGGGCTGAGTGGAGAGCCCAGGGGAGGGCACCAGTCAAGTTTAATCAATAGCCTACGGGACCAGACTCTTTTCTGGGCCAGGCTATGGTGCAGCCTCCTTGTGCATCTCAATTCATGCTTTGGGCATAGAGAAGAAATGTTCCAAGATCCACCATTATTAATGTTGGAATGTCTGAGCACCAAGTCCCTGCTGATCTCAGGTATATAACTCTTTCTTAATGACTAGAGAGCCTTATATAGTGTCAGAGTTTGGTCGAGGATTATCTTCAGAGCAGAAGTGACACCAGTCCCGGGAAATGCCTGGAGGACTGAATTGAGGATCCATTCCTGTGTGTGGGTGAGAGTAGCGTACAGTAGGAGTTCCGGATAGGCTTAGGGTTAAGGGTAGGTTGAGACTTCAGTTTAGGGTTACGATAAGGTTCCTGGAGGAGCCAGTTGATAAACCGCAGGCAATGTGGGGATCACTAAGGAGGGCTGAGTTAAGGGCAGATGGGAGGATGCCGTTCAGACCTAGTCTCTAGGTGCCAAGGCCAGCATCCTACAAAGGTCGGGATGGGGTGGGGTCTCAAGACCCCCTTTGAGAAACTCCATTCAAGCTTTGAAAATGGCATGGGAACGTTCTAAGCTCAACGATAAGTAATCCTGCAAAGCTCCTCGACCCAGGTGCCTGGTGTTGTCAGAATTATGAAAGGAACCCCAAGGGGAGAGAGCCTGAGATACAGTTAGAATCAGTGCCAGAAATTTCTCAAGGCCTGAAGTGAAAGAGCTACGGTTATATACATGGAGGGCTGAATATAAGCCCATTCCTGAAGTCTGCTGAGTTGTAGGGTTGGGGTGAGACTTGGAAGCCGGGTTAAGGAGCCATTGAAAATAGGAGGAAGATTACAGTCCGGTCCTGGGAGACTCGGGGGGTCAAAACGCCAGCGGTGCCCCGGTCTCCCCTGAGGGCAGAGATGAGGGCACATGCGGGGGAGCCGCTCAGGCTGAGTCTCGGGGCGCCAGGGCCAGCCTCCTTCCCCGGGCCGGGCTGGGGTGGGGCCTCAGGAACCCCCTGGTGGAGCTCCATCCCAGCGTCAGCATTGGCGTGGCCACCTTCCACGCCGAGTAATCCTACACAGTTTCCAGGCCACAGGTGCCAGGAATTCCCAGACCTAGGAATGTTATCCCCATGGGGAGAGGGCCTGGGATAAGGTTTGAGTCCACACCAGAGAAGTTTCCAGGGCCGAGCGACAGCGGCGCCATGATCTCCCTGGAGGGCTGAGGTGAGGGCGCATGCGGCCATGCCGCTCAGACTGAGTCTTGGGGCACCAGGGCCAGCCTCCTCCCGGGTCCGGGCTGGGGTGGGGCCTCAGGAACACCCTGGAGGAGCTCCATCCCAGCGGTGCCAACAGCTGCCCGCTTCCCGGTCCCAGCTGCCTAGCGTTCTCAGACCCAGCAATGGGGTCCCCATGGGGAGAGAGCCCAGGCTAGGGTTAGGGCCCGCGCTGGGGACGTCTCCAGGACCGAAGCGACAGCGGCGCCGTGATCTCCCGGGAGGTCGGAGGTGAGAGCACATGCGCGGGGGCGGCTCGGGCATAGGTTTAGGGGCAGACTTGGGGGTAGGGCTAGGGTTAGTGTGCGCTCGAGGCCCAGGGCTAGGGTTAGGGCCCGGTCCTGGGAGGCTCCAGGGGCCGAACCCCCGGCGGTGCTGCAGTCTCCCCGGATGGCTGAGGTGAGGGCGCTTTCGGGGATGCCTCTTGGGGTGAGTCTCGAGACGCCAGGGCCAGCCTCTCCCCGGGTCGGGATTGGATAGGGCCTCAGGAACACCCTGGTGGAGCTCCAGCCCGGCTTCGCCAAAGGTGTGGGGACGGTCCACGTCCCACACCGAGTCACCCTGCCCCGCTTCCGGGCCCCAGGTGCCTGGCGTTCTCACACCCAGCAATGGGGTCCCCATGGGGGCAGAGTCCCGGCTAGGGTTACGGCCCGCGCCGGGGACGTCTCCAGGGCCGAAGCGACGGCGGCGCCGTGATCTCCCTGGAGGGCGGAGGTGAGGGCCCATGCGAGGGGGCGGCTCAGTCCTCGGCTTAGGAGCAGACTTGGGGGGAGGGCTAGGTTTAGGGGGCCCGGGGGACCTAGGGCTAGGGTTAGGGCCCGATCCCGGGAAGCTCCGTGGGCCGAACCCCCGGCGGGGCAGCGATCTCCCCGGAGTGCTGAGGTGAGGGCGCCTGCGGGGGAGCCGCTCAGGCTGAGTCTCGGGGCGCCAGGGCCAGCGTCCTCCCCGGGTCAGGCTGCGGTGGCGCCTCCGGAACCCCCCAGTGGAGTTCCAGCCCGGCTTCGCCAACGGCGTGGGGTAGTCCAACTCCCACCATGAGTCGTCCTGCCCCGCTTCCGGGTTCCAGGTGCCTGGCATTCTCACCCCCAACAATGGGGTCCCCATAGTGGGAGAGCCCAGGCTAGGGTTAGGGCCCGCACCGGGAACGTCTCCAGGCCGAAGCGAAGGCGGCGCCCTGATCTCCCTGGCGGCCCATGCGCAGGGGCGGCTCACACTTCGACTTAGGGGCGGACTTTGAGAGAGGGCTAGGGGAGAGCCCGGGCTAGGGTTAGGGCCCGCGCCGGGGACGTCTCCAGGGCCGAAGCGACGGCCGCGCCGTGATCTCCCTGGAGGTCGGAGGTGAGGGCCCATGCGCGGGGGGAGGCTCAGGCGTCAGCTTAGGGGCAGACTTTGAGAGAGGGCTAGGGTTAGGGGGCCCGCGACGCCTCGGGCTAGGGTTAGGGCCCGGTCCCGTGAGGCTATGGGGGCCGAACCCCTGGCGGGGCCGCGCTATCCCCGGAGGGCTGAGGTGAGGGCGCCTGCGGGGGAACCGCTGAGGCTGAGTCTCAGGGCACCAGGGCCAGCCTCCTCCCCGGGACGGGCTGGGGTGGGGCCTCCGGAACCCCCCTGTGGAGCTCCAGCCCGGCTGCGCCAATGGCGTGGGGACGGTCCACGTCCCACGTCGAGTCACCCTGCCCCGCTTCCGGGCCCCAGGTGCCTGGCGCTCTCACCCCCAGCAATGGGGTCCCCATGGGGGCAGAGCCCGGGCTAGGGTTAAGGCTCGCGCCGGGGACGTCTCCAGTGCCTAAGTGATGGCAGCGCCCTGATCGCCCTGGAGGGCGCAGGTGAGGGCCCATGCGCAGGGGCAGCTAAGGCGTCGGCTAAGGGGCTGACTTGGGGCAGGGATAGGGTTAGGGGGACCACGAGGCCTCGGGCTGGGGTTAGGGCCCGGTCCCGGGAGGCTCCTGCTGCCGAACCCCCGGCGGGGCCGCGCCCTCCCCGGAGGGCTGAGTTGAGGGCGCCTGCGTTTGAGCCGCTCAGGCTGAGTCTCGGGGCGCCAGGGCCAGCCTCCTCCCCGGGCCGGGATGGGCTGGGCCCTCCGGAACCCCCCTGTGGATCTCCAGCCCGGCTTTGCCAACGGCGTGGGGACGGTCCACGTCCCACGCCGAGTCACCCTGCCCCGCTCTGGGCTCCAGGTGCCTGGCGTTCTCACCCCAGCAATGGGGTCCCCATGGGGTGAGAGCCCGGGGTAGGATTAGGGCCCGCGCGGGGGACGTCACCAGGGCCGAAGCGACGGCGGCGCCCTGATCTCCCTGGAGGGCGCAGGTGAGGGACCATGCGTGGGGGCGGCTCAGGAGTCGGCTTAGAGGTAGACTTGGGGGGAGGTCTATGGTTAGGGGGCCCCGCGAGGCCTAGGGCTAGGGTTAGGGCCCGGTCCCGGGAGGCTCCGGGGGTCGAACCCACGGCGGGGCCGCACTCTTCCCCGAGGTCTGAGGTGAGGGCGCCTGCGGAGGAGCCGCTCAGGCTGAGTCTCGGGGCGCCAGGGCCAGCCTCCTCCCCGGGCCGGGCTGGGGTGGGGCCTCTGGAACCCGCTATGGAGTTCCAGCCCGGCTTCGACAATGGCGTAGGGACGGTCCCCATCCCACGCCGAGTGGAACCCCCCTGTGGATCTCCACCCCGGTCTCGCCAAAGGCGTGGGGAGGGTCCACGTCCCACGTCGAGTCACCCTGCCCCGCTTCCGGGCCCCAGGTGCCTGGCGTTCTCACCCCCAGCAATGGGGTCCCCTTGGGGGGAGAGCCCGGGATAGGGTTAGGGCCCGGGCCGGGGACGTCTCCAGGGCCGAAGCGACGGCGGCGCCCTGATCTCCCTGGAGGGCGCAGGTGAGGGCCCATGTGCGGGGGCGGCTCAGGCATCTGCATAGGGGCAGACTTGGTGGGAGGGCTAGGGTTTGGGGCACGCGACGCCTCGGGCTAGGGTTAGGGCCCGGTCCCGTGAGGCTATGGGGCCGAACCCCAGCGGGGCCGGGCTATCCCAGGAGGGCTGAGGTGTGGGCGCCTGCGGGGGAGCCGCTCAGGCTGAGTCTCGGGGCGCCAGGGCCAGCCTCCTCCACGGGCCGGGCTGGGATGGGGCCTCCGGAACCCCCATGTGGAGCTCCAGCCCGGCTTCGACAATGGCGTAGGGACGGTCCACCTCCCAGGCGGAGTCACCCTGCCCTGCTTCCGGGCCCCAGGTGCCTGGCGTACTCACCCCCAGCAATGAGGTTCCCATGAGGGGAGAGTCCGGGCTAGGGTTAGGGTCCGCGCCGGGGACGGCTCCAGGGCCGAAGCGATGCTGGCACCCTGATCTCCCTGGAGGGCGCAGGTGAGGGACCATGCGTGGGGGCGGCTCAGGAGTCGGCTTAGAGGTAGACTTGGGGGGAGGTCTATGGTTAGGGGGCCCGCGAGGCCTAGGGTTAGGGTTAGGGCCCGGTCCCGGGAGGCTCCGGGGGCCGAACCCACGTCGGGACCGGGCTCTTCCCGGAGGTCTGAGGTGAGGGCGCCTTCGGAGGAGCCGCTCAGGCTGATCTCGGGGCACCAGGGCCAGCCACCTCTCCAGGCCGGGCTGGGGTGGGGTCCGGAACCCGCCTGTGGAGTTCCAGCCCGGCTTCGCCAATGGCGTGGGGACAGTCCACGTACCACGTCGAGTCACCCTGCCCCGCTTCCGGGCCCCAGGTGCCTGGCGTTCTCACCCTCAGCAAATGGGGTCCTCATTAGGGTAGAGCTCGGGCTAGGGTTAGGGCCCGCGCCGGGGACGTCTCCAGGGCTGAAGCTATGGCGGCGCCCTGATCTCCCTGTAGGGTGCAGTGAGGGCCCATGCGCGGGTGCGGCTCAGGTGTCAGCTTAGGGGCAGACTTGGGGGGAGGGCTAGGGTTATGGGACCCGTGAGGCCTGGGGCTAGGGTTAGGGCCCGGTCCTGGGAGGCTCCTGCTGCCGAACCCCCAGCGGGGCCACGCTCTCCCCGGAGGGCTGAGGTGAGGGCGCCTGCGGGATAGCCGCTCAGGCTGAGTCTCGGGGCGCCAGGGACAGCCTCCTCCCCGGGCCGGGCTGGGGTGGAGCCTCCGGAACCCCCCTGTGGAGCTCCAGCCCGGCTGCGCCAATGGCGTGGGGACGGTCCACGTCCCACGTCGAGTCACCCTGCCCCGCTTCCGGGCCCCAGGTGCCTGGCGTTCTCACCCCCAGCAATGGGGTCCCCATGGGGGGAGAGCCCGGGCTAGGGTTAAGGCCCGCGCCGGGGACGTCTCCAGTGCAGAAGTGATGGCGGCGCCCTGATCTCCCTGGAGGGCGCAGGTGAGGGCCCATGCGCAGGGGCGGCTCAGGCATCGGCTTAGGGGCAGACTTGGGGGGAGGGCTAGGGATATGGGGCCCGCGAGGCCTAGGGCTAGGGTTAGGGCCAGGTCCCGGGAGGCTCCTGCTGCCGAACCCCCGGCGGCGCCGCGCTCTCCCCGGAGGGCAGAGGTGAGGGTGCCTGCGGGGGAGCCGCTCAGGCTGAGTCTCAGGGCGCCAGGGCCAGCCTCCTCCCAGAGCCAGGCTGGGGTGGGCCCTCCGGAACTCCCCTGTGGATCTCCAGCCCGGCTTTGCCAACGGCGTGGGGACGGTCCACGTCCCACGCCGCGTCACCCTGCCCCGCTCTGGGTTCCAGGTGCCTGGCGTTCTCACCCCAGCAATGGGGTCCCCATGGGGTGAGAGCCCGGGGTAGGATTAGGGCCCGCGCCGGGGACGTCACCAGGGCCGAAGCGACTGCGGCGCCCTGATCTCCCTGGAGGGCGCAAGTGAGGGACCATGCGTGGGGGCGGCTCAGGAGTCGGCTTAGAGGTAGACTTGGGGGGAGGTCTATGGTTAGGGGGCCCGCGAGGCCTAGGGCTAGGGTTAGGGTCCGGTCCCGGGAGGCTCCGGGGGCCGAACCCACGTCAAGGCCGCGCTCTTCCCGGAGGTCTGAGGTGAGGGCGCCTGCGGAGGAGCCGCTCAGGCTGAGTTCTCGGGGCGCCAGGGCCAGCCTCCTCCCCGGGCCGGGCTGGGGTGGGGCCTCTGGAACCCCCCTGTGGAGCTCCAGCCCGGCTTCGAAAATGGCATAGGGACGGTCCACGTCCCAGTCCGAGTCACCCTGCCCTGCTTCCGGGCCCCAGGTGCCTGGGGTACTCACCTCCAGCGATGAGGTCCCCATTAGGGTAGAGCCCGGGCTAGGGTTAGGGCCCGCGCCGGGGACGTCTCCAGGGCTGAAGCTATGGCGGCGCCCTGATCTCCCTGTAGGGCGCAGTGAGGGCCCATGCGCGGGTGCGGCTCAGGTGTCAGCTTAGGGGCAGACTTGGGGGGAGGGCTAGGGTTATGGGACCCGTGAGGCCTGGGGCTAGGGTTAGGGCCCGGTCCTGGGAGGCTCCTGCTGCCGAACCCCCAGCGGGGCCACGCTCTCCCCGGAGGGCTGAGGTGAGGGCGCCTGCGGGATAGCCGCTCAGGCTGAGTCTCGGGGCGCCAGGGACAGCCTCCTACCCGGGCCGGGCTGGGGTGGGGCCTCCGGAACCCCCCTGTGGAGCTCCAGCCCGGCTGCGCCAATGGCGTGGGGACGGTCCACGTCCCACGCCGAGTCACCCTGCCCCGCTTCCGGGCCCCAGGTGCCTGGCGTTCTCACCCCCAGCAATGGGGTCCCCATGGGGGGAGAGCCCGGGCTAGGGTTAAGGCCCGCGCCGGGGACGTCTCCAGTGCCGAAGTGATGGCGGCGCCCTGATCTCCCTGGAGGGCGCAGGTGAGGGCCCATGCGCAGGGGCGGCTCAGGCATCGGCTTAGGGGCAGACTTGGGGGGAGGGCTAGGGATATGGGGCCCGCGAGGCCTAGGGCTAGGGTTAGGGCCAGGTCCCGGGAGGCTCCTGCTGCCGAACCCCCGGCGGCGCCGCGCTCTCCCCGGAGGGCAGAGGTGAGGGTGCCTGCGGGGGAGCCGCTCAGGCTGAGTCTCAGGGCGCCAGGGCCAGCCTCCTCCCAGAGCCGGGCTGGGGTGGGCCCTCCGGAACTCCCCTGTGGATCTCCAGCCCGGCTTTGCCAACGGCGTGGGGACGGTCCACGTCCCACGCCGAGTCACCCTGCCCCGCTCTGGTTCCAGGTGCCTGGCGTTCTCACCCCAGCAATGGGGTCCCCATGGGGTGAGAGCCCGGGTAGGATTAGTGCCCGCGCC